>JASCZW010005403.1:0-206179 GCA_034211315.2 Aedes japonicus | reverse complement strand
GGATACATGCCCTTTTGCTCAATTTTCCTAAAAAATAAAAACATCTGTTCTATTTCCAGCCTGCCGCACACTTACGGCACTTTCAACACTTTCTCTTCACATCTTTCATCCTAGCCAAAAACATTAATGTTCACTCTTGGTGCCTCATGATGATGACAAACATCTCCTTCTCCATCATCTTTGAGTCATTTTGAACCTGAACTGGATTAACTAAAATTTCCTCGTATAAAACTGAAAGATAATATAGAACGATCGATAGATCGGTTTTTTTTAATTTTTATACCAAATTAAAGCTTCAGAGCTCTAGTTTGAAAATAATAAATATAAAAATGCTCACATGTTTTACCAAAACAAACTGTTTGGATTCTATGGGTTTCTATAGCTTGCTTAGATAGAAGGCGCTATCTGTTTTTATTTACACTGATAGGCAAAATAAAGTGCCCACCTCACCGTTTTTCCCATTTCTCTCATTTACTTGGTTCAAATTAAAGTAAACACACTGTATTTTTTTATTATCATTATTTTTTATATTCTTTTTAAGTTTCACTTATGGAATACAGAAAAAAGAAGTTTTACTTAAAGAAAAATAAAATCAATTTGTGTTGAAAAAAATAACAGAGATAAAATAAAGTGCCCACTTTATTTAGGCTACAGAAAACATAAATTAAAGTAAAATAAAAGCATTTCAATAATTGATGTGTCCTCTTTGGCCTTCAGTGACCTCTGCAGGCGCTACGACATGCTCTCGATCAGGTTCTTTAGGTGCTGTGGTTCTAGCTCTTCCCAGGCGCGCTCCAGGGCTTCAAAATAGTTATTTTTATTGGTGACACCAGTTTTGTCAACCCTGGCATCGAGAATCGCCCATAAATTCTCGATGGAATTGAGGTCCAGGCTTTGTGGAGGCCATTCCAGCGGTTTGATCCGACAAGACCGGAAGAAAGACTTGGTCTTCTTGGCAGTATGCTTCGGGTCGTTGTCCTGCTGGAATACGAACTTCTCTTCAAGGCCCGTCTGGATCAGCGAAACCTCCAGATTTTCTCGCAGTATGTTGATGTAAGAATCTGCCGTCATTATCCCGTCGATTTTAACAATGCTTCCCACTCCACCCCACGAAAAACACCCCCAGACCATCACATTTCCTCCTCCATGCTTCATCGTGCCTTGGATGTGGCGCTCCTGAAGCTCCTCTCCCGATCTGCACCAAACACGAACCCGCCGCTTTCGGTTAAACAGCTCGAATTTTGATTCGTCCGTCCAGAGAACCGTTTTCCAGAACTCTAGGGGCTTATCAGCATGCTCCTTAGCAAACTTAAGCCGTTTGGCTTTGTTTGCCTTGCTGATAAATGGGCGCTTCCGGGCAAGTTTGCTATTCAACCCCTGTGCTACGAGACGGCGACGAACAGTTCGACCGAAAACTGATAACTGAAGGGTTTCCTGGATCTCGCGGACAGTTACCTTCGGGTTCTTCATGACTTCGCGCATGATCTTGGTGTCCGTTCTCGCATCCGTTTTCCGCTTCCTGCCTCTGCCAGGGCGATCCACCACTGATCCAAACGTTTTAAGCTTCAGAAGAATTTTGCCAACCGCTGCCTTACTGATACTGTACTTCTTAGCGACAGCCCGGTGCGATTCACTGTTTTGCACATCATGAACGACCAATTTTCGGATTCACAAGGAATTGCTTTCAGAAAGCACTGCGTTCTCCATTTTTTCAATTGAATCAAATGCTATCACGTATACAAATGCACCAGGTTGAGCCGTTTGCTTCAAAACATGTCAAAATATCAAAACAAAAACAATGGAGGGGTCTTCCAATGGAAACTTATCGAAAACATATCGATTTTTGAAGTGGGCACTTTATTTTGTCACTGTTTTTTCAACACAAATTGATTTTTTTTCTTTAAGTAAAACTCCTTTTTTCAGTATTCCATAAGTGAAACTTAAAAAGAATATAAAAAATAAAATAAGAAAAAAAACTACACTGTGTTTACTTTAATTTGAACCAAGTAAATGAGAGAAATTGAAAAAACGAAGAGGTGGGCACTTTATTTTGCCTATCAATGTAGGTGCACAACTAAGTTCCCGCTGTTTAGCAATAGATGGCGCCAGTAGTAAGTGCTGGTCGAATGTTGTACATCTCAAGCGTCATAAACCAAGCTCAAACATATGGTAAACAAACCGCTTTGCCAAATCAATGCTTTTGGTTTAGTGTTATAGGTATATTTTGGTTGTTTGAAGATTTCGTGCCAAATGATCGTCATTTGCGGGAAGTCTTGATTTTCTTCTTTCATTTGAAGAAAACGGCGGCTGAAGCACATCGAGAGCTCCAAAAAGTTTACGGTGATGCTGCTCTGAGTGAAACAACGTGTCGTGATTGGTTTCGTCGCTTCAAAAACGGTGATTTCAGTGTTGATGATCGTCCGCGTGAAGGAAGGCCAAAAAACTACGAAGACTCTGAATTGGAGGCATTGCTCGATGAGGATCCGTGTCAAACGCAAGAAGAGCTTGGTTCAGGATTAGAAGTTTCCCGCCAAGCCGTTTCTAAGCGATTGCATGCGTTGGGAATGATTCAAAAGCAAGGAACTTGGGTTCCTTACGATTTCAAGCCAAGAGATGTTGAGCGTCGTTTTTTCGTCTGTGAACAACTGCTCCAGCGGCAAAAAAGGAAGAATTTTCTGCATCGCATTGTGACGGGTGACGAAAAATTGATTCATTACAGTAACCCAAAACGGAAACATTCATGGGGACTGCCCGGGCATGCTTCAACATCGTCGCCTAGGCCGAATATTCACGCTCCGAAGGTTATGCTGTGTATTTGGTGGGACCAAGTTGTTGTTATTTATTATGAGCTGTTGAAACCAAACGAAACCATTACCGGGGAACGGCATCGAACTCAATTGATGCGATTGAGCCGAGCACTGCTACGAAAAACGGCCACAATACGAGCACAGACACGAAAAAGTGATCCTTCAGCATGACAACGCTCGACCTCACGTTGCCAAACCTGTGAAAACCTACTTGGAAACGCTCAAATGGGAAGTCCTACTCCACCCGCCATATTCTCCTGATATTGCACCGTTCGATTATTACTTGTTCCGTTCGATGGCACATGGTCTCACTGGTCAGCAATTCCACTCATATGATGGCATCTCAAAATGGCTTGATTCATGGATAGCATCAAAAGACGAACAGTTCTATCGAAATGGTATTCACGTTCTACCAGAAAGATGGGAAAAAGTCGTAGCTAGTGATGGGCAATACTTTGAATAATTTGTTTGTAACCTTTGTTTTCAAAATAAAGTTCCTTTTTAACCAAAAAAACAGCGAGAACTTAGTTGCGCACCTAATAATATTTCTAGCTTGAATCATGTTACATATGGAATGTTTACAATAAATCTATTTATATAAAAATAAACTTCTGACTGTCCGTCAGACCATTATAGACTGTGAAAGTAATGAACCGATCGGCGTGTAAATTTGCATGCAGAAGTTTTTGAGGCCCGGAAATGTTTTTATGATTGTTTGCGACCCCTCCCCCCTCTAAAAGGAGGGGCTCTCATACAAATGAAACACAAATTTCGGCATAACTCAGAAACTTATCAAGTAAATGGAACAGAATTTTGCATGTGGATGTTTTTGAAGAAAGTTTTTTTCTATAGTAGCTTGAGACCCCTTTCTGTTCCTTATAATTTAAGCATAACTCGAGAACTAATGAAGCAAATGGAACCAAATTTAGCATGAGGAGGATTTTGAAGGCAAAAACGTTTCTATGGTGGTTTTAGAAACCTGTCCTCTGGGGAAGAGGGAAGAGGTGGGTCCTATACAAATGAATTACAAATTTCTGTATAATTTGAGAAGTAATCAAGCAAATGAAACCAAATTTGACATGTGAGAGTTTTTGAAGGCTGGATTATTTTCTCTGGCAGTTCGAGAAACCGTCTACCTCTGAAAGGGGGCGTCTCATCCAAATAAAACAGACATTACTGCATAACTTGAGAATTAATCAAGTAAATGGATCAAGATTGACACGCATTAGTTTCTGAAGGCAAGAAATGTTTCTATTGTGGTTTGATAAATCTCCTTTCTCTGGAGGGGGGTCTTATTCAAATGGAGTCAAATTTGGTATGTTGGTGTTTTTGAAGGCAAGAAATATTTCTATGGTGATTCGAGACCCTTTCCCCATCTCGAAAGGGAAGGGGGGGCTCTCATTCTAATGAAACACAAATTCCAAATTTAGTCAAGAGCTGCTTGAGCTACTTTGAGTGCTACATTATGCACAAGGAGTTAATCTATGCTTTGCAAGTGAAAACTACGTTCAAACCGGCAAAATAAGACGCATAGGGCGAAAAAAAGGGCCAATGCAATGCTTCTACACAGAAAGGAAAACCATGCTAGAAACTACCGATTCGAGGGTTCAATTAAGACACGCACCTATGTTTTTTGCAGAAAATGATTGATGTATATAGAAATAGAAAGGAGAACTTTTGTACTTTTTTCATATGAATATATTTGAGAATGGATTTGCAACGAAGCAACGTTAACAATAATAAATAAATAAAAAATACAAAAATAAAAACCCTATAAACATTTCAACAAAGCTCAATCCGAAAAAACCTCCATAAACATGCCAGTTCTATTACATTTTATTTCATATAGGGTATGTGTCCCTCAACTCAGCCTATTATGCAATGATCGATTACATTTTTTATTATAACTTATAGAGTTTATAAGCTGTAAGATAAATTTGATAAAACTTTTGGTAATATGTATCACGAAAAGATTCACAAATCCTTTTATAAAGCCAGAAACATTAAAGGGATATGGATTTAATGTCGGTCTATAAGCACCAAATTAGGTCTATTCATGGATGCAACTTCGTCCTATTTGATAGATGTATTACTAAATGCAGTCTTTGTACGGTTATTTTCTCAAATTTCATGAATTAAGGTGTATTAGATTTACATCACCCAACATTTCACAAAACAAGCTAAAGTAAAACTGCCTCAGAAACACTTAAGTGGTGTTCACATCTGATTTATCAGCCATTCAATAATGAAAACATTGTAATTCACTATACAATGATTTTGTTCCTTTGATTTGTGTTAAGATGAGCCACTTGAATATAAGCAACCGTGAATTCTTGCATTTCCACTTGAAATTTTACCAATAACAACCTTTTTCTACGTTATTGATACGACAGGCCATAGTTGGGAACAATCAAAAAAATATGTCCCCAACATTGGGTCTACGATTTTCTTTAAAATCGTTGGGATTTTAGCAATGTGAACAGTAAGTTTGTAACGTGTAATTATTTTCTGCACATTCAGGCTGCATTACTTGCTTTATCAATTCAATCAAGCCAAATTTAGATCACTTGAAGATCGTGTAGATCATCTGTTCAGCTTAACCAGTAAAAACATGATACCCCACAAGTTCAAAAATCGAAAATTACGTGGAAGAAAACAACTATAAGTTGATTATATATTGAATAAAAAGGCTTCAAATTACATCGGTCATCGTAATAGCAACCTGATTTTGTTGATTATCGCTAAATTAATGACACATTTGGTACATAGGCTGGCTAACATTACATCCCCTCACCCTAGTTGCAAACGTAGCATCGCTCGCACTGGGTTCAGCTAGTCAATAAATAAATAAATATACAAATATGAACCATAAATCGATAAATAAACATGAGTGAAATAATAAATGAATAAGTCCATGTATGAACGAATTACCATCATTAAAAAAATACAATCTCTCTGAATTATATAATTTTCATTAGTTTTGTTTCTTATTAAAAAATAATAGATAAATGATTGAACATAGCAAGTATAATAGTTGTATTTCTTTATTTTGCCATTATGGTGATCATTTCTGTGCTAGAATTTTTTTTATATATTCATATATTTTGAACTACTAGTTATGGCGATTCTACCAATCAAACACGCAAATAAATGGTACTCAACTATACTGTTAAGAAAAAAAATCAAATTATACCTAAATGGATTAATGGAAACAGATTGTTTTTCTTGGTTTTCATGGTATCGGTATCAAAGAGCTCCTTCGTATTTATATTTTTGCTTGTAAGTTTAGACTTTTCTACATCTATATATACAAAAATGGATTTCTGTCTGTCTGAATGTCTGTCTGTCTGAATGTCTGTCTGTCGACCCTAATAGACTCGAAAACTACTGAACCGATCGGTGTGAAATTTTGTATGCCGAGATTTTGGGGCCGGGATAGGTTCTTAAGGTAGTTAGAGATCCCTCCCTTCTCTGAAAAGGGGGATCCCATACAAATGAAACACATGTTTCTGCATAACTCGAGAATTCATCAAGCAAAGGATATCTAATTTAGCATGCAAGAGTTTTTAGAAGCAGGAAATGTTTCTATGGTAATTTGATACCCCTCCCTCTCTGAAAGGGAGGCTCTCATACAAATGAAATAGAAGTTTTTGCATAACTCAAGAACTAATCAAGTAAATGGAACCAAATTTTACATGTAGAGCTTTCCGGAAGCAAGAAATGTCCCTATAGTGGTTTGAAAACCCTCCCTCTCTAGAAGGGGGAGGCTCTCGTACAAATGAAACTGAAATTTCTGCCTAACTCGAGAAGTAATGAAGCAAAGGAAATCAAATTTGGCGTGCGGGGATTTTGAAGGCAATTAATGTTTCTACGGTAGTTTGAGACCCCTCCTCTCTCTGGTAGGGCGAGGGGGCTCCCATACAAAAGAAACAACAACAACAAGAAACAACAAAGTTTTTGCATAACTCGAGAACTAATCAAGTAAATGGTACCTAATTTTATAAGTGGTGTTTTTAAAGGTAAGAAATTTTTCTATGGTAGTTTGACACCCCTCCGCCCTCTGTAAAAGGGAGGCTTCAACACCAATAAAAATTTCTGCATAATTCGAGAACTAATCAAGCATATGGAACCAAATTCGGCATGAGGTGGTATTTAAAGGAGAAATGTTTCTATGATAGTTTGAGACTCTCCACTATCTCCCGAAGGAATCCATAAAAATGCAACACAAATTTCTGCATAACTCGAGAACTTATCAAGTAAATAGAACCATATTTGGCAGGTAGGAGTTTTGAAGGCAAGAAATGTTTCTATGGTGGCTCGAGACCCCTTCCTTTCTAAAAGGAGGGCTCATATACAAATGAAACACAAACTTCTGCATAACTCGAGATCTAATCAAGCATATGAAACCAAGTTTAGCAGGTGGAGGTTTTTGAAGAAGAAAAATATTTTTAGGGTGGTTTGAGACCCCTCCGCCTTCTCCCATACAAATGAATCATAATTTTAAGCATAACTCGAGAGCCAATGAAGCAAATGGAACCAATTTCGGCATGTTGATGTTTTTTGAGGCGAGAAATGTTTCTATGGTAGTTCTAGACCCCTCTCCTTTTGAGGGTGGGGGCCCCCATATCAATTAAACGCAAATTTCTGCATAACTCCAGAACTAATCAAGTTAATGAAACCATATTTGGCATCTAGGGGTGAATTTATGTTTGTCTGTCTGATCCTTATAGATTCGGAAAGTTCTGAACCAACCAGCGTGGAAATTTGTATGCAAGGGTATTTGGGGCTGGGAAAGGTTCTTATGATTATTTGAGAGCTCTTCTCTTTCAGGAAGGGGGGTTTTCATAAATTTTCCTTCATTTAGTTGCAAGCGTATCAACGATCGAACGGGGGTCAGCTAGTAACAAATAAAAAAAATTGCAATTTGTTTATTTTAGTTTTTAACCAACAGTTATTTAACTACGTTCTTAGTAACTTGCCAACCATGCGTCCCCAGCAATCTAAAGTGATTTTTCAAAATTCCTTCAGTTCTGTTAAAGCTAAGGGATTCCTTAAACCACATGTTCTCATATTGAAAAAGAATCAATTTTTGGTTTCTTATCATACATTTATTTTGAAATTCCTTCCCCCTCTGCTCCTTCTTAATAGACAACGTATGCTCTGGACGGTCCCCATTAGTTAAGCTCAATAAATAATATGAATAATGAACCTGCATATTTTGTAGAGACTACCCTGACTTGGATTTTCTACATCATATAATTCATATCTTAACACATGTTGCCTCTTCTGAGAACAAACATCGTTTTACGATAAAATAAATTTAATTTTCAGGTTTAAAACTATAATATTATAATGTTTTTATCTTGAAGTCCGAACGTATACGGTCACTATCCAGATGGACTAGGTCATTTGAACAAATTTGCTGAAGGAAGCAATATCCTTACTGATAAGGCTCTCAAGATACAGCTGGAGCTGATATGCATACCAGCGTCGCGTAGAGAGTGAATTCCGATTTTATTGACCACTATCCTAGAGGATTTTACCACTAGAACAAGTTTGCTGAAGCAAACAACGTCCTAACTAGAAGCAATAACAAATTAGAAGGTCATATGCACATTAGCGCGGTGGAGTGAGTGAATTCAGTTCTTATGAGATCATCTTTACGAAGTGTTCACCACTAGGACAAGTTTACAGAAAACTTATATGTCCTAACTGGCGAGACTCTCGAGATATACTAGGATAGAACAAATTACCCCTTATCATAAAGCACTAATTTAAAGTAACTCGAAAGTGAAGCGCCTCTAGTGGTTAAATTATCAATTAAACCGGAATCCAATGACACAGATTTGTTGGTCTTACACCGTACAACATTCTACCGTAGATTGACGTGGTTTATGGCTTGAAACAACTGAGATAGACCTCATTTCCCCCAATTTGTGAAAATCCCATAAGCTGTGGATATCGTTCTTCGCGGTTTGGCCGAAGAGAACGAAACCTTAAAAAATGAGACCAAGGAGAACGAAACCGAAAAGATTGGTACCCGACTGGAGTCTCCTCTGAAAGCCTCTGTCATACTTCGCCGTAAACTCACAAAATGTCTTGAAACTCGTTTTTCTTCTTTGGGGTGATTCAAAAATGACGTCAACTCTTTAGGGGGGGGGGGGGGTGGTATCAAATTTGTGACAATATGTGACAGGGGGGGGGGAGTTGGGTTGGGTAAATGTGACATCCAACAATTTTGCATTTGGTAATCTAAATTTAATACGAGTTAATACGAAAACAAGGGCGGCGAAAAGTTTGAGTGTACGGTAAATGAAAATACACATTTTACTTAATTGTGTGAGTGCAAAAAAATTATTTACTGTTGTCATACATGTTCTTATCGTCCATGAGCACGAACCGCACGAGCTGTGCTTCATTCTGAAACTTCGTCGAAGTTTGATTTTGTTGAAAATCCTATTGTGTTCATTTTTGGTTGCGTTGAACTTTGATTTGATTCTAACGCTGGTCGTTTTGTCTCTCTATTTTGTCGTGCATACCCGCTGCACAATTAACAAGCCATTCGTGATGTGTGAATACTGGCGAGTTATAAAAAGCGAATCTTATTGTGAAGAACTTTTCAAATCGAAAATCAGCACCTTGAAAACGGAAGCTTCGAAACCGAAAGATACACTGAAGGTTTTTTTAAGCCAGCTTCTGTTGCGAATGGAGGGATTGTTAAAAAATGTTCCAAAAATACCACAGGATGAAGGAACTCCAGCCTTTCAGTTCTTCATAAGCTCCTCCGGAATCAGACAAAAAAGTTCCCTCTTATTTTGCATGTCCTAAATAGGATGCAATAGGGGTATATGGGGTTATAGGGGTATGTGGATTATAACATTGTTCGATAGCGAATATAATAATATACCGGCAAATAATTTATTTCTTAATTTTGACGAGCGTAACTATTGAGAAAACAATTTCAAAATATTATGAAAACATTTTGATTGCAAGACAACATCATCCTATTTCACCATGGAACACGCTACAAAAAACAGACTACCTAAACCAACGAACCAACCATTGATTTCTAGCATACATAAGTTGACATTTATGTCATAATGGGAGCCCCTGTGACTGATAATTAAGTGCCGGGAGCCCCCTGTTACTGAACGTAAATGTCCCTTAGTGAAACTGCATGTCGGTTTGTGAAAATAAAAATGATTAGATTTTTCTTGTTTAAAAATCGAGAAAAAATAGTTGAGATTCATAAAAAATATTTTTGTGCTAGGAAGAACACCCATCATCGATACAGATGGAAAAAACATGTTTTTTTTAAATTAAAACCCCCTATTTCCAATGAATTGAATATTATTAATTCCGAGGTTTCCAGCCTGCTGATTAGAGAGCAAAATGACATGCTTTCGGGTATACAGAAAAGACGCTGTCTGACCTGATCAACCGCAGGAAAGCGCTAAATATGGCCCTAGAGAAGTAGAAATCAAATCAGCAACGTCAAAAGACAAGCAGATTGAACCGAACGAAGATTCTTGAGGAAGAATTTAAAACAAACGATCATCTTACCAAGCGTCTCAAGATGCGGCCTGATACAGGACGACCTCCGATAGAGAGTAACCAAGCATATAGACTGTTCCAGAAGGTATTAGCACACTGTCAAAATAACAAACAAGTCATGTTTATTTTTAGTTTTAATAATTTTATTTGTGTTTCATATGATATTTTACTCTCGTTTAATAAAATATTTAATTATAGCCAAGACTCCTAACTTTTCCTCGAACATGACACATTCTGCACTGCACAGTGGTACTTTCCACCATTTTGACCACTTTTGGCCAATCTTTTTTCAAATTTTTGGATGTCATCCGCTGAATTTATGAATTTTCGAAGCTTTGCTTTGGTTAAAGTCCAAAAAGTCTCGATTGGCCGTGTCTCCGGGCAGTTCGACGCATTCATGTCTTGCGGCACGAAACATACATTTTGACTTTTGTACCATTCTAAAGTGTCCTTTGCGTAATGACATGATGCCAAATCAGGCCAAAACACTACTTGACTTTCGTGCTGCCTGATCATCGGCAATAATCGCTTCTGGAGACATTCCTTAACGTATTTCGGAGTGTTCATCGTCTCCGTTGTGATGTACGGATTAGATGTTTTACCACACTCGCATATTGGATATTGCCTGCCAAACTATAACCTTCTTACGGGATTTTTCGGTAAAAATTGCCTTCTCCGTTTCGGGATGTCTTCGCTTACAGTAAAGAATTGTGGTCCGGGAAGCGTTTTGAAATCTAGTTTCACATACGTTTCATCGTCCATTATTATGCACCCAAAATTTCTACACAATAACGAGTGAGAGTTTTCGGGCCCGTGGTTTCACGGACGTGGCCTGTTTTGGGTTCCTTTTGGGTTTTATCTGCGGTATGTTTTAAGCCCAAGTCTTTCTTTGGCACGCATGACGTTACTCGACGAGGTCCCTAGTTGTTTCGCAACATCCCGAACGGAAGTCGCTGGTTTTTGCTTGTAGGCATCCCTGATCATTTTATCGATATCCGGACTAACCGGACCGGATTTCCGACCCTCTCTTCGGCGCATCTTAAAACGTACACTGTTTTCTATATTTTCGAATCGCATATCGTACCGCTCCGACGCTTACACCCTCTTCCTTGGCCAATTGTCTCAAGGAGAGTCCGCTTACAGTGCACCATTTGTGCACGATACTTTTGCAGTGTTCCGGAGTAAGACCGCGCATTTTGATAGGTAAAACAAAACTGAGCACTTTTTTGATGCTATGCCATTCAGAAATGTGCAAACAAAAGGACGCAGCCAAAACATGTTGAAATATTTCATTATATTCAAAATGACCTTTAAAATAAGGTGTGCTTATACTATCTGGAACAGTCGTTAGTTGCTGGGCAGAGAGGTGACGTTAAGAATTTGGAGTAACATAAACATCTTTTATAGCAACAACAGCATTGTTAAAAATAAATACGTACGCGAACAAACTTTTCAGTTAGCATATTCTATTTTTCAAGTAACAAAAATATCATAAAGCTTGAAATCTTGATTTTATAGAATATGGGACAGTGCTTTAGGATGGGAGAGAGTGCGGTCAGGAAGAACCTGCTACTTTAAAAAAGTGTAAAATTAAGGAATCGAAAAGTGCTTGAAATTTTCTTGGCAATAAAAAGTATGATCTAGATTAAGTGTTGCACACAATTTCAACGTTGGGAGAAATGGTCGGGAACTTTGAATAAAGCACCATCCTTCGCGGAAAAAAAATTAATCAATTTATTATCAACAAGAAATTTTGATTCCAGTCCTGTATGGAAGTTTCAAAATATGGTATTCTTTCTTTTTTGAGGTATGAAAAAATTTATGAATTTTTTTACAATTTTGCTAATTCTGATTTAAAAAACTAATTTGAAAATTGATCGTCTTAGGAAAACATTCTTGTGGTGGAAAGTGCTTTAAATTATCTCAGCAAGCTGAAAAATTATGCAATGGCAAATTTTTTACACAAAAGTTTCTAGGACTCTGGAAAATCGAAAATAACATCGTCTATACCAAAATTGCCCAAAAATTGCAATATTGATTTCTTGAAACCTATGTCAGAGTGGGATCATTTCTTGATCTCCTGGTATGAGAATTTCAGTAGAATTTCCCAGACTGTTCAAGCTAAATCTCGAAAATCCTCGATGAATTTCAGAAACAAAAAAACTCACTGCTTTCAAATTTGTATGGTTCTAAAAATCAAATTATGCAATCAAAAACAATTATTTCTGTTGGAATATTCATGATTCCATTTCTTTTCCACTTTCTGATCATATTCTTTTTCGGACTTATGAGTAATTTCAAGACTTTTCAGAACTTTTTCTACGAGTCATGATGTTTTGCGCTACAAGAAAAATTATGTATATTTCCATATAATTTTCCATATCCCGAGAATGGATAAACATCCAATATCGATATATCAAAATTTTCAATCGCATAAAAGTTGGTTTGAATGTTTTCGATATACAAACGGTGTACAAACGTACAATAATGTTGTGTAAAATATCTTTTCAGACATTTTTTTATGTTGATTAGAAAATTTCAAGCACTTTTTACAACTCAATTTATGTTTTACAAAGTTTGCTCTGCTGATACCTGATGGACGTCATTTTTGAATCACCCCTTTTGAGCTATTAACACAATATTTTCATTATTTTTTATTAATGAGCAAATCACAATAACCTCCAATCAAAAAACAACATGAACATCCCTCGCTTAGAATTTTCTTCTCCAAGACATTTTCCCTTCGATCGACCGATGCTGTGCCGATGAGAAGATGTATACAGAGCGAATTGCCAGCACGAGAGAGAGAGTGAGAGAAGCGGAGCGCAGCCCAGCATAGACGGATGCATCTTGCACCGCACAGCCATAAGTGAAATGAGTGCATCGCGTAAACCCTTTTCGGTGAGAGTGGGAAATTTTCCCTCTCGCAGCTCCCACCAAAGCTCCATCCCAACAAAACAAAACATCGAACGCAAGAGAAAACCCGAGCGAGTGAGAGCGGGAGAGAGTGCTCCACTGACTCACTGACTGTATGGTGGCCGTGTGCGTTGAAATGCCTGGAGCGCGCGGCGGTAGCGATGACGACGAAGACGACGAAGACGGTGGGTCGCAGATCAAGTTTCTGGTCGCTCGCTGTCGTCGGTTGGTCGGTTGGGATTGGAGCTCGAATTAAAGCTCCCCAATAACTGTATCGTTAGTATTGTGGAGTACGCGGCATCGTTCGGTCGGGCTTTCAATAGAGTTGTTACTCCCTTCGGGATATGTACGATTTTCGCGCGCGGATTTTTTTTAGAGTTCTCTGAGCTGAGGTTTTGAATATTTTTTTTTTTTTTGCTGAGCGGGTGGAGAAAGGAGGCGGGCTTGGAATCTCGCAGGTCGTCGTGGTGTGTTGTTTGGTTTTTCTTCTTCTGTGAAGGAATCCACCCGCATGAGTGCGAAGTTGTGAGTGGAGTCGTTGCACCAATCCGGTTGTCATATGTTTTGTGTGTTGTTCCCGGTTGTTTCACGACGACGGCGGCAACCGGTCGTCTGGTGTTAGTGGTGGTTAGTATGCCGTCATACATTTCATGAATGGAAAAGGGTAACCTTAGAGTTGAAATGCCAACGGCGATGGTTTGAATAGTTTCTGCAAATAGCGAAACCTCGACAAAAGTCTGGAATAAGAGTTGCTTGGTGTTGCGGTCATTAGGCCTGGAGAAAGAGTGGAATATCGATTCACACGACGTTGGCGACGTTTGAAGATCTGTTGGATTCATTAGGAGTGTGTTAGCAGCGTCAACGGGGTTCGCGTTGGAGTGGTGTCACAGGGGAGGTGGAGAGACGAAGGACAGACAGACAAGCGAAAACAGAAGAAGAATTTGTTGTTGGGGTTTCTTCACAGTGGAGAGGCAGTGAACGTAGAAACGCCGGAGCATAACAGTTAGTGAGTAGCGGTGAGAGTCACGAGAATAAATCCGTGCAGTTATGCTGGCAGGGGACACCTGGAGCATTGTCCCGCCGTGTTTTCGACGTGCAAAGTGAGAGAAAGCAGTTTTGCTAAACGGATAAGCAGAAATAGTGAAACCACGGAAGGCGGAAGTTAATCAAACATCCAACTTTCTATCACCCGCCGTTAATGGGTGGTGTCTAAAAATAGAGGCTAGACTCGTGCTCTGGCTGAAAGGGAAGAATTTCAAAACAAAAGTGTCAAAACGCGTTGATCCATTTATCGCACCCATGTAAATGAGATCGGATCGGATGGAGAGTAGGTAAAAATGCGGCCGTCTTGGGTGAAGAATTCCACCATTTACGAACATATGTTTTAGTGATCTTCTGCAGTGGGGAGCCAGGCTGCCACTCGATCGTTCTCTGCACCCACTTTATTGTTTTTGTTTTGCTTCGCTTTCACGCGAGTCTGGCGGCGCCGTACACCACATGGTGCGCCTCTGAATAGTTACGAAATCACGCCGTCGCACTTGGAAATAGTGAACAGTGTGTATGGTAGGCGAAAAAGCAGGCAAAACACGCAAAAGAGCACACTCAAGGTTGTTTGGAGGAAAACAAATAATAAGGGAACGTCCATTAATTACGTCACGCCAAAATTGACTTTTTATAACCCCCCCCCCTTGTCACGTTTTTTTGTATGGACCTTCAAATTTTTTTGTATGGATCGTCACGTTTTCTCAAACCCCCCCTCCCCCCCTACTGCGTGACGTAATTAATGGACATTCCCTAAACCGAAAAAGAAGCAAATTTCCATCAAAAATTGTTTGAGAAGGAGGCAGATGCAACGGCAGTAGAAAGCGAATAAACGATTCGCGGGAAGAAACGTGCAAAAGTGAGTGACGTGTGACGCCTTGCAAGTGCGACGAAATCAGAGAAGCATCCAGCACCAACAGCAGCAGAATAAGGAAACGTGCTGGTCTGCTGCAGTGGCAGCAGTGGCGTCGATCTTCTTCTGCTGAGTGTGTGTGTGTTTGTGTGCCGGTGTGTGTATGCGTGTGGATTCAAGTGGAAAATCGAGATCTTTTGCGATTGCAAATAAGGGAGAGGAAAAAAAAGAAGTCGAAGATATTGTGTTACGACGGCCACCGCGGGGAGGCACAGCAGCATCGACGGCATCAAAAGCAGCAGCAGCAGTACTCACGAGTCAAAGTTGGATTAATTTTCTTCGGTGCGCGGTTTTCCCTCCACCCGCTTCGTCGTTGCAGCAGACTGTATAATACACGCAAATAGAGTGTGCTCAGGTAAGTGAGAAGCATTGGGGATCTGGCTGCGGTTCAAAACGAGTAGTGTATCGAAATCCGACGGTTGTGAGACTGTGAGAAGAATGGAGTGGCTGAAGATGAAGGGGACGGGAAGGGAGCAGTGTGCTATTAAATTCGTTATTGATTGTTTGGAAATTCGGTCGGCGGGCGGGGCGGTTGAAGTTTAAAATAATTTGTTTAGCCTTTTTTTTGCATGCGTTGCGTACACGAGGATGAAAATTGGAGGCCTTGAATTTTAATGTGATGTAATTCTGTACGCGTCGGACATGAAATGAGGCAGCAGACGGGGGGCTTGGTTTTGGATTTTTTGAGAATGGTTTTTGGGTGGTTTTTAGCTGGAAAATTTGCATTGGTGGGATGGTTTTCGATGAGCATATTTATGAAGAAAATCAACATTACAGCTCTAATAGCTATCGATTGGTTTGATGTTTTATTTCGTGTTTGCAGTTCTTTAATTTTCTGCGCACACACAAAAATTACCTTGATGAATTTGATTTCATTATTATGATTAGGGGTAGTTGAATTTCGCGGCCAAATTTTCAAAATTTCCCGGTCAGCCAATTCAGGAAACTTGAAATGTGAGTTATTTTTCGAGCTGGCTGAACTTGACCTTGACTGACTGCCCAAGGTTGCTACGACGTTATTGCCAGATCTGCAGCTAGTACACAGAGAACTAACAGATCATGCTTGGGGCTAAGGCTTGTTGTATGTATGTATGTGTGTATGGTAGTCACCATCCCTTCATGTCCTTTGCTTGGATGCAGCTCCACTTAATAGCAAGATCAAATTGGGCCACCGATCTGAATTCACAATATTGCTGTATGAATGGAGGGGTGGACCCGTAAACAGATACACTCACGTGAAACCCATGGGAAATTGAGAATCTCCTTCCAACGATACGATCAAAAAAATCAAATAAACCAATTCGCAATGCTTATTGAGCTTTCTACAGGATGGCTTGTTAAGAAGCGCGCGTCAATCTCACTGAAACTGTTGGAGAAGAATTCACAGTGTCGCAATCGAATCGGTAGGATAAAGAAAATGATGTCGTTTATTCCCTCCTAGACTCAGGCAGTCAATCAAACCATCGTTCAGTTTCAGCTTGAACGATACCCTCCCAAGTCACACCACTTGTCATATTAATGTTTAAAATACACCTTTTGAATAAAGCTTAAGTTTTTTTCTAACTTCAATAACTTAATTTCATACACGCATATAACCCAAAAATCGCAATAAATGTGAGATTTTTAATAATAAGCAATAAGTATGAGATTTTTTATGTCATACCAGATGTTTAGGAAAACATCCATAATACAAATATTATGTGTTATGGATGCTTCCTACAGCATTGTTATAACATAATGATATGTTATGTCCAAGTAACTATTTACTTAGCAAATACTAAATATGTGTAATGAAGCTATTTTACCATGAAGAAAATATGCAATAGACTTGCATAATGACAAACGAATGTTCAATATTATAATTTTGCATTCTATACTAAAACGTACGAACTTGAAAAATATAAACATTTTTTACCTTTGCAAAACGATATCTTAGCTATTTCTATTTTACGCGCTAAAGTTGGTTGTATCTAACTTTTTCAAATGGGAAATTATAAGTGATTTATGCATGGAAGTCAAAATTTTACATGCGGCTCAGGGTTGTAACAGTGTAACTTTCCATTTTACCTAATTTCATGCGCCATTGATTCGATTGAAAAACGTAGAAGGTAACCCATTTATGGAACCCACAAAAATCAACATGGCGATTTTCAAATGAAGTTTACAGTGCGGGTAAAAAAATGAACAGTTTTGAATTTGAAATGTCCGTGTTTTCTTTTCTGCTGTTTTTTTGTGTGAAATTGAACAGAGTAATCACATTTATTCCCGGCTGGTTTCCGGTTCCTGTCGCTGCCTTGAAACCCAACGAAAAATTTAGCTTTACTTGTATTTCACACTCATATTATTTCTCACTCGTAGTTTACGATGCAGCTATAGCTATGAAAACGAGCGGAAGGGCATATGAACGGTAGTAGTCGTTTCAACTTGTATCTTTCAATTTCACAGCCGGCCGTACTCTAACAAAACTATCAATACTTTCTCTTCATTTCTCTTCGTTGGAGCAATATATTACTGTCAACTCCTAGGGCCTCTTATGTTGAAGGGAAATTATCTGCTTCTGATAAATTTCATCAAAGATTGTTACTCCGCGCATAGGGAGAATACAAAAAAACAACAATCACAGTATTGACACATAATTTTAAACAGTAAAACATATTCCGACGCACTAAAACACAAACACAACGTGGCAGAGTGATAAGCCCCTGCCCCCTCCTTTGTAACAGATGGTAACAACCGTCTCACTTACCCTCGCCACTAACCGTAACAAACAAGTTCTCATAAAATAAATGTCAGTATGATGGAAAATACAAATACAAAAAAAAAAATCCTAGCGTACATAGTTTAGTGTTCAAGTTCTTTTTTATTACGTTGTGCGTAGTTACATCTCATAAAACTCCCCCGTAAATTAAGTGTAACAATGTACAATAAAACTAAACAACCTATAGATAATTGCACCGAATGTATTAACCTCACTTATTTGACAGTTCAGGGAGCTTGTTTACAAAGTGTTAGAATTTGAACGGCTCAAACGAAAATTTTCATTGGCTTTTTTCGGACTCTGTACGATTAGATTCAGGAAACGATGTAAAAATAAACACTGGCGTCAGTTTTTCTGCAATTTCACTCCAATTGTAATAAATTTGGGACACAAAATCTCAAACCGATCTTACCGAAAATATTCTAAATCTACGTAAACAATCTCCCTGAACTGTCAAAACTGCATTGATGACGCCATCGTGCAATGATCTACACTGTTACCGGTCAGTACCCATTAATGGGTAAAAATGTACCCATTTTTTATAGTTTATGAAGCTGTCAATAAAATGGGTACTTCTAAAATCAAAATAATGCATACTAAAGACCCATTTTTTATTTTCAATGCGATACCAAAAGATGGGTATTTTTCTACCCATCAATGGGAAAAACATGTCTTTGCAACTATAAATTAGAAGAAAAATTAATAATCTCCATTTAAGTTCGAGTCGACTTATTAGTACGAGGAGACGATGAGACCTATGTTAAGGAGGACTCAAAAACCCTTCCAGGTCCACAATACTTTACTGCCGTCGTTGGGGAGGATTATTGCCTTTCTAGAAGAAACATAGTTGTTCCGTGCTATATTGGCCAGACCTCGCTTCTTGCCGCTACGGAAAAATGGCTCAGGAATGGTTTACCGCCAAAAGTGTGCAAATCATACCTAAGGAGAAAAGTCCTCCAAACTCACCGGAACTACTCCCAATTGAAAAATATTGGGCAATCGTAAAGAGTAATAAAAGAAGTTAAAAAAGAGTTGGAAATTGAAAGCAGTTCAAGGCAAATTGGCATTCAGCGTCAAATAACTAATAATATAGGTCATTATTATATATCAAAAGATCATGAGATCATAGTTTATGGAAATTTACACGACTTCCGATAAATTCGAAAGTTGAATACAATGTGATATAAATCAGATATAAATCAGACAATCTCCCGAATCGCTGATAGTCCATAAATAGTCGACTATTCGAGTAGAGTAAGCTGAGAATTAAAGAAAAGAATTCGAAATGTAGCAGCAAACAAATCGATTACTACAAGAACTTTTATGTTAATGTTCTTCATAAATACCATTGTGCAGGGCTTCTTTTGAAGGCCTTTTTTCACACACACGAATTTCTGAACACAAGGGTACCCGTATCTATCAAATCTGAGGTGTGAGGTCACTGTGATTTGCACTATTGGGCGTAGAGGAACGCGTTACAATCGAAGCGATTCATAACGCTTTTCCTGCCAGCAACGAGGCATTTGAGAGGACTGATTGTGCTTATCGAAGCAAATATCTCCTCACATTTGAGTTAGAAGGTTGTTGAAAATTGCTTTTAAAAAGACATAAAATTCATCTGCTTCCCACCAAACGCAACCCTTCTGACACTACCGGTTTACGTCTCGTACTTTGGACCAACGAACCGAAAGTGGTGAAAGATTCTTGGACGCTGGCACACCTCCCGTGAAGGTTCTTAGAATGTAATCATTCCTAGAGCAGACTCTAGAGCCTTATCAACGAACTGATGTTATGATTGGCTAATTCAATGCAATAATGTGCAGTGGTATAAATAATACACTCCAAGAAGTTTTAATTTATTTATTTATTTATTTTCTTTTTTTTTCATGATAATAAACCATTTGAAAACATTTGAAACTGCACGAGCATAATAACCGAATAGGCAATTCAATATTCAGCTTAGGGGTAATTCAATAATGACGTCCACTCTATAGGGGGTGGAGAGGCGTATCAAATTTGTGACAATATGTGACAGGGGAGGGGAGGTGGGTTATAAAAATGTGACATCCAACAATTTTGCATTTGGTAATCTAAATTTATTAGCGTTAATACGAAAACAAAGGCGTCGAAAAGTTGGAGTGTACGGTAAATGAAAATACACATTTTACTTAGTTGTGTGAGTGCAAAAACATTATTTACTGTTGTCATACATGTTCTTATCGTCCATGAGCACGAACCGCACGAGCTGTGCTTCATTCTGAAACTTCGTCGAAGTTTGATTTTGTTGAAAATCCTATTGTGTCCATTTTTGGTTGCGTTGAATTTTGATTTGATTCAAACGCTGGTCGTTGCATTTTGTCGTGCACACCCGCTGCGCAATTAACAAGCCAACCGTGGTGTGTGAATACTGGCGAGATATAAAAAAACGAATCCTATTGTGAAGAACTTTTCAAATCGAAAATCAGCACCTTGAAAACGGAAGCTTCGAAACCGAAAGATACACTGAAGGTTTTTTTAGGCAAGCAGACCTTCTGTTGCGAATGGAGGGATTGTTAAAAATGTTCCAAAAACACCACCGGATGAAGAAACTTCAGCCTTTCAGTTCTTCACAAGCTCCTCCGGATTCGGACAAAAAGTTCCGTCTTATTTTGCATGTCCTAAATAGGATGCAAATTCCAAAGAATTGGATATTATTAATTCCAAGATTTCCAGCCTGCTGATTCGAGAGCGAAATGACATGCTTTCGGGTATACAGAAAAGACACTGTCTGACCTGATTAACCGCAGGAAAGCGCTAAATATGGCCCTTCTAGCGCTTCAGATTCTTGAGGAAGAATTTGAAACAAACGCTCATCTTACCAAGCGTCTTAAGATGCGGCCTGATAAAGGACGACCTCCGATAGAGAGTAACCAAGCATATAGACTGTTCCAGAAGATATAAGCACACTGTCAAAATAACAAACAAGTCATGTTTATGTTCAGTTTTAATCATTTTATTTGTGTTTTATATGATATTTTACTCTCGTTTAATCAAAATATTTAATCATAGCCAAGACTCCTAACTTTTCCTCGAACATGACCCATTAGCTTCTTCACAGTGGTACTTCTCACCATTTTGACAACTTTTGGTCAATCTTTTTTAAATTTTTGGATGTCGTTCGCTGGTTTTATGAACTTTCGAAGCTTTGCTTTGGTTAAAGCCCAAAAAGTCTCGATTGGCCGTGCCTCCTGGCAGTTCGTCGGATTCATGTCTTTCGGCACGAAACATACATTTTGACTTTTGAACTATTCTAAAGTGTCCTTTGCGTAATGACATGACGCCAAATCAGGCCAAAACACTACTTGACCCTCGTGCTGCCTGATCATCGGCAATAATCGCTTCTGGAGACAACGTATTTCTAAGTGTTCATCGTCTCCATTGTGATGTATGGACTAGATGTTTTACCACACTCGCATATTGCCTGCCAAACCATAACCTTCTTACCGAATTTTTCGGTAAAAATTTCCTTCTTCGTTTCGGGGATGTCTTTGTCTTCGCTTACAGTATAGAATTGTGGTCCGGGAAGCGTTTTGTAATCTAGTTTCACATACGTTTCATCGTCCATTATTATACATCCAGAATGTCTAGACAATAACGAATCGTAGAGTTTGCGGGCTCGTGGTTTCACGGACGCGGCCTTTTTTGGGTTCTTTTTGGGTTTTTTCTGCTTCCGGTATGTTTTTAGCCCAAGTCCTTCTTTGCCACGCATGAGTTTTTTCGCAACATCCCGAACGGAAGTCGCTGGTTTTCGCTTGTAGGCATCGCTGATATTTTTATCGATATCCGGACTAACAGGACCGGATTTCCGACCTCTTTGAAGCATCTTCAAACGTACATTGTTCTTTATATTTTCGAATCGCAGATCGTACCGCTCCGATGCTTACACCCTCTTCTTTGGCCAATTTTCTCACGGAGAGTCCGCTTACAGTGCACTATTTATGCACGATACTTTTTCGTTGTTCCGGAGTAAGGCCGCACATTTTGATAGGTAACACAAAACTGCGCACTTTTTTGATGTTATGTCATTCAGAAATGTACAAGCAAAAGGACGCAGCCAAAACATGTTGAAATATTTCATTATATTCTAAGTGACCGTTAAAATAAGGTGTGAACAGTTGTTATACCAGAAAAGACACGGATAAAAACAAGTTAAAGTATTTTATTTTTTTATTTATTGCATTTACTGATTAAGTACTGCGAAAACCATGAATTTACAATCTACCAAACTGCTACATAATCTATATGCAAAAATGGGTAATTTTTTATCCATTTTGGGGGAACCTGGCTTCTTTGCAATGGATGCCTAAATACCCATTGTGTGACATACACTGCTTTAACCCGTTAATGGGTAAATAGGGTTTACCCATTAAATGGGGAGAGGCACTACTAGCGAAAATGGTTTTTTTCACCCATTAATGTTGTTTTTTGCAAACGATCGTGTATGGTACTGTTTGTTCAAATAATACGTAAAGCAACAATACACTGTAACCATCCAGTACCCATTAATGGGTAAAATATCACCCATTTCAAACTTATGTGGGTTAACTCTTTTAATGGGTAAAACAATTTTACCCATTAATGAGTAAAGAGCCTGTACGTCAGACTATCGGGTATTTTTTACCCATTTTTTAAAATGTTTGTTATTTGGAAAATGAGTATGAAATACCCATTTTTCAAAATGATTGTTATTTGCGATACGGGAAAGATATTCCACTTTTTCGTGATTTGTTTTTACTTGTTATATTGAATAATTAGCATTAGAATAAACTAATAGTAGATCGCAATAACTGTTTAATTCGTAACAACCACTCTTTAGCCACAGGCCTTTTACCTCTCAAGTATGTCAAGTTCGGGGGTTTTTACATCGGCAAATATTCCGGCGACGGGGTGGTCCATTGAAACGGTCATCACATCGTGTTCATCCAGAGAAATTCCTACATCGCCCAAACAATTCCTGGAGGTTTCCATGGAATATATCTGATGAGATTTAATTTAGACGTCAACTTGATGAAAGCTTGGATGTTACGCTCCGGAAGTGACACGTATTCGGAAGTACTACTGATGCAATTGAAGCATTTATTATAATAAATTAATAACGTACCTCTCAGTTTTTGGAAGCTTTCGCTATCCAATTTAACGTTCAGTTCTTCTATATTTTTCGCGTTTTCGTGGACTGGATTCCACGAAGTTTTTTATTTTATTTTTCGAAAAGCGCACTTTTAACCTAGCTTCTAACTATACAAAGTGAGTCAGGAAAATGCTAAGATATGAATCCTAGAGGCTTTGAGCTGTTTAGTGGAATACTTGTAACTATAAATTAGAAGAAACATTAATAATAAGTTTGAAATGGGTGATATTTTACCCATTAATGGGTACTGGATGGTTACAGTGTATTGTTGCTTTACGTATTATTTGAACAAACAGTACCATACACGATCGTTTGCAAAAAACAACATTAATGGGTGAAAAAAACCATTTTCGCTAGTAGTGCCTCTCCCCATTTAATGGGTAAACCCTATTTACCCATTAACGGGTTAAAGCAGTGTATGTCACACAATGGGTATTTAGGCATCCATTGCAAAGAAGCCAGGTTCCCCAAAATGGATAAAAAATTACCCATTTTTGCATATAGATTATGTAGCAGTTTGGTAGATTGTAAATTCATGGTTTTCGCAGTACTTAATCAGTAAATGCAATAAATAAAAAATAAAATACTTTAACTTGTTTTTATCCGTGTCTTTTCTGGTATAACAACTGTTCACACCTTATTTTAACGGTCACTTAGAATATAATGAAATATTTCAACATGTTTTGGCTGCGTCCTTTTGCTTGTACATTTCTGAATGACATAACATCAAAAAAGTGCTCAGTTTTGTGTTACCTATCAAAATGTGCGGCCTTACTCCGGAACAACGAAAAGTATCGTGCATAAATAGTGCACTGTGAGCGGACTCTCCGTGAGAAAATTGGCCAAAGAAGAGGGTGTAAGCATCGGAGCGGTACGATCTGCGATTCGAAAATATAAAGAACAATGTACGTTTGAAGATGCTTCAAAGAGGTCGGAAATCCGGTCCTGTTAGTCCGGATATCGATAAAAATATCAGCGATGCCTACAAGCGAAAACCAGCGACTTCCGTTCGGGATGTTGCGAAAAACTCATGCGTGGCAAAAGAAGGACTTGGGCTAAAAACATACCGGAAGCAGAAAAAACCCAAAAGAACCCAAAAAGGCCGCGTCCGTGAAACCACGAGCCCGCAAACTCTACGATTCGTTATTGTCTAGACATTCTGGATGTATAATAATGGACGATGAAACGTATGTGAAACTAGATTACAAAACGCTTCCCGGACCACAATTCTATACTGTAAGCGAAGACAAAGACATCCCCGAAACGAAGAAGGAAATTTTTACCGAAAAATTCGGTAAGAAGGTTATGGTTTGGCAGGCAATATGCGAGTGTGGTAAAACATCTAGTCCATACATCACAATGGAGACGATGAACACTTAGAAATACGTTGTCTCCAGAAGCGATTATTGCCGATGATCAGGCAGCACGAAGGTCAAGTAGTGTTTTGGCCTGATTTGGCGTCATGTCATTACGCAAAGGACACTTTAGAATAGTTCAAAAGTCAAAATGTATGTTTCGTGCCGAAAGACATGAATCCGACGAACTGCCAGGAGGCACGGCCAATCGAGACTTTTTGGGCTTTAACCAAAGCAAAGCTTCGAAAGTTCATAAAACCAGCGAACGACATCCAAAAATTTAAAAAAGATTGACCAAAAGTTGTCAAAATGGTGAGAAGTACCACTGTGAAGAAGCTAATGGGTCATGTTCGAGGAAAAGTTAGGAGTCTTGGCTATGATTAAATATTTTGATTAAACGAGAGTAAAATATCATATAAAACACAAATAAAATGATTAAAACTGAACATAAACATGACTTGTTTGTTATTTTGACAGTGTGCTTATATCTTCTGGAACAGTCTATATGCTTGGTTACTCTCTATCGGAGGTCGTCCTTTATCAGGCCGCATCTTAAGACGCTTGGTAAGATGAGCGTTTGTTTCAAATTCTTCCTCAAGAATCTGAAGCGCTAGAAGGGCCATATTTAGCGCTTTCCTGCGGTTAATCAGGTCAGACAGTGTCTTTTCTGTATACCCGAAAGCATGTCATTTCGCTCTCGAATCAGCAGGCTGGAAATCTTGGAATTAATAATATCCAATTCTTTGGAATTTGCATCCTATTTAGGACATGCAAAATAAGACGGAACTTTTTTGTCCGAATCCGTAGGAGCTTGTGAAGAGCTGAAAGGCTGAAGTTTCTTCTTCCGGTGGTATTTTTGGAACAATTTTTAACAATCCCTCCATTCGCAACAGAAGGTCTGCTTGCCTAAAAAAAACCTTCAGTGTATCTTTCGGTTTCGAAGCTTCCGTTTTCAAGGTGCTGATTTTCGATTTGAAAAGTTCTTCACAATAGGATTCGTTTTTTTATATCTCGCCAGTATTCACACACCACGGTTGGCTTGTTAATTGCGCAGCGGGTGTGCACGACAAAATGCAACGACCAGCGTTTGAATCAAATCAAAATTCAACGCAACCAAAAATGGACACAATAGGATTTTCAACAAAATCAAACTTCGACGAAGTTTCAGAATGAAGCACAGCTCGTGCGGTTCGTGCTCATGGACGATAAGAACATGTATGACAACAGTAAATAATGTTTTGCACTCACACAACTAAGTAAAATGTGTATTTTCATTTACCGTACACTCCAACTTTTCGACGCCTTTGTTTTCGTATTAACGCTAATAAATTTAGATTACCAAATGCAAAATTGTTGGATGTCACATTTTTATAACCCACCTTCCCTCCCTGTCACATATTGTCTACAAATTTGATACGCCTCTCCACCCCCTATAGAGTGGACGTCATTATTGAATTACCCCTAAGCTGAATATTGAATTGCCTATTCGGTTATTATGCTCGTGCAGTTTCAAATGTTCTCAAATGGTTTATTATCATGAAAAAAAAAGAAATAAATAAATAAATAAATAAAAACTTCTTGGAGTGTATTATTTATACCACTGCACATTATTGAATTGAATTAGCCAATCATAACATCAGTTCGTTGATAAGGCTCTAGAGTCTGCTCTAGGAATGATTACATTCTAAGAACCTTCACGGGAGGTGTGCCAGCGTCCAAGAATCTTTCACCACTTTCGGTTCGTTGGTCCAAAGTACGAGACGTAAACCGGTAGTGTCAGAAGGGTTGCGTTTGGTGGGAAGCAGATGAATTTTATGTCTTTTAAAAGCAATTTTCAACAACCTTCTAACTCAAATGTGAGGAGATATTTGCTTCGATAAGCACAATCAGTCCTCTCAAATGCCTCGTTGCTGGCAGGAAAAGCGTTATGAATCGCTTCGATTGTAACGCGTTCCTCTACGCCCAATAGTGCAAATCACAGTGACCTCACACCTCAGATTTGATAGATACGGGTACCCTTGTGTTCAGAAATTCGTGTGTGTGAAAAAAGGCCTTCAAAAGAAGCCCTGCACAATGGTATTTATGAAGAACATTAACATAAAAGTTCTTGTAGTAATCGATTTGTTTGCTGCTACATTTCGAATTCTTTTCTTTAATTCTCAGCTTACTCTACTCGAATAGTCGACTATTTATGGACTATCAGCGATTCGGGAGATTGTCTGATTTATATCTGATTTATATCACATTGTATTCAACTTTCGAATTTATCGGAAGTCGTGTAAAATTCCATAAACTATGATCTCATGATCTTTTGATATATAATAATGACCTATATTATTAGTTTACCATATGCGTCGTATCACCTTGGTGTCGGTTTTGTTATCGGGCATAGCGCGATATCTATTGTGTCCGTTATGTAATTTTCGGTGGCGCAAGTCCCTGTTCGATACTTTGTAGCGAACAGCTTGGACTATCGGGGATGGCGCAGTATCTATTGTTTCGATTGCAAATTGTTCTCTGGCGTGTGTGATTGAGTGTGCGTATTAAAAACATTAAAACAGCAGGAAAGTGTGATGTTAGCGGTGATTAAAGGGTGGAACGGTAAAAAATTGGTCAAACATGATTAAGTGCACACGGATTTATCTCTTTTTGACAATCTTTATCTCTTTTTGAAATTCTTTGTATACAAAACAAAGGAAAATTATTTGATTAGGCTTCCGATTTTTAAAACGGATTTAACGTTTCACACCTTCCATAAAGTTTTGTACCGTTGTTATATCCACCTTATTTGACGCTGAATGCCAATTTGCCTTGAACTGCTTTCAATTTCCAACTCTTTTTTAACTTCTTTTATTGCTCTTTACGATTGCCCAATATTTTTCAATTGGGAGTAGTTCCGGTGAGTTTGGAGGACTTTTCTCCTTAGGTATGATTTGCACACTTTTGGCGGTAAACCATTCCTGAGCCATTTTTCCGTAGCGGCAAGAAGCGAGGTCTGGCCAATATAGCACGGAACAACTATGTTTCTTCTAGAAAGGCAATAATCCTCCCCAACGACGGCAGTAAAGTATTGTGGACCTGGAAGGGTTTTTGAGTCCTCCTTAACATAGGTCTCATCGTCCATCAAAATGCATGCATCCGGACTATCGGAAATGCTGGTAACGGCTTCCTGGCTTCCTTCCTTTTTGATACGCTGATCTTCTTGCTTCGACGCCATTTTGACAACTGAATAGAAAATGGCAAATGTAAATTAGAGTCAACATTTCGTACGTATCCATCTACAAAATGAGGGGTGCTTAATTTTATTTGAATGCACGATTAAAAAATCTACGTCTTATTTGAGTCAACCAAGTTTTGACCGTTCCATCCTTTATGCATTTTGTCAATTCACTCAACATTGAAGTTCCACTAAGAGCATTTGAAAAAATACATTTTCTTTTTAAATTCCTGTTTCTAGTTTAACTGATGTTGTGTTCAATCAGACTTTTCTCACCTCCTCGCCCGTTGTGTGCTAGGCGACTAACCCATGAGTTCAGTTCCCATTTAAAAAAAAAACAAACCAAACTCATTCTACCATACATAAAGGTCGACCTTTTTCCCCAGTTCTGCTCAGTTCACATCGTAAAATTAACATTTCTTGAGATCCTTTCCAAGCTTCAAACATCACTCCACCAGCCAGATAAACTAGCAACAAGTATTCACAAGAGTGTGCCTTGATGCACTACCACTTTTCAATCAGTCAGACACTGTCTATTCAGCAAAATCCTAAAAGCAGGGTATCAAATGACCACAGCTTCCCAGCGTCCAGACCCGGTACGGTGAAACACGAACTTAGCTTTTCCACCCTTTCTCCATTTTTCCCGTATGCGAAAAAGCTCCCCCTTCATCCTCGAAGCCTTTTTTCTCACAACACCATCATCATCATCATCATCATCATCACCGTCATCGTCATCACCCGGGCTGAGCTCTTTTGTGATATGATTGTGCTTTATCATCACGGAAACATTCCATTCCAGTCCCCGCCTGCCTCGTTTGGGGAATGTCAATATTGCTCCGGGAAGTGTTCGTTCGTTAAACAAGTTCGAAACAACTCTTCTGCCCGTGCATTCGAAGCACCCGCAGACTGCTGTAGAGTGGAGCGAGTTGCAAATATGCTTAATACAATCCCTCAAAAGCAGTTGCCATATTGTTTCCCAGCATAATTCCATTATCCATCATCGGTCAGGGTAGGAGCTTCGTTTATTGTCGGGATCCTAGCCAGGCAAACGAACTCTCACCCTCGAAACGAACCAACAACAACAACAACAACCCGCAGAGACGACAAAACGAAAATGGTTGCAGACAGGATTGATCGGAGAAATGAAATCAATTTCAATTGATTCAATGTCTCAGACGTCGCGGCGTTCGGTCCGTACGTCAAATAATCGGCGCCGTCGGTGGCGGAGCGCGGATTGTGGTAAGATTTCGATATGTTCGATCCCGGCACAAACTGGTTTTACACACCCAGTGCCTCGAGCAATTGCCGGGCGGGTTTGTCAATCACAGACGGCCTGCCACCGAGTGTCCCCGCAAACCGCAGGACCTGGTTGCCTGGTTATGCGTGTTCGATAAAAAAAAGTGATTGCAAATACTCATTTCGTCGAGAGAAATGACGTAATTAGTGGGGACAGAATCTTAAATTTGGATGTAAAATCAACAGCACTACTTGCAACTTGAACAAATGATCATAAAATCTTTTTAGCTGACACGAATGTTTGCAACCTTGTAGGAAGGTTCAGACTTTGTGTTTGTATAAGCGAAAACCAAGCAACATTCCGGTCCCAAAATTGTGTGAGTGACAGACATGTTAATGCAAAAACAGTACTGTTTTTAGCATACTGCAGACAACGGTCGGTTTTTATTGTGGCTTCATTTGGACTCTTACGTGAGCTTTTGAGAGCAGGTTATTCGATGTTGACTCAGGATTTTGTCTTTGGTCACGATTAGTTTGAATGTTTTTGGACGTTTTTAACTCTTTAATTAGTTGGTGGATTTTTGCTTTTAAGGAGTGTATCGAAAAGTAGTTATAAACTTCCAAATAATAAAATAGGCCTGAAAACATGGTTAAAATTAACATACTATTTCAGTTTATTATAGCTTAACATGTTTACAAAAGATCCAAACGGAAAAACTAGTCATCATGTTCATTTCTGTAGAATGCCCGTACCTTTGATTTGACACCTGCCATCAAATTCTGCACAGTGACCTTTGTGCACTTCCTGGATGCCGCTGCCCAATTTTTCTTAAAATCGGTCATGTTTTGGGACACTGTACCATCCTTCTTAAATATACGCTTGACTATTGCCCAATAGCGTTCGATCGGTCGCATCTGGGGACAGTTTGGTGGGTTGATGTCTTTTTCTACGAACTTGATGTTATTCTCCGTCAGCCACTGTAGAGTGGATTTGGCGTAATGTGCCGATGCCAAATCTGGCCAGAAGAGAGGAGGGGACTGGTGCTTCTATACAATGGTAGCAACCTGTTCTTCAAACATTCCTTTTGATAAATCTCAGCATTTATAGTTCCTTTGTATAGAAAATTGAAGAACGCAAGCCACATGTGCAAATAGCTTGCCAAATGAGCACCTTCTGACCGAATTTCTCCATCGCAACAGTCGTATCTGCGGTTGGCACACGTTCCCCAACAGATTTAGTATAAAACTGCGGCCCCGGTAGCGTTCTTGAATCTTCTTTAACGTATGTTTCGTCATCCATCAAAATGCACTGGTCGACATTGTCCAAAATGCAGCTGTACAGCTTTCGAGCCCTGGTTTTGGCACGAGACTTTTGTTCCGGAGTTTGTTTGGGCACTTTCTGCTTTTTGTACGTCTTCAAGTCATTCCTGCGCTTGATTCGTTGAATCATTCCGATGCTGGTCCTGAACTTCTTGGCTAGATCGCGAGTAGAGGCAGATTCGTTCCGTTGAATATAATCCACAACTTTTTGGTCCAAATCGGGGTTGCTGGAGCCGGGTTTCCGGCCACTTCTTGGTAAATCCTTGAGGGAGCACTCCTTACCAAACTTTTCGATGATGCGTTTTACACTTGCCGGGTGAACATTTACTCTTTTCGCAATCTGGTTGTAAGTAACACCCTTTTCGGTGCACCAAGTGTGCAGAATTTTCTTTTTAGTCTCAAATTCAATTCGCGACATTTTGAATACAACTTTATCAACGGAAATGAATGAACCGAATAATCATTTTTGACATGTAAACAAAGCAAATGGCGCTTACACGCTAAAAATATATACAGTAGTTTATGCGTAATAACGCATCGAATGTTTATAACTACTTTTCGATACACTCCTTAGTACTGCAATCGATAGGAAACGTATTGAAAGCTGTAAATTGAAGGGCTTTATTTATAGAAGGTTTATGGAGAACTGAACCTCCAATAAATAGGAAATTAGCAATTTGAAAATGGCTCTTTACTATAGAATCCCATTGCACAGTGGTCCAGAATGCGAATTTAGCTGGTAAAATACATTTTTAGCCTAAGTTTGAAGTTTTGGAGCAAAATTGTCTTGCACAAAGTTGTTGCTTATAACAAGGCGCCTCTCTTGGCGTGAATAAAAATTAGGGTTGTCCTATTTTCAGAGAAATTGAAAATCTACCTTTCGATATGACCGAATTAGAGCATTATTCCCTACGTAGCTTAGGGTGTCCCTATAAAATCAGTTATTCTGCTTTAACTTTTTTGTTTCAAATTTTTCAGCAAAGTTGTCATCCCAGTAATTCTCGTCTTTTTAAAATGTTGGTTTTTCTAGTTGGGGCAAACCAAAAAAATATTTCTTGACAGCGTTTGAAAGGGTTTTATTATTGTATATTATGTCTGAAAACTGGAAATAGATTTTTTTTTAGATTGAGTAAAACACATTTGAAAAGGGCGTAATTTTATAAGAATATCGTTAATTACTCGCTAACGGTGAGAGGCATCGGCACGATTTACACATCAAAATATCTATCTTTCTATGTCATAAAAATCATCTCAATCCTATAAAAAAATCCTATGGCGAAAATAGTCATCATTAATATCGGAATTAAAAACTTTTTACAGGACAGGTTTTCTTAGATAATTTAGGGTATCTTACAGAAAAAAAACAGTTTTTTGCTTTAACTTTTTTATTTCAAATTTGCCAAAAACGTTGTCCTTAGATGATTTTTATAACTTGAAGAGATAAATATTTTGACTTTGTAAATCTTGCCGATGTCTCTCGCCGTTAGCGAGTAATTAACGATTTTCTCATAAAATTATGCTCTTTTCAAATATGGAATAATAAAAATCCTTTCAAATGCTTTTAAGAAATTGCCCCAACTAGAAAAATCAACATTTGAAAAAAGCCTATTTTGTTTTCAAAAACCATAATAACTTTTGTTTGACATACGATAGAGAAAATTTCAGCTCACCAAAAGTTGTAATTTTTACTGTTCTAGAATTACTGGGAAAACAACTTGCTGAAAAATTTGAAACTTAAAAATTAAAGCAGAATAACTGATTTTTATAAGACATCCTAAGCTACGTAGGAAAAATTACTGCAATTCGGTCATATAAAAAAGTACAGAAAAAATAATACCATCAAAGTTGCTTGAAATTTTTCTACAACTTTTCCGAATAGAAAGTGCCTTTATTTCTGCAAATAAAAAATATATTCTTAATTTTTCTGAAAATAAGGACAACCCTAGTTTTACTCACACCAAAAGAAGCGCCTTGTTAATAGAAACAACTTTGTGCAAGACAATTTTGCTCCAAAACTTCAAACTGCGGCTGAAAATGTACCGTTCCAGCTAAGTTCGCATTCTGGACCACTGTGCATTGGTTCTAAGTAAAGTTATGCTTTCTTTGGGCATCTTCAACGGTAGTCTAAATCGTGGTTTGAATTTATTGTTTTAGACCAAACGCAAAATCATCGCTGCGCTGGTGTTGTAAATTTTATTTTATGCCGGATCTATTTTGCATCATTTTAATCTGATATATGTATTGATATATTTGATTTATTCTTTCAGCAATTTGGAACAGGAAAAATTCCGTTTCAAAACACTGCACGCTACTTGAGAATACCGATTCATGAGTAAAATTTTAGCTTTTACTAAACAAAAACTCAACATTAGTGGCCGTGTTTGGTGCGGGTTATGTGGGGCCGGACAGAAAGTGGTGTTGCTCACCTCGGATGCTGATAACAGGGTGGCCACAGAACCGGGAAACCGGGAATTAACCGGGAATTCTAAAAAAAAACCGGGAGAAACCGGGAAAAAACCGGGAATTTATGTTCACATGATTGTTCATAATTTAAGTTGTGTGTTATTATCATCGAGCTCTAGGTATTCCTTTCTTAGCGTGTTCATCTATAACGATCTGTGAAATTTTAGAGTGTGTCAATTGATTTACCTTCTATATATATCCTGCACAGAAAAAAATCTTTTAGTAGAAACTACCATTCTACCCGACTACGCCTATCTTTAAAACTACCATGAAATTTCAGTCAAATTTACTATCTTCAAACCTACGTTTATCTTCAAACCTTCAACGTTTGTGGTATATTTGACAGACCTTATGTTGATACCAACTCTACTATGGTTGACTTCAATCGCAGGCATAGTAAAATCAAACGCAGGTGAAAATTGTTGGTGTTTGCGCTCAATTTTACCCTCGAAATGGTAGTTTATACTGTGTTTTTTTGTGTGGATCATTCTTGAAAGTTTGTGGCGACCAGACTTGCCTCAATATTTTTCGTTCCCATCTTTAAATTTCACAAAAAAATCTTTTTTATCTGTGTTTAACAGCAGAAAATCTTGGCAAGAACCTTGCTTCAAACATTCGAATTTAGATGGTCTTATTCAGATTGTAGAAAGTTCGCAATGAACTTTCTAAGCAAGATAAAAGCCAGCTTCCCATCTGCTTATTTGAAACACAGCAGTTTTCTCCAACAAATTTCCAAGTCATGATCTTCGATGGCCTGCATCTCATATTTATCGTAAAAGTACGGATATTGTTTAGAAATTGAATTGAGCTCCTTCAAAGTGTACAGCTTCTTGGGTTCAACACACGATGCAGTTCCTGTTGACAACTGACTAGAACGATAGCCAGATCGATGCAGAACGATGCTTCAAATCCAAGATATTTTGTATCATCTGGAATTCCTTGGATCATTTTAAGCTACATGATAAGTAACTATAAATATATTGCATCAAATGTTCAAGTGGCAGCTTTTTGCATGTGTAGCACAAAGAGCCAAAAAGTGGCAAGTACATTTCATAATTATAAAATGAGAACTGACACGTTTTAGCAGCTTTTTGGCGGATTGGTCAGAACCCATCATTACCGATGCTCCATCTGATCGACAGCCAACAAGCCTTTTTTTGTAATCGTGCCATCTGTCTGGTATTGTTCAACAATTGCACAATATATATTCAAATGAAGTTTTCATAAGGGGACATTCGGTTGCAATCATAAACAATGGCTTCTACCGCAAATTTCTCGAGAATGCTAACTTAATCATAGGGAATTACCACGATGATTGTACAGAAGCGGAGTTCCCTTTAGAATAGAAGTTGTAGTTTACTTGAGTGAGTTTGCATTTTCAAGAAATTTGCGGAAGAAGCCGTTGTTTAGGTTTGCGACATTGGCCCTTATGAAAATTCCATGTCGATGTATAGGTTTTCGCACGGCAATATGATATTAAAGATAACCAAAAATCACTTTCAAAATATTATGCTTCGAATAACAAAAATAAATATCGAGAAAATTCTTCTATTCTGCATGAATGCATGAAGATATTTCTAAATTAGAAGAATAATATTTTTATAGAAATCCTTGTAGGAAACTCTGTCGAATATTGTGGAGCAATCGATTGAGGAACTTCAAGAAAACACTGCTCCGGCGGAATACTTGAAGAAATGTTTAGAGATTTACATCTAAGAATCCTTGCAAACATTCTAGACAAAACTTATAAATAATTCTACAAAACCCCTTGCAGAATATTTAACGTGAAGAATTAAATACACGAGATTATGAAACTCGTGCAAACAACATTTCTTAAATTTCTTCAATACATCAGGGTTTTTTCCAAGAATTATTTCAGCAATTCCCTTATAGTTTTTAGTTCTTTCAGGTGTCTTCCAGGGATTCCACCATAAATGTCATCACAAGAAAGTTTTACAGAACAGCCAATAGAAACGCCAGAAGGAATTTCTCAAGCAATGGCTGAGATCTTTTCATAGAATCTTCGGGAAAAGTTTTTTTTTTAAATTATGAAGAAATTATATGGCGGTACACACACAAACTGACTTTCAGACTGTCAACTGTTTTCAGACTATCATCTAAATTATTTTCCTTAGCTTCATGGGCCTTAAACTGCAAGCAGAAATTGTAAATAGTTGGGTCCTAAAATGTTGTCATTTTTACATTATAAACAACGCTTATACTGAAAATATCATTTTATTAAGCTTTGGAACTCAATTCGTTCAAAATTGTTTGCTTATATAAATCAAAAGCTAGCTTTTTTCTCTGTCTGTATGCTAGATTGTATTGGACTCGTAATATTACAATCATCATTTCTATTTTGTTTACATTCTGCGTGTTCGCCCTAATCGCGCTCCGGATACAGATGTATTTTAGAGAAGCCTGTTCTAAAGAAACTTTCGGCAGGTTTACTCGGGATCAGGATATTCTTATCATATCTTAGGCTTATTTTCTGGGGGGTCTGGGGGTAATTTTGATAAACTTTATATAAATTAAACTGATGATATCTTGAAGATAGATTAAGTTCGTATTTTTCGGAGGAAAAGTTCGAACTATCTTATCAAATATTATGTTATTCAGTCGCACATTGTACTGCTTTCAGATAATTCTAAAGGGTGATACGGTCAAAATTTGGTCAAGGGAAAACGCGTGTAAATCGGTGAAATCGTTTATTTAAAAAATCAAATTAAATTTCTTTTTCAAGTTCAATTAGTATAAAATTCAGGAAAAATATTCAGTTAGGCTTCCGCTTTTCCAAATCCGAATTGCCGGGCCTTACGCTTGACCCCTGCCATCAGATTTTGTACAGCCACCTTGTCCACCTTCTTCGCCGCAGAAAGCCAGTTTGCCTTGAACTGCTGCTCGTCCTTAGCAGTTTTTTTGGTCTTCTTTAGGTTCCGCTTGACAATAGCCCAGTATTTCTCAATTGGGCGGAGCTCTGGCGTGTTGGGAGGGTTCTTGTCCTTGGGAACCACCTGCACGTTGTTGGCGGCGTACCACTCCATGGCCTTTTTACCGTAATGGCAAGATGCCAAATCCGGCCAAAACAGTACGGAACAACCGTGTTTCTTCAGGAAAGGCAGCAGACGTTTATTCAAACACTCTTTCAAGTAAATTTCTTGGTTGACAGTCTCGGAAGCTATGAAAATGCTGCTTTTCAAGCCACAGGTACAGATGGCTTGCCAAACCAGATATTTCTTTGCGAACTTCGACAATTTCGTGTGCTTGAAAATATCCGCTACCTTTCCCCTTCCTTTTGCCGTATAAAACTCCTGTCCCGGAAGCTGCTTGTAGTCGGCTTTGACGTAGGTTTCGTCGTCCATTACCACGCAGTCAAACTTCGTCAGCATCGTCGTGTACAGCCTCCGGGATCGCGCTTTGGCCGTCGTATTTTGTTTATCATCGCGATTTGGAGTCACTACCTTCTTGTAAGTCGATAGTCCGGCTCGTTTTTTGGCTCGATGCACGGTTGTAGACGATACACCCAGCTTATTTGCGGCATCTCGGAGAGATAGGTTAGGGTTTCGCTTGAAACTACCGGCAACTCTCTTTGTCGTCTCAGCGGCTTCCGGTTTTCGATTTTCCCCCGATCCAGACTACCTGGCTGTCGACAAACGTTCCCCAAACACTTTCATTACATTTGTAACGGTTGATTTGGCAACTTTTAGCGATTTTGCCAACTTTGCGTGCGAGTAGCTCGGATTTTCGCGATGCGCGAGCAAAATTTTGATACGCTGCTCTTCTTGCTTGGACGGCATTTTGACAACTGAAGAGTGAATTCCAAAATCAAAATAGGAGCAACATTCTACACACACACACACACCTTCAAAATGAGGGGTGTTCAGGTTTTTTAAATGCAAAATTGAAAGAAATACGTCAAGTTGATATTGACCAAATTTTGACCGTATCGCCCTTTATGCACTTCTCGGCAGTTCCATGAATTGGTCAGAACTTATGTAGGCTTCTATAAACTGAACGAACTCTTAAAAGATTATTTTCTGAATTACTATGAACTTTGGCATATCTATGAAGTTTGATTACCTTCAACGTACTGACGAAACTGCCCATGCAGCATCAATCATAGTAACCCACGAGTCAGCAGACGAAATTTGACAGCTCTATCAGTTGAACTGAAACCGTGATGGCAAAAACAGTGAAGCAACTCCGTTCAGAAGAGTGCGCGTTCAAAGAACGGCACCCCGCCACGTTGGCTTCTACAACATCTTGGCACTATTATCAAACAATCAAAATCAGCATCGAAAGAAAGCCTGGTTCCGGATGGTCGATGACCCTGAGTGACAAGCAGCTTCAAAGGATGCTGAAGAGGAAGACCGAGGGAAAAGTGGTTATATCGCTGCGTGCGGTTGGCCGGGAGGTCGGTTCAACCGGCCAAACAGTGAAAAAGTACTTGCCGAACATGAACATATATGTCAGGAAGCGGAAGTCGCGTCCACTGGTTTTGGAGCTGCAGGCAATGACGCAGCGGCAGTGGCTGAATAAGATGGTCAACTCGATTTTCCCGGCGAATCGCGACGTGGCGGTGGTGATGGACAACGAGACCTACCTCATCCTGGAAGGCAAAGGGCATTTTTTATTTTACTTCCCCCACGAAGGACATGAGCTCCGAGGTGAAGTTCATTTTACCAACAAGTTTCCCAAGAAGGTGCTGCTGTGGCTGACAATCAGGAAGAAGGGGATGTCAAAGCCGCTCTTCTGTCGCTCCGGACTGGCCGTGAACGGGAAAATGTATAGTACGAAATGCCTGCCGGAAGTCGTTCATCAAGAAATACCATAAGGGCGAAGACGCGGTGTCCTGGCCGGATCTAGTGTCAGCGCACTACACGAAGCGATCGTTGGAGGAGATGGAGCGGCTGAATATCGATGTGGCACCAAGTCGACGAACCCGCCCAACGTCCCCCAGCTGCGTCCCATCTATAATTTTTGAGCCAACCTGAAGCGTAAGATCTACTTCAACAATTTGGTCGCGAAAACTGAGGAAGAATTGATAAATAAAACGAAGAAAGGACTTAAAAACATACCTACACGTATGTTTTCATCCGTCATGGCGATTGTTCCGGTTAACTGTCGGTAGGCCGCTCGCGTGGAATTATTTTGCAAGTAAGCTTAAATAATAACCTTCCATGGGAAATTTATCAAAAGCACTTATCTGTTTTAGCAGTTTTTTTATCACCATCCGATAAAAGTCCATTTTTTTAATGCAAACGTTATACAGAATGCACATGGGGCGTTGTACAAGTTGTATTCGAACTTATTGAACACCCTGTACCCCTTGCCGCTTGCACCTCACAATGTATTCTTGCGCATTTCGCTACTAGAAGTTTTGTTTTGATTCGCTGTGTTATTTTGACACAATTTTTAGGGGTTATTCGGTGGCAACGAGGTGTATACAGGTGGAGCAGAAGTGGTTCAGTTGTATTAGTGCAATTTAAAATACTGACATTGTGTTTATGAGATGATGCTCAGCCTGGTGCCTGTAAACATGCATGACGTAGACCTCAAAAAATAACAATTCAAATCAACAGCAAATCACAAGGTGAATTGGTTATTTTCGGTATTTGGTATAGTTTTTAAAAGGTTTCTGCTAAAAAATGCCTTCTTGTGCAGTAAAAGGTAAACTTGGTAAAGTAAACTTGCTTTGTTTTCATTCGCTTGTTTTTGGAGTCCGTTACTATTCGAAAACATGAGTTGTTTACATATTTTTCCTTACTTACACCAACAAACATCTTTCTCTTTGCCACCTTTATTGAAGAATCCAAGTAAAGCTAAAGTGAGGTTAAACATCGTAGTATCTAAAACTGAAATTGATAATAACTTTCTGGCTATTTTTTAAACTGTATGGAATTGGTCAGTTAAGTCATTATCGTCGATTTAATTATCTTTTTATCACCAATTACTTCCCTTAGACAGCTCGAAAAACCATTTTAAACAAGCGCCATCTACGACGTTTAACCTCACTTTTGCGTTGCCTGTATTCTTCCATACACCTCATTGATTTGGTGAGAGTTGTGTTTTGAGGGTTGAATCATTTAGCTTGGGACGAACTTGCACGAGAAAAACAGCCTATCTCTCGTTTGCATTACTGTCCTTATAAATTGAGTTGTTCAACTTTTTACGAAAATTGAGTAACTTTTTTGTGAGAAAAAAGGGGACGGTAATACAAATGAAGGAGAGAGTGTTTTGAGCATGTGGGATCGCTATGCACTGGTCCTTCCTGAGTCAACTTACTTAACTTATTTAGATCCTGACCATTCTAGTATATTTCTAGACAGAATAGTCAAAACGTCGAAAGTAACATTTGTAAACAATGATTACTATTGTACTTCTCTGGGATCTGATGGCTCCCACAAACAAAATAGCACCAGAAACAGATACAAGGAGTTATTATCTTCCTGTCGTTAGTGGATATAGATGTTAGCAACCTGGCATTTCCTGGAAATATACGTTTCAAGTCATTGTTTACAATTATTACTCTCGACCTTTTGACGATTTTGTCTAGATTTAGATTCTAAAACCGAATACACTGTAAATTTTCATCAGGTGCGATATGAGTTAAGCATCTTTCGGACGTCCGAAATTTGCACGTGTGGTCACAAGCATAATGAATCAATTCTCAAAACATAGCTCTCAACGAATATGCTATAAAATAGTCTCTGGAAATACCAAACAGTGGATATCAGGGGAAATAACACAACGAACAACTCCTCGAATAATCTGTCGAAATAGCACGGCGAATCAATAAATCAAATCTGCTAGTATCATTATGGGTCAATAGGACTGTGCCATTACAGAGAGGAAAAAAAATCTATTACCTAAAAGTGCAAGAAAGTATTGCAAGGTGCAAGGTGTAAGGTGTACTTGGAACCAAGAGGCAGTGGGCAAAATCTTAATCGCCAGTTTTTTTTATTGATTGTTGGTATTTTCGCCTCTCCAGTAAGCTCCATGATTTATCTTAACATACCAAAATTGACAAAACTGCCGCCTAAATTATTTAGGATAGAAATCTGGCTTCCATAGGGGGATTCACACAAGCTATGACAAGCCGAAGAACCCAAAAAAAAATCCTTTGATTGGGAGCTTCCTGTGACAGAATAATCATGTGATCATGTCTCGTGTCGGTAGCTTCTACAGCAGCATCAGCTGTCAATAGTTTCAGTTGTTTCTAGTTTACCCTAACTCAGTAGCCTTCCTATCCGGTTGTGGGTAAACATTTTCCCCAATTCCAAAGCATAGTTGAACAGAATAAAAACTTTTCTGAAACCTTAACTAATGCCTCTTCCGCTGGGAGGAAGTTCTTCAAGCTCTCATTCAGATTTGTTTCGGTTGATATTTATTTCTAGTTTTGTTGGCGTCATTCGGAGTTCTTGCACTTTGAACTGCAATAAGAAAAGAAAAAAGTGGCTCGATGAAACCTAATTTATATAGTGGAAGTTTCCCGCATCCTGCCTGTGAAAGTTTTCCCCTGAAATTTCGACTTTCTTAGAACCTCGGTGGCCCGTTCCGAACAACTTTCTTTCAAATAAATAACAACAAACTTTAGCTCCACTTTGGCTCCTGGAAACAAGTTTATGCATAATTTTTTTCCGCTCTTTCCAGGAACGCCAACTTTTTCTCCGCAGCAGCAGCGCCATAAAGTGACAGTAAAGAGCCTGACACGGCACTCGGGAAGACATCATTATTGCTCGCTCTTCTAATAGCCCCTCGTTAATTGGCTCATTCCAGTCGAAACAAGTAAACAAATCCTCCCGTCTCCGTCCATCTATGCAGGGGGAGATAAGAATTGTTGATAAAGTAAGAATCGCAATCCAGGAGGAAAAAGTCGAAAACCGTAAACATCACTTGGTTTGGCCATTTTTGCAAGCAGCTATTTTCACACGGTTATCGCATTCGTCGTCGTGCAGCAAGGAGGTGCATCCTCTAATCTCATGTTGGCGTTTGTTTGAGATTTACGTCGTGGGAATCACTCATACTATTTCTGGCTCGATGCTCTTCACTCTGACTTGAAGGTACCCACGATTGGGTACAGGTTTACCCACTGCCGAAAGTTAACTTAATGTCTGTTCATTTGATAAAGTGGACGCCTATTTTTCAACGGGAACTGTTTATTTTCGAACAAATTCATTAGCTTTGATTAAAGACGCAATTCGGGGCAATTAGGAGGGTTCATGTACAGTTGTGTTTAAAATAATAGCAGCGGTTGGTTAAACAAATAAAAAGTGGATCAATTCCAAATTGATGAAATATTCCGAAATATGTTTCACAGTCAACATTTACAAGGACCTTAAATTAACTGACAGTGGGTTTCATTTCAAGAAATTTATTTATTTTTTCTCAGAATTTTTGTTTATTAAAAAAAGTCAGTGTTCAAAAAAATAGCAGTGTTATAAGTTAACCACTAGGAAATCATAAGTATAGCGATAATCGGTTGTCAACTTGTTTTAGCTTTCGAATATACTTTAGTACTTTGTTGCATAACCACTGTTTTTAATAACAGCCAAGCAACGTTTCTGCATTGAGTCCACGAGTGCTTGACATCGAGAGACAGGTATTGCGGCCCAGGAATCGCGAACTACCGACCACAGCTCTTCCACATTTTTCGGCTTGGCTTCAGAAACTGCGTATTTAACATCTCCTCATAGGTTTTCAATAGGATTGAGATCAGGAGATTGGGCTGGCCACTCCATAACCTCAATCTTCTTTGTTTGAAACCATGCCTTAGCTCGTTTACTGGTGTGTTTTGGGTCGTTATCCTGCTGGAATACCCATTTCAGCGGCATTTCCTCCTCAGAATAAGGCAGCATAACTTCATCAAGTATTTTGATATATCCATGTTGATCCATGATGCCAGGTATACAGTATACCGGTCCAACACCATAATAGGAAAAGCATCCCCACGCCATAATTTTTGCTCCACCATGTTTTACAGTCTTCACCGTATACTGCGGTTGGTATTCCGTGTTAGGAGGACGTCTAACATATTGACGACGACCCTTTGTCCCAAATAGCACTATTTTAGACTCATCAGTCCACAAAACATTTCGCCATTTTTCTCTGGGCCAATCGACATGGAGCTTAGCAAACTTCATGCGATTTGCAACATGACGTTTTGTCAACAGCGGTACCTTCCGAGGGCTACGGGCATACAATTTCGCTTCCATCAATCGTCGTCGAACAGTAACAGTGCTCACGCTCAGGTTCAGATCATCTTTAACCTTTCTGGACGTCGTATATGGATCAATCCGTGCCAATTTTACAATCTCTCTGTCCATTCTGTTGGAAGTACAACGCTTCCGGCCTCGAGTTTCAACCTTTGCTTCCCATTTTAATGCATTTCTTATCATTTTCGCGGAACATCCAACTGTTTTTTGTATTTCCTTGTAGGACTGACCTTGCCTGATTAGCATTTTTATTGTATTCCGCTGCTCTTCGGTACAATGCTTAGCACGACCCATTATGCTAGGTTAGATACAAAAGTCACATATCTTCATTTCCATCTTATGATTTTGAATACTTACTGGTTGATTTAATGTAGAAAACCTTTCTTAAAATATGGTTGAAAATGAAATTTAGCCAGAAGCAATTACCGCTGCTATTATTTTGAACAATTCAAAATGGACGTTGCAGCATTGAATCTGCAAAATGTAAACAAAGAGAAATCGTAACGCTACAAACAGTATCTCGTATTGACAAGAGAGGTTTCGTCATCTTCGGTTTCGTAGGTTTCGTCATCCACGACTAATCAGTTCAACCAACAATCAATATGCAACTAGCGATTTGAAATTGGTTCACTGTTGTAGAACCCCTTGGTCCGAAGTACACCTTGTAGCCAGCACCTTGTTATACACATTTGCGCCTTTGTTTTGATTTGCTGTGTTATTTTGACAGAATATTTGAGAGTGTGTTCGTGTGAGTTCATTATAAGGGGCGCATTATTGAGCTTGGACCGAGCTTGGGACCGATGTGCTAGTACTGACTGAGCCAAGAAAAAAATCGTATTTGTATGGGACCTACTGGTCTTTTTTTTTTTTTTTTTTTTTTTAGACGGGATGGAAAATCTGCAGCCAGACACCTGAAGAACTCAGGGTGTGGGGATGAGGGTGCCAACTCCTCGACCCACTAAAAACCCACCCGTGCCTTAAGCCTTTCTCCCTCCCCGGAACCACCTTTCGGTATTACTTCGGGGAGGGGGCTTTTGTGCTAATTAAGCACCCACTATGTCTAACTACTTAGGTCTTCAGTAGTTAGGTCGCCCTTTCGACCTGCCTTTGGTCGTTTCGCCATTTCAATTGGAGATCGAGGACAATCTGGGAGGCTGCTACGCATACCGCGTCCCAGATGTCCCGGTCTTGGCACATCCTCGGGACCAAATTATCCGGAGTCGTGTCGTGACCGCTTACGGCCATCATGCCGGATCTCGCGCCGTCGAAGCGAGGACATGTGAAGAATACATGTTCCGCGGTTTCCTCTGCTCCCGCGCACTCGGTACATGCGGAGGACTGTGCATGCCCATATTTGTGCAGATATTGTCTAAAGCACCCATGGCCTGACAGAATCTGCGTTAAGTGGAAGTTAACCTCCCCGTGTCGCCTACCGACCCACCCGGATAGTTCCGGGATTAGTCGGTGGGTCCACCGACCTTTGGTGGAGTTATTCCATTCCCTCTGCCACTTAACCATTGATGCGGCTCTAGTGGTCTTTCGAATACCTCTTGTTCCACGTTGCTCGAAGCACTCTGCATCCTCTTTTATGACGATGCCTATTGGCATCATCCCCGCTAGGACACAGACCGCGTCGCGTGATACCGTTCGGTATGCACTAACCACTCTTAGGCACATTAGCCTGTGTGTACTCTCTAGCTTACCTAGGTAGCACTTAATGTTCAAGGCGGTGATCCATGCCGGCCCGCCGTACCTAAGTATGGACAGGGCGACACTGGCCAGGAGTTTACGCTTACTCCCTTGCACCGCCGAGCTATTCGACATCATGCGGGATAATGCCGAGATAGCCATGGAGGCTTTCTTGCAAGCGTAATCGACGTGGCTGGTAAAGGACAGCTTATCGTCGATCATGACCCCAAGATACCTCAGAAATCTCTTCGATTCAATAGTGCAGTTGCCTGCACTAATCGTAGCGTATTGCTCCGATTTTCGGTTGTTGACAACCGTGACCTCAGTCTTATGGTGAGCTAGCTCCAGTTTTTGGAGCGCATCCATCTCTCCACAATGCCGATGGAGTGTGAGGCCGTCAGCTCCACCTCCTCGATGGATTCACCACATATTTCCAGGGTGATGTCGTCCGCGAACCCGACTATCTTCACCCCGCTCGGGAACTCGAGCCGTAACACTTCGTCGTACATCGTGTTCCATAGCACCGGGCCCAGGATCGAACCTTGCGGGACGCCTGCGGTGATATGTACACGTTTCTGACCCTCCTCCGTGTTGTACACCAGTACGCGATTCTGGAAGTAGTTTCCCAGAATCTTGTACAGGTACCCAGGAACCTTGAGGCGTTGGAGCGAGTCGGCGATAGCCACCCAACTGGCGCTATTGAACGCATTTCTCACGTCAAGGGTGACCACTGCACAGTAGCGGACTCCTCGCCTCTTACGCTGGATTGCCACTTCGGCCGTCTTGGTGACGGACAGGATGGCATCCACCGTCGACTTCCCCTTTCGGAAGCCAAACTGGTTATTAGACAGACCGCCTATACCCTCCGTGTATTTCGTCAGTCTGTTGAGGATAACCCTCTCGAGCACCTTACCCGCTGTATCCAACAGACATATAGGTCTATATGCCGATGGATCTCCTGGTGGCTTCCCTGTCTTTGGTAGCAACACAAGGTTCTGAATTTTCCAGGCGTCCGGGAAGACGCCCTCGTCCAGACACTTTTGCATCACCACCCTGAACATTCCGGGATCCAGCAAGATAGCCGTCTTGATGGCCAGGTTCGGGATACCATCAGGTCCCGGCGCTTTGTTCACCTTTAGCGACTTTGCTATCGCAATGAGTTCGTCATTCGTCACCGTCGCCTCGTCGCCGGCCCCCGTTGTGCCGTTATCAATGCCCACGTGGTCGCGGGTGTTCGGCGGGGCCGTCCACCCTTCCGTCGCTATGACAGCGTTAAGGTCTGGGATACTGGAACGCTGGTCATGGGACAAATCTACGGCGGCGGGGGGCCATGGACTCGGGTCGTGGCTCGGAAAGAGTCCCCCAACGATCACCTGCAGCAGCTCTGATGAACGCTCGGTTGGAGCCGCCGATCCTCTGGTTTTGGCCCTTACTACCCGATAGGCGTCACCCCACGGGTTCGCATTGGCCCTCTGACTCAGACCCTCGAAGCAGGCTCGCTTGCTGGCCTTTATCTCCCTCTTTAGAACGGCCTTCGCGGCGACAAGCACCTCTCTGCGCTCGATTCTATCGGCGTCTGACCGCGCTCTTTGCATCCTCCGTCTAGCGTGGAGGCAAGTTCTTCCGTGGTCGGTGATCGACTCTGTCCACCAATACACCGGCGATCTTCCATTCCTCGGTTTGACTTCCCTCGGCATGGTCGCATCGCACGCTCGTGTAAGTGCCATCACAAGTCGTTCGCCGCAAGGTTCCTGGGTTTCGCGTAAAATCCGTTCCCTCTCAAGCGCCTCTTTAAAAGTCTCTACATCAAAGTAGGACGTCCTCCATCTGCGGGCGAATGGAGTGGATGCTACTCCTTCCGCACGCTGCCTTGTATTGTGGACGATACAATAACGAACCGCCAAGTGGTCGCTATGGGTGTAGCCATCATCCACCCTCCAATTATTGAGCAGCCCAGGACTGCTGAAGGTAACGTCGATTATCGATTCCGCTCCATTTCTGTGGTATGTACTCTTGGTACCCACGTTGGCTAGGTCCACGTTGAGCCTAGCCAAGGCCTCCAGAAGAATCTGGCCCCTGGGGTTGGTAAGGCGGCTCCCCACTCGATCGCCCAAGCGTTGAAGTCCCCTGCTATTACCAACGGGTATAGGCCAGTTAGCTCACTTGTCATACGGTCGAGCATGTTTGAAAACAGTTCAATCGACCATCTTGGCGGTGCGTAGCAGCTGCAGAAGAACACTCCATTCACTTTTACAACCGCGAAGCCTTCATTTGTGGAAGACACAACCTCCTGAACCGGGTACTTGCCCGTCGTCCATAATGCCGCCATATTGGACCTGTCCGTGACCCAATTGCCGTTGCCGGCTGGGACACGGTATGGGTCGGAAACTATGGCGATATCCGATGCCGACTCGCGAACTGACTGACACAACAGTTGCTGGGCGACCCCACAGTGGTTCAGGTTTAGTTGTGTTACCCGCATCATGGTTGGCTCGTTGGTTTACCCTTGGCGGCCGGGCACTTCGCCCCCCCCCATGACGTGCTTATCGTCCGGTTTCCCGGCACACATCAAGCATTTGGGGGGACTTTTGCAGTCCCGCGCCTTGTGGCTTGTGCTGCCACACCTTCTGCACATGTTGCTCCTATCTGGGCCTTTGTATTCCCAGGACATGTGCCCGCTTTCTAGGCATCTGAAGCATGCCTTCGGCGGCTTGTGTAGGCTAAGTGGGCATATCGACCATCCCACCTTCACCTTCGCCACTTTCAACGCCGCGTCTGCGTCGACTGCCGCTACCCTTATGGTTGCAACCTGGGTCCCAAGTGGACCCTTCCGCAGTCGTATGTCTGCGGTGACAACCTCAACCTTGCACTGCTCCTTAAGTGCAGTGGAGATCTCGTCTACCTCGGTGATCTCATCCAGGTTTTTACACTGGATCGTCACCTGTGAGACGAGGGCGCGAACCTCCACACCCTCACCAAAGGCCTTTCTTGCCAGGTCTCTGTAAGCCGGGCCCTTCGACTGGGTAGACTTCTTTAGCTCCAGGAGCATCTCGCCGGTGCGGGTACGGCGTATACTCCGCACGTCGGCTCCTAGGCCCGCCAAATTAGCGTCCCCGCGCATCGCTTTCAAGACCTCCGAGTACTTAGACGCGTCGGTCTTGACGATGAGGGCCTCACCGCGGTTGCGCTTGCGGGCCACCTGTCGCTTATCCTTTTCTTTTTGGATCTATTCCTATTTCGGACCTTTTTCCATTGGCCCTCACTGCCATTCCCGGGGTCCTCCCTTGTTCTCCTGCTAGCTTCCGTGCTACCTGCGGTTGTTGTATGGGGGGCCCTACCGCTCGGGCCCCCTTCAGCGCTTGAGACAACTCTTGAGCTGGGTTTCGCGCCTTCAGCGCTGGGCTCAGCGCCGGGGCCTCTCTCTTTGCGGCCCGTTAAATCCGGTCGCGAGGATGGACCCTCTGACCCCGCCGCCGCGTTCGCGTAGGTTCTCTTGCCTGTAGGGGCATCCGACACGATGCGCTTCTTAGAAGCGCCAGGTGCCGCTTCGCCCGGGGACTGCCTAGCCCGCTTGGAGGTCCCTGCTCCCATGGTAGATGGGGTGGAGTCTCCGACGGAGACGGACACTTCCGTCTGCGTCTGCTTCGAGGCTATCTCCCTCGCCCTTTCCGTTGCAACTAGCCGCGCCAGTTCTTTGGCGCTTTGTTCGGCTAGGAGCTTGGCCTCCAGCTCCTCCCTCTCCTTACAGGCAGCCTGCACTGTAAGGCGTAGCCTAAGGACGCTCATTTTCAGGTCCTTAGCGATGTTGCAACGCGATGACGTGAAGTCAATGATCGCGTCCAACTGCTCGGACACCTCTACAACCTTGGGGATGCTTTCCCGCATCCTATCCATGGCCCGGATGAGTCCTGGCCCATCCATGGCCACGCCTAGCCTGGCGGCACCTGCTTCTGATGCCGTGGCACTTCCACAGGTGTCGGACACGCCGGATCCCACCATTTTCCTTGTTGGGGATCTCGCTAGGCCGTCTTTAGCGAACGGGTTCGCTTTCTCCTTCGTCTTCTCCTCTGCCTCTGTCTTCTCCTGGATTTTTTTGTTTTTATTTTCGTTTTCGTTTTTGTTTTCGTTTTTGTTTTTGTTTTCCTCCATTCTGTTGGGTCCCCCTCCAGCCGCTATCCAAGCCCACGTGGAGTAGTCGCCTTCTTGATCCCATGGTTGTCTATGCAAGCAGGGAGGCCATGCTAGGGTTGACACGGCCCTTCATGGGGAACCGTGTTCAGAGTCGGATCGGCGTAAGACAGGTATAGGGTCATCTGAGCCTACTCCCGCCCGACTGGCGAGGTCGGGCGGTGGAGAATGGAACGTACTGGAGGCCTGCCACGGTTTTAGTGGGACGGAGACAGCCTGTGCCGGAGGGAACCCCGCCGTTTCCTGCGCGGTGTCACCCGGCAGTACTAAGTGGGTCGACACAGTTGCCAGCCCGATTGCACGGTTCCACTCGTTTTCCTTTCACAGCCAGTTGCCATAATTGGGGTTTTACTGACATCCACCCCAATGCGCCCAATGACGCTCCCTCCGTAGTTCGTTTAGCCGTTAAGGGGAGCCTAACGTTTCCAGGGTGCACCGCGGGGAGGCGAACTACTTCCACACCCTACTGGTCTTAGAGTTAGTCTATGGTTCAACTGCCCAGCAAGTATCGTATCGTATAACTTTCGCACTCTGGGCTTGATCGATGCTTCTTGTTTTGGACTCCGTTTCGGCGGATTCTGCTTCTCATTCGAAGATTCAAATGATTACTGGCACGATGAACCTTGGACTTCGAAGTGCCAACTTCTTGTGCTCGAATGCCGTCAAACGAGGGTTAACAGCAGGGATGCCAGATAGTTTTTCGAAAGGTCTGAAAGGAATATTGAGAAATTTCTCTGTATTTGTCTGTATTGACGATTATTTTATTTGAAAGCAAGATGAGGAATGGTATCGCATAAACAACTCATACTCATACTCTCCCATACATTGGTTTCGGCAGCCGTACAGGGGGAAGGTCACTCGGCCACCAACACCCTCTAAAACACAATCCGACTGACTTCAAAATTCGCCACCTCCTGAAAGATAAAGTCATTTCTGGCACCACTTACACGAATCGATTGTTTGTTTTCTCCCTGTTTTATTTCTCTCTCGCTTGCACTGAAGTCATTCAGATGATGCGTGGATTGAACGTCAAAAAATCCATAAATCAATCCATAGTATACATTTTCAAGTGTAGTATTGCCAGATATGTTGATACGCAACACCATCCGACTCTACGAAACACAAACACAACGTGGCAGAGTGACTAATTCCCTGGAGCGTTATTCATTTACTTTTTTCTTTTTCATCTATTACAAGGATTCTCCTATTACAAGGAAAATCTCCTATTATCAAGGATTCTTGGCCGTTCCAAATTTACACATATTCATGAGGTCCTTCTTATTTTTTAGCAATTAACTCATGCGTTAAAAAATGGCTGATCGTAGCAACCCTGTTGGGTATCGAAAAATTGACAGCGTTATCAATCAACCAAATGGACCGGCTGAAGGTACTCATGAAATACATCTTTTCGGCAAAGCGTGACGTCGTGTTCATAATGGATGGTGAGACGTACTTGACGCTTGACGTCAAATATACACCGTGTCCAATATATTCTCATACCAAATAAAACTCTATTTATTTCAAATCGATAATCCAGATTTTATTGATAACTTTACCCATTATATCGCAGTATAATACTGATCAACTACAGCATTTGCTTTGGAATAACACCGCCCAAACTTTCTTGACCAGCTCCAGGCGTTTTCCGAAACCGTCACAGGCGGCACGCACGACTTCCATCGGCATTTCATCCCAAATTCGTTTGATTACGGTTTTTAATTGGTTCATATTAGACGCCCTGTGGTCATTTACTTTTGCCAGCATGTATGACCATACGCAATAATCCAAGGGATTCAGATCTGGTGAACTGGGAGGCCATTCTTGTCCAAAAAGTATGTCAAAATTTCTCGGCACCAGCCCTGAACGAGATTTGCAGTATGCGATGGCGCTCCGTCCTGCTGAAACACATAGTGATCGTCTCCAAACACCTCTTGTACATATGGCTTGACAACTTTCTCCAAAACTTCCGTTTTATAAAATACGGCATCACTGACGCAGCACTTGGAACCGTGGAATATTCCTATCACTCTCTGGAACAGTTCTCGAAGAGAGAGCCCACAATCTGTAGTTGTGGTCATTGTGGAATTGTTGCAAGACGAATAACTTTTCGTCGGAAAAGATAAATTCTTCCCCAACATGCCACGACAAAAGAAAACTTCCTCTTTCGAGCCGTTTCAGCTTGGAAGGTTTCGAAACTCGGTGAACTTTACGTTTCTTGAAAGCTTGGAATCATTTTGCAGTATATTGTGCATTGACGACCTCGAAACATTCAGATCTGCGGCCATTTTACGAACAGAGCGCTGTGATTTTCATCTAATCCGTTCCCTGACCACTTTAACAACTCGTGCAGTCCGCACCGTACGAGTACGACCGGATCTCTTCCGGTCATCCAACGAGCAGGTGTCACGGTACCTTCGGATGGTTCGGTACACAAGATCCCGCTTTACTCCGAGGTTTTTCAAATTTCTGAATTCTCACATTTCAAAAACTTTTTTATCACCACAGCACGAAACTCCTTCATCGCTGATAAAAAATAAACATCGAATGAAAACAATCGGACATAACCTAAAAGCGTTTGTATAAATATAGTGCAAAACAACACCAACACATACGTGAAGCATGTTGAGTAGTTGCACAACACCAATGCAAGGAAAAAGTGTATGAGAATATATTGGACACGGTGTATCTTCCAATTCTCAATTTTCGAAGAATGTCTTTCTGTGACTGGAGGACCTGGACGACCAGCGAGAAGGGAATGTCCAAGTCACTTCCCTTGCCATCGTGGATTATAGCGGTTAACAAGAAGATATAGAGTACGAAGTGCCTGCCAGAAGTTCCCTCCTGCAGTAAAAAGTATCACACGAAGGAGAATGTGGCCTTTTGGGAGGACCTGGTTTAAGTCAAAGATTATGTCAAAAGATTCACTGGAGGAGATAGACCGGACGAAGATAAACGTTGTATTGAAGACCGCTAACACTCCTAACAAATTTTGTGACCAAAACGCAGAAGCCAAGACCTGGAAAGAGACACTCTTCCAAATACACTTGTCCATCCACGGTGCATGTGGTAACGAACGGTGTACTCCGCTTTCCGCAGATACAAATCGCTTGCCCAATTAAAAACTTCTTGGCAAACTTTGAAATCTTCTGGGTCCGGAGGTTCTCGGGAAAATCAAACTTATCCTTGGCAGTCATATACAGGTTTCCTGGAATCTGGTTGAAGTCCGACTTTACAAATGTCTCGTCATCCTTTGCAGCAGTGTGGTTTCGTTAACTTTTGGTCGTTCAACTTCCGGGTACGGATCGAATTCTTTTTCTCGTCAAGGTTTGGGGACTTCTGAACCATAAACGCACGTAGTACAGCTCAAGCAACTTTTTAGCCAAATCTGAAGTGTTCGGATTTTCAACCCCCCAAGGGCCCTATAACTCGTTTGTGATCTGACGGCTTTTTTAGGATCTTCGTTTCCAATCAACAGTCAGACGACGTTTTTAGAACCGTTTTATGATACCAGACAAAGTAAAGATTGGACTCGGAAAAAATGCGACACTTTTTTATGAGTGTTACTTTTTTAAGATGCATTCGAAACAAGAAGAGCTACGCCAGCAAATCTTGGGCGCGGTGATCGATAATCCTGGTCAGTCACACAGATGCATCGGCAAAAGGCTTGGATTCCACCATTCCACCGTGTCCCGCGTTGTGAAGATGTTCCAGGAGACGAAGACCATCGGGCGGCGGGCGCGCTGGATGCGGTTGAAAACCGAAAACGAAATACCCAGAAAAGGCGCGGAAGAAAAGACAGTACTTTAAGAATAACCCGAACTTTCCCACCCGAGACGTCGCCAAAAAGGTCAATTCGTCGAAGTGGTTCGTCCAGCAGACCATGGAGCGGGCTGGGTTACGTATTTTTAAGGATAGCAAGGTGCCAAACCGGACTGACAAGCAAAACACGGTGACCAAATTGCGTGCGCGGAAGCTGTACCGTGAGTGGCTGGTCATGGACGACGAGACATATATCAAGGCGGACACTAAACAAATCCCCGGCCTCGAGTTTTTTTTGTCGGTACGTCCCGCATGGAGGTTTCGGAAAAGTTCCGGAAGAGAAAGATGGACAAATTCGCGAAGAAGTACCTTTTGTGGCAGGCGAAATGCGAGTGCGGACGGTACAGCAAGCCGTTCGTTACAACCGGCACCATAAACGGGCAGATTTATCGAAAGGAATGCTTGCAGAAGCGCTTGCTGCCCTTCCTCTGCTCTCATCGTGGTCCCACGCTGTTCTGGCCGGATCTCGCTTCGTGCCCTTACGCCAAGCCTGTTATGGATTGGTACGAAGCGAAGGTCGTTAATGTGGTGCCGAAGGAGGCGAACCCGCCAAATACACCATAATTTCGTCCGATCGAACAGTTTTTGGGCGATAATGAAGAAGAAGTTGAAGAAAAAAAAAACATTCATAACCGATGAAGTTTTGAAGAAAAACTGGGAGAAATTGTATAAGGAAGATGGACAAAGCCTCGCCCAAGATCTAATGAGCAGTTTAAGAGAAATATATGAGCATTCAGCTTGGGGTAGGAAATTCAATAAATAAATTTTGCCAAAACATAGCTAGTATATAGTTATTTAATCCCTGAAAATTTGAGAAGTACCCTATTTAAAATGAATTTTGGGTGATCATTTTTGTGTGTCTCATTTTTTCCGAGTCCAGTCTTTACTTGTGCCATAATTTTTCGCACACGCACTGTTCTTTCGTAGCCACTTTGAAACAGCTTGAGCAACTGATGAAATCAGCTGACCAGAATGTAAACAATACACATTAAACCTTGGCTACGCAAAATTTCAATTGATTTTAACCTACGGATCAAAAGTTAGAGCAATTTTAGTGTGTGCGGATTTAAAACGGTACACCCTTTATTTCGGTATTATTATAGTGATAATCGTCAACAAATGAAATCCGAAATAAAATCATCCAGCAAACTAAAGTAAATATTCCTGTAAGTGTATGAGATACTCCCTACACGAAACTGATGCCCATCCAAGCTCGAGAGCAGTGATTTCGATTGATTTTCAACACCCTCCGATTGTAAATAGTAGGCGTAGCGTGCAGATTCCGAGTCCAAGCGTTGTCATTGCCGACATTTTTGCCATCATCGTCGATCGATCGGAATCAGCCGCGAGTTGAATATGGAGCTTAAATTATCATCCTGATGACGGAGGATAACCGGTGGATGATGGGTAGACAAAAACACAAACTATGAAGGATCGATATTATGTGAAAATTGCTGGTCGACTATCCGCAGTCAGGGCTATACATATTGCTGCTCATTTGGTCACTGCCGCAACTGCCGGTGACGTGATGGGTTCACTTTGTTTCGCACTCGCTCTGTCTGTTTTTGTCTCCTGGCCCTTCCGGATGGATTGTTTTTATGCAGTGCGAGATGATACAGAGCGATATGTGAATTCACAGGAAAACACAGGGTAGGCATTTGCAGATGGACGAGTTAGATTAAATTGATTTTCGTTCTGAATAATACAAAGGAAAACTATGACTGCAGCCTTTGATATTGGATTTCAAAAACATTTTGAGAAAAGGCATGTGACGTTTGAAATGAAGTTTAGGAGCCATATTGATGGGCTAGATGAAAAATGAAAAATGGATGATAGTTTTAAGCCCGCCCAGTATCATAAATAACTCTGGTCCGTCAGTTACCGAATAAAAGCAATCTGTAACTCACAAAAACAAATTACTAATGGGTTGTTATTAATACACGAAGAAGACAAACACGAAAAATCATCATTCAAATATCGTTTGCATTAAAAAAATGGACAAAAATTGCCGATTTTTCATGGGTTTACCTTCACTCGCACTGACGAAACTACCCATGCAGCATCAATCATAGTAACCCATGAGTCAGCAGACAAAATTTGACAGCTCTATCAGTCGAACTCTAACCTAACAGCGGCTGAGGAAGATGGTCAATTCGATTTTCTCGGTGAATCGCGACGTGGCGGTGGTGATGGACGACGACAGCTATCCTACCCCTGATAGCAACGACTGGCAGGGCACTTCGTATTCTACTTCCCGCACGAAGGAAGTGAGCTCCGAGGTGAAGTTCATTCCACACACCAAGTTCCCCAAGAAGGTATTGCTGTGGCTGACAATCAATTCACACGTTTGGGTGGTTTATTTGAATGGAATACAAAAATACGTTGAAATATACAGTTTGACCACCGATTTATGCCAACAGCAAGGATGCTGTGGGGGGCACTCACAAGTGTGCACAGCAAGTATAAAGAACATTAAATTCCAGCATGATGGGAGTGATAACGGAGACTTCATCGTGTTTCGCATGTGTCGAGGAAAGATATCCGCATCACCGAACTTTTCAGTGATCACGTACTGCATGGCGAAGTCGTACGATAATTGCGTCAAAGCCGAGTGTTGCAGACGAATAGCGGTGTACACTGCCCTTTTTGCAACCGAACATACGCAGGTTTGGAGCAGGAATCATAACCAAAATTCATAATGGCAATAATGTTTGCCCCATCGTACAAACAAGGTTCCCGTTTCATCTGTGCATACAATGTATCAGTTTTATTTACATGCACGTCAGCTATAATTCATATCATAGTAGGCTGCGAATAAAAGAAACCGATTTCCTTAGTTTGACAGTTGCACCATGACGAAGTGGCAGCATGTTCATGGTTTGTCCCAAGCGCAAGTGTCGCGAAAAGATATTTCAATCACCCTGAGAGTGTCCTGGTGGACCTTAGACCTCTTGGACCGAGAAAAGAAAGGACAACTATCCGCGAAGGTGGCCACTGATCGTCAGACGTCAGCTCGGATTCTTAGGATTATTACTGCCATCAAGCACGGATTCAGACGAATCCAACGCGTCCAACGAGATAAATGACGAAGGAAATCCACGGGATTCACGACTTTACAACACGAAAGATTGTTAAGGAAGATTGTGAGGCGAAATTGAGGGCACCAAAACAAACTCACATGAAGTGAGCTACGAGTCAAGCGGTAAGACTTCCTCAAGCGAAATAAATACGGAAATTCTTTTCACCAACGAGAGCATGTTTATCGTCGATTCCGTATCAAATCCCAGAACCGATCACTATATATCACTATACGGTAAAATACGTGACCGACGAGAACAAATCGCGTATTTGACGAAGCATCCTGCAAGCGTTATAGTGTTTGGATTGGTGGCTTCCGATGGTAGAAAACTGAAGTGGTTGCAGGAACATCTGCCGTTCTGGGCGAAGGATATGTGACCGCCATCCAGACCCGATCTACTGGGCTACTTAGTTTTGTACGTCATGAAGGTCAAGATCTGTTCTGAACGCCACCCGCGTACAGCAAGCCTCAGAAAAACATTGACCCGTACATGTAGAGAAATGTATTCAGGCTACACTATTAGGGCATCCATAGCAGTGTTAAGAAAAGGCTACTAGACAAAACAAGTTTGCTCTTCCCATAATATTCTCCATGAATACTGGAAATGGTTTGTGCAGTGTCAGTCACATTAGTTCAATTAGTTGGTTTAAAGATTGTACTCGAAAGAAATGCAATACTTTCTTTTATGTATAATTTTTTATTGCAAGAGTAAAAATTGTTGAAATTTTTGCTAAAACTAGTACAGAGAGTAATGTTAACATATGCAAATTGTCGTCACAATCTGTCAAGTGGTTATCGAGATGGCTTCCAAGCAAGAAACCTCGACAAAAAATTATGGACGCGGTAGTGGAAAATTCAGGCTAGACTCACAGGTTGACTGATGAAACAGATAGGAATCGACAATTCCCGTGTGATAAAATCGTTCAAAGACGACCCGCGCTGGCAACGGAAGAAAACAGAAGAATCCAGACCCCGTGAACGCAAGGAAGGTGAGGGATTACTTCAAGCGCAATCCGAACCATTCCATTTGGGTAGCCAAGAAGGTCAATTCTTCCATCAGGTTCATCCAGCGGACAATGACGCGAGCCGGACTTCATGTCTTCAAAGTAAGGACCGATAAACAGAATATGGTGGTCAAAACTCGCGCCAAGAAGCTGTACCCTCAAAACATTGCAAATAGTGGGGGTTATATCAGGGATAGAACCGCAAGTTTCATGTAGGACAGCATTGGTTTTTAAAGACTGGACTCGGAAAAAATGAGACACACAAAAATGATCACCAAAAATTCATTTTAAATCGGATACTTCTCAAATTTTTAGGGATTAAATAACTATATATTAGCCATGGTATCATTTATTTATTGAATTTCCTCCCCCACGCTGAATGCTCGTACATTTCTTTTAAGATTGCTCATGAGATCTTGGGCGAGGCTTTGTCCAACTTCCTTACACAATTTCTCCCAGTTTTTCTTCAAAGCTTCATCAGTTTTGAATGTTTTTCCGCTTTTCTTCAACTTCTTCTTCATTTCACCCAAAACTTTTCGATCGGACGAAGTTCTGGTGTATTTGGTGGGTTCGCCTCCTTCGGCACCACATTACCGCCCTTCGCTTCGTACCAATCCATTACAGGCTTGGCGTAATGGCACGAACCGAGATCCAGCCAGAACAGCGTGGGACTACGGTGAGAGCAGAGGAAGGGCAGCTAGCGCTTCTGCAAGCATTCCTCTCGATAAATCTGCCCGTTTATGGTGCCGGTTGTAACGAACGGCTTGCTGTACCGTCCGCACTCGCAGATCGTCTACCACAGCAGGTACTTCTTCGCGAATTTGTCCATCTTTCGCTTCCGGAACTTTTCCGTGTAACCGTCCTTTCAATTGCGAGGGTTTTCCGGTTAAAACTCAGTGGCTTAAGCGCCACTCTCGGTTACGAGAGACCACTGGTCGTGCTAAAAATTTGCCCGATTTATGAGACCTTTTCCCAGAGGACCCCTTGAACGGTCGTTGGTGGCTTACAGCAAAAACAATATAAAGAAACGCCAAATTTCTAAACTAACAGACAACGGACGAACGTATTCTCTAAGAGGGAATCTCTAACTCTGCCATGGGAGGAAAAAGAGAGCCGAATAGCGAAAGGAAGCGTATGCTTACCCAAAAGGGCGAAACGAGGAAAAGCGAATGTGACGTAGTATGTGAGGTTTATTTAAGGAGCAGTTTTAAAAACGGTACAAAGGGTTTTCAACTCTTCTAATTAGTTTATATTATTTTAGCATTCGTTCGTGTTGGGCTTCCTTAATAATGTACGGAAAGAGCAATCATGGCCATGAAAAAACATGCTCACATACCTGCGCAGGATTTTTGATTACTTGACTTGATGATGGCGTTGGATGAGGGCTCGACGACTCGAAGATGGCGGTTGATGACGGCTCGACGACTCGAAGATGGCGCTTGAGGACGCCCTGCCAGACTGAGCGCTGATGTCCGCGGTGATGGCGACGAAACGTGCTGCAGGATGGCGGGCAGCAAGTGACTCGTGCGCAGTATGGCCGAGATAAAGTTGCGGAGGGAGTGGCGGCTGGACGGAAGACTTCCGGTTTGGTCTCGAGAGCCAAGCGACGACGGTTGGTCGTGCTGTCCCGGGTGATTCGTTCCGCAAGGATAAAGGGCCAACGTACCTTCGCACGGCTTCGCGTACTATGTTTCCGCTATGACCGCCCGTGATGAAATAAACCCCGGTCTCCCGTTGGATGGAATCCGGACCGCGGTACGCTTTTGGCGACGCACTCGCAGGATCCGGGCTCTCGGAAAAATGGTCCACAAAAGCTGAGAAGGACCTGCTTCGACGGATAATTGGCGACCGTCGGGAAAAACGCTTAGAAACCTGGCGACTTCACTCACCCCCGTTTTGCTACCATTGAAAGGCGGGCCTTTGCGCGGCGCACGAGTCCGATGATCCGTTGGACGGATAGCACTTCTCCTCAATGCGGCGTTCACAATCGCCGGACGACACACGTAGAACCAGCCCGTACAAAAAAAGCGCCAAGCGCTGGAAGTCCAACACGAAGTTCACATTAGTTTAAAATTTGAAACCCAAACTAAATCCATTTAATTACCTTTTATGTACTTTTTCTAAAATCGAACAAATTTGATTAAGTGACGCAAAAAACTGATTCCGACTTAAGTCAACTGCGCAAAGAGAAAAAGAACGTTTTAGAAAAACCACTGATTTGAATAAAACTCACACACCACTTTTTGATACCTTTAATGGAAATAAACGAAGAAGCTAGATTTAGCTCAACAAGTAATGGACTGTTTTTCGCGTACCTCCTTTCACCAGCCGATTCGAAAGCGATATGGTTGAGTCAGAGTCGCTGGACAGGGTAGAAGGTTCCTAATGGTCATTTCCTATTCAAAAAGGTGATCTTTTAAATTCTCAAAAGCCATTATCTTAGAGCTATCGGGATGGCGACGGACTTCATGGCAACTCCAGAAGAATGAGACGGATGCAACAACCTCACACAACATTGAGCCTTAATGGCGATGTTGCGGCTTAAACACGATAATTATGGCAAAGCTATAACCTCGATACAGTGAGGATCTGATCTTATATACATTGATGAAATATTTCAACTCCTATCACAATCAATCGTAAAATACAAATTATAAATTAAACTAATTATTTACAAGAATAAAAAACTTAATATATTAACAAATAAAAGGACATTACTATATTTACATGAAACAATGAACATTACTACATCTACATGAAAAACGCAGCGCGTTACGTACATCTACATGTGGGACGTACTGACAGAAAAAATCGAGGCCGGGGATTTGTTTGGGGTCCGCCTTGATATATGTCTCGTCGTCCTAGCCTGTCCTTGACCAGCCACTCACGGGACAGCTTCCGCGCACGCAATTTGGCCACCGTGTTTTGCTTGTCAGTCTGGTTTGGCGCCTTCCTGACCTTAAAAACAGGTAGCCCAGCCCGCTTCATGTTCTGCTGGACGAACCACTTCGACGAATTGACCTTTTTGGCCACGTCTCGCTTGGAATGGTTCGGGTTATTCTTAAAGGGCTAAAATATTTACCTGCACTTAGTAATTTCAGAAAAAGCACCAAAAAATGAAAAAAGTGCCACTAGAATTATTAAGGTACCAGTGCCAACAAATAATGTGTGATCAGCATTAAAAAAATTAGGAATGAGGCAATAAAGAGATGAGAAAAGATTTTCGGATAATCTAATTGTGACCGGTAAATCCTATCAAAATAAAGAGACAACAGCTATTAGTATATGTGCAATTAAAATATGGCGATGTACACCCACTTAGAATTATGTAATTTGAGCACTAAACTGATCCGCATATGTCTTTTAATTTTGTTGGATTTTCCCATAAGAACAGTAAAATGAGCAATGGATAAATATAAATATCCATTGCTCATTTTCCTGTTTTGCTGGAAAATCTAACAAGATTAAAAGACATGCAGGCGAATTTGGTTGCTCAAATTACGTATTTGTGCGGAATACTGCCATATTTAATTGCGCATATACCGATAATCTGTTGCTGACTGACAGATTTACCGGTCTGCAATTAGGTGATCGAAGTCAGGTTTCTCCAAATGGCTGCATGCATTCCTAATTTTTTTGATGCTGATCTACATTGACTATGTGGCGCAGACGCTTAATGTGGCCGCTTTCATTTTTTACTTGCTCAAATCTCTCTTTTAATTGATGATTAATTGTGCTGCTCGCCATTCTAACCCAAAGTACTGCCTTATCTTCCGCGCCTTCTCTGAGTTTCCGTTTTCGGTTTTCGGCCGCTACCAGCGCACCGCTCGATGGTCTTCGTCTCTTCGGAACATCTTCACAACGCAGGACACTGTGGAATGGTGGATTCAAACCTTTTACCGATCCATCTGTGCGACTGATCGATCACCGCGTCCAAGATTTGCTGGTGTAGCTCTTCTTGTTTCGAATGCATCTTGAAAACTACTTGACAATGATCGAATGCATCTTGAAAACTACTTGAAATAAACTACACATAAACATAACGCTCTAAACAGTATTACCCAAAAATTTTATTAATTTTTACCCACGCGATAAAAAGTTGCACCCAAAACAAAGTGTCTAATGTATACGAATCATTACACAAATGGTTGGTTAAAATAGTTCAATATAGCACGTGAGACGAATCGATATGATTTCATAAGGGACGAATGGGCAAGTTTTGAGTAGGCAATTTGAATCATTTGTTACCCGTTTTTGAGGACCCGGATAGGGGAAAACATATTTTCAACCTGTTCATACGGAGATTTGTATGGGAGCAAAAGTAGATCATTTTTATGTAAAAAATTGAACTACTTATACTTATGGCACTTGGTTGTTATTTTAACGCATACATTTTGAAGGTTTTTTGATCAAATTGGGTATAAATGAAGACACTGTGTTCAGTTAAACGAGAGTTAATAGCGTTCAAAAACCTTTCACTTTAGCGTAATGCTCTCATTTTACGAAATTTTGAAATGGCACCCGGTATAGAAAAGAGAAACGAAGTCCTACGTTAAAACTGTAGTTGTACTTAACCAAATTCTCAAAAGCATAGCTAAAATGTAATGGAAGAATTCAAGTTGAAATAAGAAGAAGTCACTGAGTGGTGATAAATCTGACAGCTCCAATGTTAATGCGTAGGACGAACATTTTAAAATGCTTCGAAAAAGTTCAAATGAAATTTTAATTTAAAGCGGTTTGTGGTATGATGGAAGAAAAATCCAATACTGCGAAATAGGGGCATTATTTTTATCATATTTTTATCTTGCTGAAAATGTCTTTATTGAGTAGTTTTGGATTTTTTTTCCATCACACAACAAACCTGTTTTAATAAGAACTTCATTTGAATTTTTAAAATGTTTTGTTTTGTTTTTGCATTTTAAATAAGTACGAGACACTGAAGAAGTCTGCACATTGTAGTCGAAATACGCGTATCTGTCAAAGATAAGCAAAGGTAGTTGGAATTAAATGGATAATACTATTTTTTCTTCTAATTTCTAGTAACAGGCAGAGTTTTTCCAGCTAGACTAAAACCCGCCTAGATCATCAGAGTGCTAATTCCGAAATTTATCTATTCCCTTTGTGGCTTTTCGCGTCTACATTTAGTAGATCCATCCTGTCCATCTTAATTGAATTTCTTTTCATCGCTTAACATCACATTTCCCCAGAATTTATACCTTTCTGCAAATTTCAATCTTGCTTTTTTATGTCGAGGCAATAAGCGAGGAACGGGCACACTTTTACCATATTTGGTACTATTATCATTGCTCAAAATTTCCTGCACTCAACGTTTAGACACGGGAAGACTCAATTCCTTTCTGATATCACCCAGAGAAAGCCTACGATTGATTGCCAATCGCTTAATTTCACGTTTTGCGCGTTCTGAAACCGATGATAGACGCCCTTTTCTCTTCATGGTCGCTTATTTCTCACCCAGTTTCACGAAATTATGTACCACCGTTTTTCTCCTTCCTATTGTGCTTCAGATCTCACGGATTGTCAGTCCATTTTCACGATGGGCCTGTATTTCTCCGCGCTCAAACTCTGAGTAGTCGATTTCTGCATTTTCTTAAAACCACATAATGAATATTAAAATCAAATCTTTTGGTCCTAATATAGGTCGAATTGATGAGTGTGATATTATAACAATGGTTTGTTTTAAAAACTTACAAGGCCAGCGAACGAAAAAACAATCAGCTTGTCCTCCTAATTATGTCTTTCTAAGCAGATGAAAACAGTCGATATCCCGCGTTTAAAGACAAGTCATCACCTGTGTAGTAAACGAAAGATGACATTAAACACACAAAACTGAAAAACAGAAGTTTTGATTAGATAAACCCAATTCTAAAGAATTTCAACCTTTCGGTTGTCCTTATATATATTTCGTTCAGTGTAGTCGCATTTTAACTTCTTTCCATTCTTGCGCTCCTGACCACTTTTCTTGAAGTTGCGCTTGACGATAGCTCAGTAGCGTTCAGCTGGACAAAGCTTTGGACAATTGGAGTAATTGATGTCTTTCTCAACGAAATCTACTGCATTTTCTTCCATCCGTTGAATTGTAGTTTTGACGTAATGCTCTGACACCAAAGCAGGCCAAAACAAAGGAGGGACCTTGTGCTGCTGAAGCATCCTTTTCTAGAAACACTCAGTATTGTAAACCTCATCATTGATCGTGTCTTCAGTGTATAAAATCGAAAACTCATAGCGACTGGAACAAATTGCCTGCCTACTCGAATACTTTCTTGCCAAATGTTGCACCTCGAACGGCTTTTCGGAAAGTCTCACCTTTTCTTCGCTGACCTTGGTGTAAAATTACGATCCTGTTGCAAAACGATCGTTGCAAAAGTAGGCTGTTTACATTTCTGGTTTTGGTTTGTGCCCTGCAAGCTAAGCTCAGTTTACCCATAATCGCAAAAATGTGCACATACTCATTTATGAGTAAATATCTGTGTAAATTTTTATGAGAAAAATATGGCTAAGTAGTAAAGTACCCATAAATGGGTATGAGCACTTTTTGCGATTACGGGTATTCTTCACCCATATTTGGGTAAGCTGATCTTAGCGTGTGGATTTTTGCTCAGCATTTTGTTTTGTTATTTTCTGCTTCTTATAAGTCTTCAAGTTGATGCGCTTCTCAATGCTTTGCACCATTTCGAGGTACCAGCCATTTTGGCCAAATCACAGATTGACATCGATCTGTTTCGAAGGATGAGGTTGATTACTTTCCGATCCAATTTTGGGTCAGCCGAACCTGGTGTTCTTCCTCTTTTTGGTAGTTTATCAAACGAGTTCTGTACCCCGAACTTTTTTTGATGATAGATTTCACGTTATCGTGATGAATTCCAAATTGTTTCGCTATTTTATTCATCAAGCCATCCTTCTAGAATTCAAACACTCGTTTAGATCAGTGGCATATCTAAAACGATCACTGCTTACCGAAAGTTCAGAAGCTGATCAAGTTGTTGACAGATGAACGCGTCGAATGTAGGTAGACTTAGACCGATACGCGTGTATGTGTGAGCGAATTGTTGCCAGTTTATTGTCGACATAATCCTTACCTTGTTCGTACGATGAAATTTACCCGATCAGGAGCAAACATGTTTGAAATATAAGGTTTGTCACAACATCGTGAAAATACCAAATTCAATAAATCTAGGGTTTATTTTCATTACGGTGAATCTAACATGGAGAGACTCTATGTAATGGTCTAGCAATGGCACATCAGTGCTAGTGAACCAGCATCAGTTTAAATTATCTTTGAACAAGAAAGGTTACTTCTCGGTAATATCCAATAACGGCTGCCTCTAGCAGCAAATTTATTGCAAATCTATTGACATAACATCTTTGTGACTCATTTCAGTCAGAATCAAGTAACTGCAACCAATTATGACGATTGTGCGTTGACAACTATTCAACTTAATATATGTTTCATGGCCTCTACCTTCCGCACTATTTCAATGTTTCAGTAGGACCCAAACCGGTTTCCTATCATCGGAATGACAAGATATTTATTTGTCACTTTTTAGCAAAAATGCATCCGATATTGCAATTCGTGTTACTTGGGAAATGATAATCCTTTTAAGGTGAATTGCTGCTCCATGTATCTTTTCCTACCTTTTATCTCTCTCTTTCACTCTCTCTCTCTCTCTCTCTCTCTCTCTCTCTCTCTCTCTCTCTCTCTCGCAAGCTTACTTCGCTATTTCAAATTGATAAATCTCGATTGTTGGTGAATTGCCATCGAATCGAACTCCATCGGATTGCTCACAGCGAGTAAGCATACAAACTGATGTGATGAAATATTCAATACCTAGTACGGCTTCTGAGTTATATCAATTCTAAATTTTGATGTAATGGCTGCCGTCGAGAATGCATCAGCATTATCTAATCTAATCTAATCTTACACTAATGCAGCCAACTTTTGAAAGCACCCTGGAAAATGAAAGATCTTAGAAAGATCTAAAATCGCTCTACTACTTTGAATCAAGGGAAGGAAGAAAGCGTGGACCTCCCGTACCAAACGCTTCCATGTAGAGTTAAACAGACTGATAGTTTGTACTTTATCGTTGGGAGCATAGATGCTAGAGAGATTAGTTTATGCTCCTTTTGCCTGTGGGTGAACTTTTGGCATTTGAACTAAAAGCCTGGCAATAATTGCCAAGGTTATAGTTCCTTATCTCGCCGTCGTGCCGTCGAGAATGCATCAGCATAACTCCTTAAACTGGCTGTCAGCGTTGATGAATCAGCTCATTAGTTGTGGCTTGTTAGTTGAATTTTCTCTTTCATTGGATGGATGAAACTTTTGAAGTTATCTGGCGCAAACTACAAGGCTAAAAAACGTGTAAACTTCTGTATAAATACAAGTTAAAAATATAAATAGAGACATTTCACATATTGCATAAAATATTGCATGCAAATGCTATTGAAATTATACACGTATTGATATTTACATCACGATAGAAATTCAGGTATTTTTGTGTGTGCTACCAATATAACATAAGGATGATATGAGGTTTCGAGATTTGATGTCAACCATGTATCAGCATCATATTAACAAATCAAAATTAGGTTACTATCGAAAACATCGAAAATTTAAACGGATAATTACTTTCTGCGGTCTTTTCAATTGAATGTAATTTATCAGCAACATCCCCATGCAACACACAAGTATCATAACGGTTTACACTACTTTTACATGACAAGATTTCGTTATAAAGAAGCTTACTCAACATAAAAGCATGAAGATGTGCTACTCGGGTCATTATCTACGGTATTCTTCCCTTTTTGTCACCAACAACTTCCATTCTGGAACGCCAACTTCCATTTAAACGGGGCGAAATCCACGGTGTTTAACTCTAACTTCAGTTTAGTTGAATTTGTCAATTTAAAAAAAAAAGATGGGAATTGCAGCTTTAATTACCCGTTTGAAGAACGCAAGCATTCCGAAGCTATTTTCCAGTAAATAGCGACTGGCCTTCTAATTTATTAAGACAGTCTATCAACCAAAAAAGGACATGATGCACATTTCATGATTACCAGTTTAATGATTCTTCCCATGCTTTAACATCGGAGCTGTCAGATTTATCACCACCCTGTGTCTTCTTCTTTTTTCAACCTGGATTCGTCCATTATTTACTGAGAGTTTCAAAAACATCCGACTTATAATGAATTTTTGGTGAACATTTTTGTCTGTTGCATTTTCTCGTGTACAATCTTTAGTGAAAACCGAGCGACCACAATTGTTGTTTCTTCATATTACTAACCCCGTCAAACGGATCGTTCTTGCCCACGATGAACAGTCAGAACACCTCCGTTTTCGCCTCCTAAGATTTACCGATTTCAGCAAACCAGCCTTTTATCTTTCTGTTTTATTGTTTTTTCTTTCTCATTGCAGCAGAGGCCGTTATTTGAAATCCAAACCAGACAGAAATTTGCCTCCTTTTCCTCGTTGAAAGCAAATATTTGGACAAAATATCGTTTAGCGCAGCATAGCCCGTCTTGCGTGTTGCTCGTGTATTATACTATACCTCAACCACCGAGCAGGAAAAATACCAAAATCGACTTCCAACGGCATGGGACGGGGCTATGTGTGATGGGGGAAATACATTTTCCGCCGTCATCTTTCTACTCTTCGGGGTTTTGATTTTCGATTTGATATCTTTTCTCCACAAACGGAACAGGTAGCGCAAAACGAACGCCGCCCGTAAAATGAATCGTTAAATGTTTGGATAGACCCCCTCCTTCCCACCCCCCAGCTTGACGCCGTCCCTTTTTTTTTTGCACAGAAGCTATTGCGACGTTCCTTGTTCGCTCGACGGATGACTGTCACCGGGGCGTGAAACAGACGTCAAAGCAATCGAGGAAAAGTAAGCAAATTTTGTGATGTTTTTCACCGGCGGATGAATTGAATCAGAATTTACTGTGCAAATCCTATCGAGAAAGGGGAAAGTTGATTTTGGCGAGGAAACAGGAAGTCCAATTCCTTTGTGGTGAATAGGATTTACTAAATCAAAGATTGGTTGGGCTTCTACCATTGGACTATCATGCACATGCACCAGGTTCCTACGATTACCACAAATTAGCCTGTCATAGACTCATGCGCCACCCTAACTCAAAAGTTCACCGCTCGCTAGCTTTGCACGGATTATCGACTCATACTGAACTCACATTTATAAATATCCCATCCCATGTCAGGATTCGCTCAAAGGGCTTCACAGCGGCTATATCCGTCGTTTAGACGTGCGCCTCACGTTGCTCGAATAAGCTGGCCCAATATAGCCTGCGAATAATCGATACACTCTATCTCTTTCTATCTCTTAACCCCTCTCTCAATGCTCGTCCCACACCGCCGAAAGCATGTTAGTTGGCTTTGAGTTTTCTTGGAAGCAATTCGCTCAAAAGCTCAACAAGATTCAAAAACAACTTCGTCAAAAATCCTACCGAACCGATTCCAACCAACACACCGGAGCGGAAGCGGAACTTTTCGGTGAAAAGCTGCGCTCCACTTGGCACGAGGTTACGCGGATGAATCCTCGTTACGCGCGCAGTCATCGTTGGAGAATTTTGCGCCGCACAGACCGGTATTGTTAGGATGGCGGCGGCCTTCAGTCGAAACAGTCGTCGAGCAGTTCAAGGACACACTTCGTTGCTGCTTTTCTTTTCTCTACCCTTGGTCGATTTCGCCAGTGTAGCGTGTAACGGAACTTACCTGTATGTAACCTTCTACAATCCGCGTGTACGACCTTTTACTTTCCGCGAGTTTTGTCTTGCCCATTTAGGCTGGGGCACGGTTTGCTAAATTGTCGATGTTTATGTTGCAGCACACGTTCGAAGGAGGGTTGGTTTGATGTTGTTTTGTGTTGCACATTAGTTTTTCGGGCATGAGGCAAAGCTGGGTAATTTTCGGTGGAGCCTTTTTGGATGTCGTGCTCTTCTGTGGTGTGACGGGCCACAGAGACGATGTTGAGCGTTTTCAGCCGAAATGACCTGGAAATGTGGAACATTATTTTCGATACTTTTTTATTTGAATGCAACTTTGCATACGCGTTTGGCTTCGGAGACTGAGCATTTTCCGCGTTAACATAGATTTTTGTGACTCAAGAGTCAGTTTTAAAAAGGGCGTAAGCATTTTGAATAGCACGTCTATTAATAATTAGCAGCTCGAAAACCTTTGGTTGTACAGAAAAACTGTCAAAGAACAAGTTGTGTGAAGGTTGTGAAAAAATATACACTAAGAAAAAAAAATTCGGAAAAAATCGACACTTAACATAAAATTATATAAATCTCAAAAAAAAAAACGGTTTTTCTTTGTTTTTTATATTATTTTTTGACTGTAAATATTTGGAGTTATTACGCAAATATTAGCGAAGATTTCAGGATGGAGAAAAGTCAGGGAAAAATGTTTCCAGAGCAGCAACAGAGCATATTTCTCAAAATTTTAATATATGAGAGAGTAAACGTATTCTGATGATATAATCTGATTTTCGAGGTATTCAAAAAAATGTTAGCTCCCGATTGTGATCTTCGTAAGAACATGCATTTTCGAGATATTTCAGATCAGATTTAATCATATTCGAATAGTATTCAAAAATACGACCTTATCATAAATCATTCGCGTTTCTCCAGTAACCACAAAACGTTTTTTGAAATATTTGTTAAGTTTCCTACAACTTTCTCTTTGACAGCAAGACGATTGGATGAACGTTTCAAAAGATATGGGATAAAATGGTTCAAACAGTATTTTTAAAATATTCGTTTAAGGGGACCCTCCCCTGGATGTGGACAAAAATATGGCAAAGTTTGAATTGTTTTTGTGGGAGAAGGCGTACGAATTTCTGGTTTTGACGATTAAATTTTATTATTATTCAAAATTTTAATGAGATAAAAATATTGTGAAAATTCCAAATGGCGGCTACAAAATGGCGATTTTTCAAAACCATGTTTTTCAATCTAACTTCAAGCCCCGGGCTTGAACCATTAATCCGAATCCCTTCATCAAATAACTGTTTGAAAGGTTATATTTTTTTGTACGGCTTGAACTTAAAATTGGCATTAATAATAAATTACTAATAATTTTTGAACACGGTTAAAATGAAAATAAGTTGCCAAAAATTAAACTTTTCAGTTCAAATATTCACTATGCAATGAGTTTAAGTTTGAATTGTCTGAAATTTAACTCAAACCGTAGAAAATTGATTATCTTTTAGAAATGATAACTAGATTTGATTTCTGTTCACTACAAGAGGCTGCAGGCTTGAAGTTGTCGCCCCATGTTTTGCGCGCAGAGGCTTACGGAAATCGCCATTTTGAAGCCGCCATTTTGATTTATTACAATTTTTTTATCTCTTTGAAATTTTGAATAGTTATCAAATATTCGTCAAAACCGAAAGTCCTTTCAATCTCCCACAAAAAAATAATACAAACTTTGCCTTATTTTTGCCAAAATACAGGGGAGGGTCCCCTTAACATATGTCTATTTTGCTTCCTATTGTATACTTTAAACATTGTGTGTAAATACTTGAAACTCTAACGTCAGCTTTGGAGAAAACTTCAGGGTGGAGAGATCTGAAGTGAAAAAGTGTCTCTAAGGTCAACTTTTAAAGCATTTTTAAAATCTCAACTATTTGCCAAAATAAACGTGTCGATGTTGCAGTATATTTCCAGCAGAAAGTGTGGCCTTTTCATAAACTACTCGCGGTTCTCGAGCATCACAAAAATTCTATTTTCGAAATATGCGTTTAGTTTCTCACAACTCACTCCTAGCCAGCAAGACGATTCTATAAACAGCTTAATAAATAAGGAAAAATAATTGAAAAAACTCTTCTTATATTTTAGTTTACTTGTATTTCCAATTTATTGGGCGCATACTAAAGTACATATATTGTTTCTACATTTGAGTTAGTTTAGAGAAGTTCCCTTTTATTTTAAATGTTTATATATACTATGAAGGCTTGATGCTATATCATTTGAAAACAATTTTGCCTCTATTTGTTGATCTGAAGGCGGAACAAAAGAGTGATATTTTTGTGTACCAGTAATCATTACAGTTTGGTGAAAGATATTGCTCCATTCAGTAACTCCCTGTTCATGGTCTTCATAAGATACATAAGAAAATGACGTTTTCGTTAAGCAATCATTATTTTTCTGATTGGTCCAATCATATAATTCTTTTGCAATTGTTATTGGGTGTTCATGTCCTTTAGCTATACTTGCGTTTTTTGCCATTCGTTTTAATGTGCCACCAATTGCATCGCATGGCCCCTTGCCATGGGAAGTAGCAAAAAAATGCCATTCAGCATCTATGCTATAGTTTGATTTGGATTTACAAAGGCTTGCAAAATTATTCCTTTTTTTTATATTGGGATGCAGCTCATTCAGACATAAATATCGCTTTCTTCAACTGCGTTAGTTTGTTTTTCAAAAAGCTCCCTGACAAAAATCAAAAAATCGTTTTTTGGAATTAGCATTAGCATTAGCATTGACGTTTGCACACCTCGTGCATAGAGCTACAATGAGGAATAATTCGTTGAAGACGTTGCATGTCAACATGAAACGAATCCAGATACTGATACGTTTCTTCACGCAATAATCTTCACGAAGACACTCCTCGATCGCTCACCTGGCCACGTCCATGCAACCGTTGGTGATAGGGATTTGGTATCTACATTAAAAAAAACACGGGGAATCAACGTAGCCTTCAGTAGATATCAAAGGAAAAGGGAAATGAATAGTCGGAGAGAATAGATAAATCGAATGCCCTGTTTGGTGCACAGAACAAAAAATTATTTAAAAATGGTCGTTGGGAACATCTAGTCTAAGAAAGTTATGTGGTGCTCCATTTCTCTACGAACGGTTGAGACTTAAGCATTATCTTTCGTCGTGGCCACATATGGCTTATGATTATAGCGCCATTACTTGCACTCTGAAAAGAGAAGAAAGTCCGAAAATATCCATCGTCAACAAGCGGTAGGGACCGCTAGATTAATTAAAAAGTAAATTTTCTAGCTTTGTGTGACTGAAGTACTATTACATACTCTCTGGAAATAGAACATCTTTAAATGGAAATCGTCAAATTCTTCCTACGAACAACACCCGGAAGACATACCCACACACTATTTCTCCATCCGTTGAACATCTTCTGCTTTGCATCCTGCTAGCTAATTAAAAATCACAAACGCGGAAAAACGAGAAAAAACGTGACAGCTCACAAAAACCCAACCGTTCGTGGGCATCGCATGCTGCGATCTCTCAAAAAAAAAAAATCGTTTTCTGAGATATTTAAATTTTAATGTTAATTACTGATTTTTTTCCCGAATTTTTTTTAGTGTGTATTTTTTACAACTTTCACACACAGGGCCACAATTTGTTTTTAGACAGTTTTTTTTGTACAATCAAAGGATTTCAAGCTACAAATTATTAATTGAAGTGCTATTCAAAATGCTAACGCACTTTTTAAAACTGACTCTTGAGTCCAAAAAGTTTTTTCATCAGTGCAAAAAACTTACTTTTGTGGGTAAAACGTGTGTACAAATTTTAATTAAATTGGAGACACTCGAAGTTGGTCGGTAGGTCATTACGGCTGGAAACGCTCTGTTATTATTTTAGAGACAAGCAGAGAGTAAATCATTCCACCTGATGAACCGATTGCTTAGTGATATTTTGATATTTGTTTTGGCAACCCGGTGGATTGCGTCTACTACGAGGGGCTTTAGTTTTGCAATTTCTTCAGTATTTTCAAACAGACGTATCTGATTTTGTTAACAAAGAGGGGAAGTTAGATTTTATTAAAATGGCCAAGCCATTACTAGAGCAGGTCACACAAGCTTGGAATTTGGTCATTACATGGCGCTAGTGTTCATATAATTCTCAGTATGTGATTGTTATATCACGAAAGCCTTACTACACACTCAGATTATTTTACAAAAATCTGTAATGTTTTACCGAGTTCTCAACAGCTGAACGTTCGGTAATCCGATTTTACGGATTTCGTTAAAATTTTACCGAAATTCGGTAATTTTTTTTACAGATATATGTAAAATTTCACCGAAACCCGTAAAATCAGATTACCGAACGTTCAGCTGTTGAGAATTCGGTAAAACATTACAGATTTCTGTAAAAAATCTAAGTGTGTAGTTAGGATGATGTTTTTTTCAAAAAACTTGTGATAGTTGTTAAGTCATTCTGAATGGTTGTCCCTTGTGTTCGTAATTCTCCCACTGTGTGGCGCTAGTGTGCATATGAGCTTGCAGATGTATTATGCTATATCTCGAGAGCCTTACTAATTCACCAAACTCGGGTTAGTTGCCAAGTTAGTTGCCGAATACTAGGTTGCCTGAAAAGTCTCTATAATATCAGACATGAAAACATTTTTTTTGTCAAATTCGGTTTGATTTCTCAACATACTCTCCTCTTTGATCGATACAGCGAGTCCAGCGATTTTCTTAAATTTTTATATCCCATCAGAATAGTACTCCTTCGGAAGTCCTTCAAAATAGCCATTGGTTTCAGCTATGCGCTCATCATTTGAGTAAAATCGCTTACCGGAGAGCTATCTCTTCAGGTTTGGGAACAAATAGAACACACTGGTGGCCATTTCTGGCGAATACGGTGGATGGGGAACCAATTATTACCGAATTTCATTCAATTTTGTTTGAGCAATTGAGGATGAATGAGCAGGCGCATTGTCGTGATGATAGAGCACACTTTTTCTCTGCAAATTCGGCCGTATTTTCTGGACTTCATCCTTTAAACGATCCAATAACGCTGCATAGTATGTACCTGTTATGGTTTTACCTTTTTCAAGATAGTCGATGAATATTACACCTTGCGCATCCCAAAACACGGAGGCCATAACCTTTTTGTTGCGTTTTGTGGCGCTTCGGAGCACTTTTGACCGGTGAAACCCACGGTTTTGCCTGCTGCGATGACTCAGGTGTGTAGTAATGGATCCAAGTTTCATCCATGGTAATGAATCGGCGCACAAACTCCTTCGGATTGCGCGTAAACTTGCTCAAATTCTCCTGAAAGGTTGTAACACGAATGCGTTGTTGGTCCATTGTAAGCAATCGCGGCACCCATCGCGCGCAGAGCTTCTTCATACCCAAAACGAAATGCATGATGTTGCCAACTCGTTCCATTGAAATGCCTAAAGCCTTAGCTAGCTCTCTGAATTTCACTTTTGGATCCTCCAATACTAAATTTCAAGGCGAAGGTTTTACTCAAATCAATCGAAACTTTTTTACAATTATAAGTGTATCCATGTATGTATGTATGTATGTATGTATGTAGGAAGCCACCATCCTAGCGTGGGCCTTGCCCTGCATGCGCTTCCACTTAACAGAAAGATCATGCTTTGTTACCGTTCTAAATTCAACATACTGCTGTATGAAGGGCCAAAAAGGGTTGGGAAGGTCCGTAAGCAGAGACGCTTACGCGAAACCTGCGGGAATAAGAGAATCTCCTTCCAGCAATATGATCCAATAAAACGAATAACAAAATACGCAATTCAATTAAGCTTTCCACTAGATGGTTTGTTTGAGAAAGGCGCGTCAAATTCATTACAACTGTTGGAGTGGAATGTAGCAATCATGAATGATAGACACATCCCCTCCTAGACTCCGGTTGGCCATCCACTCCATTGTCCAATTGAAACTTCAATGATGCCCTGATGCACCCTCCCATCCCAGTATTTATATGTTTTAAATCAATGAAATATAATCAGGTTCATGCAATATACACTCAGTAGCAAAAAAAAAAAAAGCCGAGCAAAACTCTGCCTGCAAAAAACTCCATGTTCAACCCCCTGTAACTCCGCCAATTAGCGACACCCCCGGCTGAAAACTCAACAACACCACGAACAATGTATACACCTTAAGTGATCAAAACTTCATGTGGACGAAATTTACAAACTTGAAGCTATCATAACATACGCGAAAAAAGCCACTCCTGGACAAAGCAATCTCAAAAATCCGCACTTCCGTGAAAATCCAGGTAGCATACTAAAAATCTCTCCACAGCCCAAAAAAGTACAGAAAACAATGTGGTCAAAATCTGAACTATCTCCACCGAGTGGCTCGGACTACAGCCGGCGTCAAAGTCGACGCATCAACACGAGCACTTCCCTCCCTCACCCGATACTGACCCTGCTGAAATATCGGTGAAAAAAAAAAAAAAAAAAAAAAAAAAAAAAAACCCAGGTGAATTTTATTAATAATACTGTATAACACTGTATACGTAATTTTCACAAACCAATTCATACTGAATCCCATATTTTCAAAGTTTTTCGTGGTTTACACTAGTTATTTGGGATATTTATTGCGTAACAAATCATGTGTATTAATAAGATGAATTCACCTCGGCTTCTTCCCTGCACCGACACTTCAGCAAGGCCAATATCGGGTGAAAATGGGAAATACTCACGTCCGCGCGTCAACCCCGACGCCAGCTGCAGTCCAAACCACTCAGCGAAAACAGTCCAAACCTCGACCACACGATCCCCTGCACTGTTCTAAGCCCCGGAGGAACCCCCAATACGCCACCCAAACCCCTCACAGAAACACGGACTCCCGAAACTGCCATGTCCAAAAACTACTTCCCTCACACATGCTACGACAACTTCAAGTTCACAAACTCCATCAATACGAAACCCTGGTCATATGAGGCCCATACACTAATCATAGTTCTGTCAAACTTTCAGTCAAAAACACTGACAATTGACAAAGTTACAGAACATTGAACATGGCGTTATTTAGGAGCAAAATCTTGCTCGGCCTCCCCCCTGCTACTGAGTGTATATCAAATATAAAATATATAAATGAAATAAGTATATATAAGGAGTATGTAATTTGAGACGGAAAAATTGATAGCCTGTTCTGTATGTTTTCAAAACTGTATACCTTGCTTGTCGAAATTTCCTTTCTGCTGGTTCTTGGGAGCAATAACATGTATTAGTTTGCACTGCACCCCGAAGCAACCTAAACATAAAATCATATATGATGAAACATGAATGTATTCAATTAATAATATCTATAAATAAATATGATATGTAAGAAAATTTAAATATATAAAACGAAAATACATGTACATGTATACAACGTTGAAATTCCACATCCTGAAAATTTAATATGATAATAAGTAATATGCAATGATATGATGAAAATAGTAAGATATTATAATATAAATACTAAATAGTATACATTTTGAAATAGTAAACATGTATGTACAAAATACATCAGACATCCATTGGTTTCTCTCTGAAAAGAAAAATTAGGTAGGCCCTAATATCTAAAATGTCCTGGAAAAGCTGAAAGACAGGTTAAATCATCACCATTATCATAGATAATATCATATCATTCAATATCTCAACATAAAATAAGAATCTGACGTTATAATGTAAAATAAAAATACGAGCAAGACAGTAAACTATAGTAGAATATATATCCGTAACTTAGCTGGTCATCGAAAGACTTCCGCTGTTGCAGCTTCGATCAAATTAATATCTATTAAGAATTTGTTTTCACAGTTATAGTCAAATAACATAATAAGTGTAAGTATAATATATATCTGTTATCCACTGGTTTGTAACTGAAAAAACAAAGATTAGATATGTTTTAATATCCTAATAGTCTTGGAAAAGCTGAAAACAGCAAACAATTATGAGAAATAAATTTTATATAAGCATGAATAATGCCCAAAAACGTAGATTAAGTAAAACCAGACAAAAAAAAAAGTCCGATAACTCTTATTGGTCTGGATCTATAAATGATAATGGGGAACAGGAAAGCAATGATTATAAATTATATAGTTTTGGTGAATAAGAGAAATGCTTTTTTGAGTAGAATTTGTCGTGTATAATGCTTCCTATTCCTTATTTCCTATTCCTATTTTCAGTGAAAATGGCATAGAATATAGATAAAATTTATTTATTTTTATTTATCACAATAATTCAACTGACTACATATGTCTAAATGAATAAAAAACTTAAATTACTTGGTTACGGCCAGAAGTACGGAAAGAGTCAAGTAGCCGATGACGAAACACGTCAGCAGATATGTTGAAGTCGAACATATTGAAACGCTCGTTGAAACGCTGGCTGATTTCTCGAATTGGTTCATGGAGTGCATAGTTGTTGTTCTGTGGCTCAAGATGCAAAAATACACGTTGGCGAAGAGGTCTCTCGGGAGCGTACAAATTTAACTGTAACAACAGTGCCGGACAGTCAATTTCACCCCTGAGCAGCTTCCCAGCAAACAAAGCCTGAGCGGCCTTTCGTCTCACCTCAAGTGGCTCGATATTAAGCAGACGGCAACGCTCTTCATACGGAGGCAGGTTCGTAGGATCACGCCAACTGAGAAAGCGAAGAGCGTATCTTACGAACTTTCGTTGAACTGCTTCGATTCTGGCGATCCATATGGCCTGGAAAGGGCACCATACAATAGCACATGATTCCAGTATGGAACGTACAAGTGAGCAATAAAGTGACCTGAAGCAGAGCGGGTCACGAAACTCGTCAGCAATTTTAAAAATAAAGCCCAGTTGACGATTGGCTCTGGACACAATGTCGTTGTAGTGAAATCTGAATGTCATTCCATTATCCAAAATAACACCGAGATCCTTGATGTGTTGAACGCGAGTGAGCGACTGCCCGGAGAGGACATAGTCGAAAATGATTGGTGCGTTTTTCCGGTGATATGATATTATGTTGCATTTTTCGATGCTTAAGCCCATCAGATTCCTTGAGCACCAATCGGCGAAAATACACAACATATGCTGCAAGTCGGAACAGTCTGATAGACTTTTTATAGTTTTGTAAATTTTTGAATCATCTGCGTAGAAGAGGCGGGACCCTGGTGGGGATAGCAAGATGGCATCGTTTATGAAGATCGAGAAGAGCAGTGGACCAAGGTTGCTGCCTTGCGGAACTCCCGAATTATTTGTGAAAGCTTCCGACTCCGACGTTCCAATCTTAACCCGTACTGAGCGATTCACCAAGTAAGACCTAAACCAATCCACAGCGGCAGATGATATGCCGAGTATGTCCAGCTTAGCAAGCAGAATTTCATGATCCACCGTATCAAACGCAGCCTTCAGATCCATATACGCAGCATCAACCTGCCATCCAGAATCAATACAACGCAGGCAGCTAGAAGTAAACTGAACCAGGTTCGTGGAAACCGATCGTTTCGGATAAAAGCCGTGTTGATCAGAATCGATGTGAGTTTTACAGCACTCAAACAAGGAACCATTTATAATAATTTCAAATACCTTTGAACATGCGCACAGTGAGGTGATACCACGGTAATTGACAATGTCCCGTTTATCTCCTTTTTTGTAGATCGGAAATATATACGAGTGTTTCCAGCGTGTGGAAACTCACTTTGCTGCGCCGAAAGCTGGAAGATCCTTGCAAGGGGAAGGCAAAGACTGTCTGCACATCGTTTTAAAACTGACGATGGGATGCCATCAGGGCCAGTGGCAAACGAGAGCTTCAGTTTGTGAATTGCAGTCATCACTATGTCTTCAGTAATGCGTGGAAAATCGAAATTGACCACGTCATGTGGCAACCCCATAGTAGCATCTATCACTTGTGTCGGTAAAGCGGAGAAATCGTTGAATACTTGCATAAAACGTTGGGCAAACAGGTTGCATTTCTCACCTTCAGTATTGGCTGTGTTGTTTCCGAGGAACATGGAACAAGGCAACCCGGTTTCCTTTCGCTTGGAGTTAACAAACGACCAAAAATTTTTGGGTTCTCTCGCAGGTTTGCTTCTGTGCGTCTTACATGTCGATTGTAAAGGAAACGGTTATATTTGCGGTAACGATGACTTGCGAAATTAAACTGTCGTTTGTAGTAGGGTGAGCGGGAAGTGCAGTACTTACGTAGGGCGGCAGAGCGTTGTCGCTTCAGTACGCGTAGGCGTGGATTTGACCATGATGGTTTTGCGGAGGGCGACGTACTGGAACAATGCGAAAAATTGCATTTTCCAGCGCAGAACTGAAAAAATCAACTGCGTCGTTCACATTACTTGTCGATTCAATAAAATGCCAATCAATTCCAGCAAGCTCATTATTCAATGCAGCGTAATCGGTCCGCCGAAAGTCAAGAGAGTAGGACTCAGATGGCGGCGAATGCAACAACGGGGCGGGTAGGTTGAAATTCACGACGAGAGCAGGGTGGTCGGCATCTAAATCGATTAGTGGTTCTACTGGCAGAGTAAGGAGTGTGCCCGGTAATGCACGATTATTGGCTAGAACAAGATCGAGCAAGCGCCCATTCCGGTTTAGCATAGTGTTGACTTGAGTGAATCCATGAAAATTAAATCCATCCAAAAGGCTAGAACAAGCCGCCGGCATATGCGATAACAAGGGATCGATCATTGGAATGTCGTTGCCCGCCAAGCGCCACTGTAACCCAGCTTGGTTGTAGTCGCCGAATAAGAGCGCAGGAGAGTGAGAGCTCAGTTGAGCTGATATTGAGCCTAGCGAATCCACATAATCACGGATGATTGTGCAATCGTTTTTCGATCGGGAGGAATGTAGACTACGCCCACGCTAAGTGTGTCTCGTAGATGCTCCAGTACAATCCAAATCTGCTCCAATCGGCTTGAAATGGGCGACTCGCTGAGATAGCTGGTTAGCCTAGTTGAAACAGCAATCAGGACCCCTCCGCCGCGTGTTTTTGACTATTCAGCGGGGATCGATCAGTTCTGTAGACATTGTATAATGATCCGAAAAGTTGCGACGAATTGATCCTATCATCCAGCCACGTTTCCGTTAATACAATCATATCATATTCTTCCTCCGAGACTGCCAGAAAGAACGCGTCGATTTTGGTCCTCAACCCACGAACGTTCTGATAGTATATCCGCAATTCATTCGAAGTACGATCCGGAGAGCTGGAAATCAAAGCGGATTCAGGTACCGAAACATCCAAATCGAAATCATACTTGCCTGAGGTGCAGGCCGGAAGCCCCTCTACCGTCACCAGCCACAGGTCCGGGACGGTGAAGATGGCAGATGTCAGCAGAAAGCACGACTGGGCTGGGCGGTTCAGGGGCTTCCTTGGTGCCTGTTTTGAGGTGTCCCGGTTCGGAGAGTTTGTCGTCGATAGATGAGTTGTTGTCGAAAGTGGAATCAGTTGGGTTGACGTAATTTATTAGTTTTTGCCAAGTCAACGAATTCACGGAATTGCAATCAGAGGGCCATGAAGCAGGGTCTAGAGCACAGTCTTTCAAATCCGGATCAAGACCAACCTTAAATGACACGAATGTCAGGTTGGATGTATCTTTTCCTTTGGGAACCAACCGCACTACGTCGATAGGGTCTGTTGTGCTCGAGACATCGTGAAACAACACTTTGCACGTCATCATCAGTTATGAGTGGGTTCAATCGGGAGAGATATAACCAAAACTTCACCGGTGGGGCAGCAGCCGAGATGGAGGAACGGAGAGATCACTCAAATCAATTATCTTTGTCCCTTTCGTGACTGCCGCGTTGAAATCGGGTCGATCCTCCCGACGGCGTTTCGCATTCAGTCTTGGCAGAACAGGTAGGGTTGTTATAGTATAAAATGTTAATACCAATTTAATTGTATTTGCATATCTGAGATTGTGATCCTGCTGCAATTGTGGGCGGGCCCGCTCGTGCACTACTAACGAATGAAATTATCACAACCACCGAAAAAGCAAAAATGTATTTAAAAATAATTTGCATGTACTTGGGAGTTGCTTGGTGACCTGAATTTACAAAGAATAGTGTATCTACAATATCGATGTGCTGCTGCTATAGTGGAAAAAATAATTGATGTGATACAACCACAATGGAACTGACTCTTAGCTTCGGGTCCTAGAATCCCTACTGAGCCCTTGCGGCACGTCAAGCCGGCCAGTTCAGCGCAAGGGACAATTATAAGTGTATCCATGTAGTGTACAAAAATATTGTTTTCAAATTTTGTTCAATAAAATGGTGGCCGTTAGAGTGCGTTGAAAAAGTCGTTGTATTTTGCTTGTGCCGGCTCTCCTGGTCGCAGTTTTGATCTGAAACCTGCTAACCCAAAAAAATTACATTAATTACATTTACAGTTAGTAGATGAATTGAAAAAAAATGTAAAGAAAAAAAAAATGCACTTTTGGCGTAACTTTTTTGAAAAAATCCAAATTTTTTCCGCCATTTTATCACATTTTTCCGTATTTAATAATAAAATATTACAATTATTTTTAATTCATATAGAAAATACTATAACAAAACAATCCTGAAAGTTTCAGCTTAATCGAATAATTAGTTTTTGAGTTATCACCGGCATAAACTCCGAAAATGTTGTTTTGAGAAAAACGCGTTGAAAGTTCTAATTATCGGTCTGCGCGCGAAGAAAGCGTCTTCGAAAAACGATGAAACGAAACATTTGGGGTTCGAATTTAAAAAAAAAAGTTTCAGGAGCGTATTTAACGGGAAATTTACTAACTTTTTATGCAAAAAAAAAATTGAAATTTTTGGTCATTCTAACTGTATATCCCCCCTTAATATGACAATTTAGATAGCACATTTGAAATCAGTGGCCCAAAATTACTTGTGAACACATAACTTAACTATGTAAAATCAATTTTTAGACTTTTTCCGCCTTTTGTATGGAATGGAATCACTGTGCGGTGTTGTGATGCGTGATTAAAAACAGCCCCTAAAGTATGGGCACAGTCAGAAACCACCGCCATTTCGCAATAATTGATAGCAAGTTCGTTTCTATGGCTGCATCCTGTTGTATACCTATATTGTTCAGCACTTGTTTAGTGGTTTAATCGTTTTTAACAGTTTGTTTCAGCGGAAACAGTGTCAAAATATTGTGCACAAATAGTGTACAGAACCCGGAATGTCACTGAGGAAGTTGGCAAAAATGGAAGGAGCAAGTGAGAAATCCGAGCAAACAGCAATCAGGAAGTTCAGTGAGGATAACACGTTTGAGGTAAACCGAAATCGGGTCGAAAAAACAAGAAGCATCGATCTGGCCCAAAGTGCGAAAGATTTACTATACGATACTTATTGGAAAATTCGAACTGTATAATCATGGATGACGAAACCTACGTGAAAATCGACTTCAATTCCTTGCCGGTGCCACAATATTATACGGTGCGTGAAGAAGAAGTATTGAACCAGTACGAGGCATCCATTCAAGTAACAAAGTTTTGTAAGAAAGCTACGGTCTGGTAAGCTAATTGTGGTTGTGGTCAGATTTTGCAACCCTTTATCACAAATGCTTCGATAAACAGTGAAATATACAAAAAAGGGCTTACAAAAAGGACTTCTGCCCATGATTCGGAGGCACAAGGAGATGTTGTCTTTTCTTTATTACGTGAAATGAATGATAGATTGGTGCACAAAGAAAGTATCATTCATTCCAAAGGTTTTAACTCCCTCACCAATCTGATGTGTTTCTCTAATGTTAACAGTGTATCAAATAAAATTGGAATTTCCAACACTTGGGTATTATTGTTACTGAAAACTGGATGCGTTCATACTCTTTCTGGGTTGACGCAAATATCTAAATTCCTCAATTGCTGAACCGGTAGGGGGCGATCTCCGTTGGATTTTCCTCTCGAATCAAAAATCCAAGCAACCCTCTATTATTGGCAGAAGCATACATGTCACGTCGTACTTCGAATCAGAGCAATAACAAATGAAAAATCAATTACATTCCTTATTTGCAAAAGGTCACCGATCGATTGTTTCGTGTTTACCATATTTCACTTTGCCGGTTTTATGGCTCCCGTCGGCCGGCATGAATATATATTGCTTTCAACCCCATCCCGCTTCGTCCAGAAGATCCTTCTTCGTGTGAATACTAGCGGATTTCTACCGAGATAGCGCGAGAGGGACATAGAGTGGATTATCTCCACCCGTGGATAATTCATAAATAATAATAATCGATTTTTTATTAATATTATTACCTCAATATGCTTACGTATTCGAATTGTTTCACATATTTCCCGAGCTGTTTGTGGTTCTGGTTGAGCGTGTGCCTGGGCGGATTAAATTTCGATTACTTTCGCTGGTGTAAAAACAAACCGACGAGGATTACAGTTTTTGAACAGAAAAAAAAAATAAAAATGAATCGATATTTGAGAGCATTGCCAAGCCCTTCTCGGAAGGATTATTCCATCGCATGGAACAACCATAAAACGCGGTTGGTGAAGGCGTGGAAACATTTCCAAACAGCTGGGTAATTTACATTTCGGAATCAGCTGTGAACATGGCTGCAATTCGAGCCATTTTATTTTTTTTATTTTTCGGTTCGTTCTCTTCTACAAACTACAAATTTATTGCGGATAGTATGAATGGCCGGTTCGGTTCGGCCGTGTTGATATTTTAATCAAGGCACTCTGAACCATGTCGAGCCATATTCGGAACGTGATTTTCAGCATGCGTCGATTTCGTGTGAATTAAATTTACGGTCGAATGGTTGAAAGTGCGTTCATCGAATGGCGAATTGCGATAGATTGTGGCTGAGGGTTGGTTTTAGCTTCGGGCTGTTGGGTATCGATTAATGATTGTATTAAAACGTACATAAAATCATATTTTGATTTGTTTTAACAACACAGAATACAACAAATGGTTACTGAGGGCATCGGCAATGCTCCCAAGTGGCACATCAAATAGTTGAATAAATTTTATGTGTTGATAGTAATAGATTGAATTAGTTGAAAAACTGTGCTAATGTTTATTTTTCTTCTTTTCTTTTCAGGTGAGTTGTTGGCGCTCCTGGAGTTATTAAAATCGACGTATCGACGAACTTTGCGTTCAGTGTTATTTTTCAGTAAGTCATCAGTTTTTGGGTTTGCCAAAATTATTTAAGAGCCTTCTGAGAATCTTCTGAGGATCTCATTCCATGTAACAAATAGTATTTAATCTTTAAAATTCCTTTCAGTTGTAAAAAAAACCAGCTCCGTTGGGTCAGCCGGAGAGCACTCAGCAAAATCTACGGAACAAAAGTTTCACGTTTCATGGTTGAATCAGCAACGACTTATTGTTGTGGTTGCTCTTTTGAGTTGAGTTTATTATTTTTCATTTCTCTCTCGTCCACAAAACGTCTTTGCTTGCTTTGGTCAATGTCACTGGGCAAGCGTTGGCTGGGGTGGACCGCAAGACCCTGGCCGGTGTTTGTTTGGACGGTTGCTACGCAAGGCCAGGTGCACTTTGTTAATTTGCTTTTGCAATTTATCTTTGTTTTGGCTTGTTACCTTTCTTAGGGAGAAAAGTATTTATATCGATGGTAAAAAACAAGGCTCTTAAATTTGAGCGCTTACCATCGCTAGAGCAAATTTATTGTCAATCTATGACCGGAAATGCAGGCACCAACCGGAACTAAGAAGATATTCTTGTTAACTCATAAAAACATGGATCGTTCAACAATCCAAAAGTTAAGCAAAATTATGCAGCATGTTTTGAAATTGAGGAAATTCTAACGACTAGTTGACTTCCAAACCGTGTCTTCTGGAAGTTTAGTAAGAAGAGTTAGATTGCACGAATTGGCGGATGAATTGATTTTTTTTCGGTTTGTTTGCCTTGCAAGAGTCAACGTTAATTTGGTTATTATAGTAAATACATTCGGAATTTATTAATGATTTTGCTGCAGGGTCAGTTCTGTTAATTTGATGTGTTGATTTATACAAAGTAAAAGAAAATACTGATTATTCCATGGCATGATAAGTTTTAAAATACTGTATTCAATTCACATTACAAGTGATTTACGACTCAAAGGAAGAGTGATTGCAGTCAGTGAATCAAAATCCGTGAATGCATGAATGATAAAGACATTGTCCTAACTTTTCAATGTTGGGACAAAAAATAATGTATCTTTATCATTGTTGCATACTCAACACAATAATGACAAATTGCAAAGCAGTAAAATCAAGATATTAATGTTTCACAACATCTGATTGTTATTTAGGAAAGAGACAAGGCGTGGTTTGTATATTGCTTTGTATGCAACAAAAATAAATTCAATAATGTCACGTGTTGCATCTACCGAAAAAAGACAATGTTTAGTTTTATCCCTCTTTCTCTCTCAAAAATTTTGTCGAGTGATAGGGGATAGTTGGTAAAGATGGAAGATGGATACCTACTGCTTTAATGAAAGACATACGATTTGCAATAAATTTCAGGTTGTTTTGTTAACATGAGCTAAAGTATATCATGCATGTTGTTTTGATATCATAAGATAATTAATTTATTCCTAAAAATAATTTGATTTGCAACAGCTAGTGTGCATCTTTTCAATTATGGTCCGTTTCTAGCGACATTTCCCTATTTATTACATACGTTTCATTAAAGCTTTTGCAATCCCGACAAGTGCTGTTCTTCCAATATTCAAGCGATCACCAGAACGTATGGCTGATAAAGAACATCCCAGATCATCTCATAATGTCTGCTGACCTTCCAGTAGACTCAATAAACATGGTTGAAAACGTATCATAACTTTGTGTAGCCGAAAAAGGTACAATTACAATTATAGATCCTATGTTCAGTACTCCAGCACAGGTTGGATGACTTAGAATATCCCAGATTATCTCATAATGCTGGATGCCCTTTCATAAGATCCAATGAACATAGTTGAACACATATCGTACATTTGCACATCTGAAAAAGCTACAGTTTCAATGGTAGATCCTAATCTATGAACTAATGAACAGCCTGGTATGCCCCAGAACATCCCAGATTTCATCATAATGTTGGTGGACCTTCCAGAAGATCCAAGATCTGAGCTCCAGGACTATTTGGATGACCTAGAACATCCCAGATGATCTCATTTTGTCTGTTGACTTTCCAAAAGACTCAAATAAATGGTTGAATACATATCGTACATTAGTATAGCTGAAAAAGCAACCGTTACAGTTGTAGATCCTAAGTTCTATACTCCAGGACAGCTTGATTGACTTAGAACATCCCAAATTATCTCTTATTATCGGCTGATCTTTCAAAAGATGCAATAACTTTATTGATTTCATATCGCTAATTTGAATAGTTAAAAAGCTACAGTTGCAACTGTAGATCCTAAGTTATGAACTCAAGAACAGCTTGGACTAACTAGAACATCCCATTTTATCTCAAAATATTTGTTGACCATCCAAAAGATTCAGTGAACAAGGTTGAATGGATATCGTAACTTTGTTTAGCCGAAAAAACTATAGTTACAATTGTAGATCCTCTGCACTGAACTTCTTTATGTTCAGGATGTTCTGGGTTGAAAACCAGGCGTTAAACGAACATATTTTTTATTTTGCCCTGATAAAATATTCAATTTGCAACAAGTTTGCAGAAGATAGTGTTCGCTTTTGTTCTGTGTGTGATTTCATACAGGCATTTTTCTTCAGGTGGAAGTCTATCCACAACAAATTTTATAATTATTCGGATCAGTAATTTGTTCGACAGCAACAACTGATTGTCGCTATTTTTCATGTTGCTGATAAAGCATTGTTGCTATCGGTAGTGTGCTGCAATAATGACAAAGCGTTATTTTGTCGCTGTTATAGGAAAACAAGATAGTTGCAATATGTGTGCGAATCACAACATTTTCTTACAGTAACTTGTCTCTTTCCCATCATCGATGCAACATTTTGTTGCTTTCTTCGTGTTTTGTTGCAATAAATTCAAGCTACAACATATCATTGTTGCGTAGTGAGAGAATAACTTGTGTATCACTCGTCAAGTTTAAAGGGCGATACGGTCAAAATTTGGTCAATATCAACTTGAGGTATTTCTTTCAATTTTGCATTTAAAAAACCTGAACACCCCTCATTTTGAAGGTGTGTGTGTGTAGAATGTTGCTCTTATTTTGATTTTGGAATTCACTCTTCAGTTGTCAAAATGCCGTCCAAGCAAGAAGAGCAGCGTATCAAAATTTTGCTCGCGCATCGCGAAAATCCGAGCTACTCGCACGCAAAGTTGGCAAAATCGCTAAAAGTTGCCAAATCAACCGTTACAAATGTAATTAAAGTGTTTGGGGAACGTTTGTCGAAAGCCAGGAAGTCTGGATCGGGGGGAAATCGAAAACCGGAAGCCGCTGAGACGACAAAGAGAGTTGCCGGTAGTTTCAAGCGAAACCCTAACCTATTCTCCGAGATGCCGCAAACAAGTTGGGTGTATCGTCTACAACCGTGCATCGAGTCAAAAACGAGCCGGACTATCGACTTACAAGAAGGTAGTGACTCCAAATCGCGATGATAAACAAAATACGACGGCCACGATCCCGAGGCTGTACACGACGATGCTGACGAAGTTTGGCTGTGGTAATGGACGACGAAACCTACGTCAAAGCCGACTACAAGCAGCTTCCGGGACAGGAGTTTTATACGGCAAAAGGAAGGGGAAAGGTAGCAGATATTTTCAAGCACACGAAACCGTCAAAGTTCGCAAAGAAATATCTGGTTTGGCAAGCCATCTGTACCTGTGGCTTGAAAAGCAGCATTTTCATAGCTTCCGGGACCGTCAACCAAGAAATTTACGTGAAAGAGTGTTTGAATAAACGTCTGCTGCCTTTCCTGAAGAAACACGGTTGTTCCGTACTGTTTTGGCCGGATTTGGCATCTTGCCATTACGGTAAAAGGCCATGGAGTGGTACGCCGCCAACAACGTGCAGGTGTTCCAAGGACAAGAACCTCCCAACACGCCGAGCTCGCCCAATTGAGAAATACCGCTATTGTCAAGCGGAACCTAAAGAAGACCAAAAAAACTGCTAAGGACGAGCAGCAGTTCAAGGCAAACTGGCTTTCTGCGGCGAAGAAGGTGGACAAGGTGGCTGTACAAAATCTGATGGCAGGGGTCAAGCGTAAGGCCCGGCAATTCGGATTTGGAAAAGCGGAAGCCTTACTGAATATTTTTCCTGAATTTTATACTAATTGAACTTGAAAAAGAAATTTAATTTGATTTTTAAATAAACGATTTCACCGATTTACACGCGTTTTCCCTTGACCAAATTTTGACCGTATCACCCTTTATCTTATGTTCTTAGGTACACAAATAGAACATTTGACACACTGATTGCAGTACATAATGCATCCGGCTGCTAACGAACAGATCGCATCTGGAGGTATTAACAAGCGCTTACACTGACGTAAAAATCATATAGAAATTCATGAAATTATAAAAAATAAAGCTCGATTCAAAGTAAATCTGGACGCACGGCTTAATACACCACCACGTCCCTGGTAGTCGGAACAAATTATTTGACAGGCTTTTGTATATGTTACATTGATGTGTCGAAGAAATTGGTGGAAAGTTTTTCTCGATTGATCGACGCATCTCGAAATTACGAATCATGGAACGAAATGTGAACAAACATGTATCATAAAAATGCTGAGGAGGAACTGACAACTGGTCGTGGTGATGTTCCTTCAGGGTATAAATTTGTTTTTGCTGATAAGTTGCTGATAAGTTGGAAACTAATAATTTGGCAAGGAATCTGCAGTTGTGGCCTAAAACCAAGGTTTTCATCACATCCCATACAATGACGTCGAAGGTTTAAATTAAAGAGTGTCTGAAAGAGCGGTTTTTACCCTTCATTCGGCAACACAAGACCAACGTTCAGAAAATTGATTATGTGTTGACTATGATAGAGTATAGCACATGCGTTTGTTTGAAGAAAATTATCGATATTCCATATGTATTTAAATGAATGTGTCAGTTTGTGGACGGCGTGCTGCATTTACCTGTGCTAAATATACTTAGAAAATGTTAAACAATTTAAGCTGGCAAAAATAAACCACAGTGACATTATTTTTTATCACTACAGACAACACGATATCGATAAACTCTTGTCCGCTCATACTGGACGTAACCATTGCAAGTGTCAAACTTTTTTAATCGTGTTTGTTGTTTGAAGTACATCGAAAGCATGAAAATATCGTTGCTAGTGCGAAAACTTATTGTGAGAGATTGTGAAAATGGTCTGTCATACAGAACTGTTCGTCTACGATTGGAACACGAAGGGCTTAAGAACAAGTTTGCCGTACGCCGTCCACACATCATTAAGCGTAATAGAATCAAACGATTGGAAGTTGCGAAAAAGTATGCGGTTAAGCCCATTTCCATCTGAAAAAGGGTTTTTTGGACAGACCAAATCAAATTTGAGCTGTTTGGTACCAAACAAAGGCCGAGGGTATGGATCAAACCAGGCGAGGAACTTCTGGACACAAATGTAAGAAAAACAGTAAAGCACGGCGGAGGCAACATTATGGTGTGGGGGTGCTTTGCTTGGTCAAGAGTTAAAGTATTAGTCCGTATTGAAGGAATTATGATGGCCGACAAGTCCTTTCCGAAAATCTGGAGGTTTCCTTGCTGAAGGTTGGGCTCGAGCATGACTTCCTCTTTCCACAAGACAACGATCAAAAACATACGGCTCGTAAAACTCAAACGTTTTTTCGTTGATCACGTATCAAAGTGTTGGAATGGCCGCCCCAGTCACAGGACTTGAATCCGATCGAGAATTTGTGATCGATATTGGATTCAAAAATGGACCAAACCAATGTTACCAACAAAAACCTGCTCTTTGAAGCTCTACAGGAGTCCTGGGAGTCTATTGACGAGCGTTATTTGCGGAATCTTGTCGAAAGTATGCCACGTCGTCTGAAAGCAGTCATCAGTGCCAAGGGAGGTCATACAAAGGACTGAGTACGAGTCAGTTTTGATTAAATTTGATTACCTAGTTATACTTCTACTCTGTGTTCTTTTTCCTTGCCAAGAATAAAATAATTTCGAACTACCCGAAACAATAAGTCTTCTAAATTTTATTGATATACGTTTTATTGTTCTTCGCACTATTGCCTCCTTTCCGTTTAAAGGAATCATAGTTGTAACTATAAAGATTAAAATATAATCTTTCGAAGAAAACGTAACATCTGAGTGTGTGCTTTTTATTTGCCACTGGCAAATTCCCAGTACTGTATGTTTTGGTCGGATCTAGCCAGCTGCTACTATTCTTAGAAGATACTAGAATGGTATGCTGCAAACAATGTTAATTTTGTCGCCATAGAGATTAATCCTCTTAATTGTCCTGAGTTCAGACCGATCGAAAAATATTGGGCAATTGTCAAGCGAAAACTTTGAGGATGGGGTAAAGAAGAGGCAAATGGACAACAAATGCGTTTAGAGTGGAATAAATTCGTCGGAATAGTGTCACCTGCGACTGTGCAGATCATGATGGCATCGTTCACAAGTAAAGTGCGACCGTTCGTTCGAAACGGTAAAATGTAATATTTTGTAATATGCCGTTTCAAAGCTGAATAAATACCCTTTTGTTTGACGTTTTTTAAATGTGTATGTTGTTTAATGCTTGAGTTATGATCACTTGAAAGCGTCTAAATTTACTTTGAATCGGGCTTTACATGTGCGCACTCAAGGCATTCTTATCAATATCATAATCCGTCACATGAATTCCATAGCTGATGCTTGTGTTGTGATGTGATGTGATGTGATAGGAAGCCATCACCGGTGCAGGATTTTTTCATGACGTACAGTTCCTCCTAATGGCAAGATCAAACTTCACATACCTGTAATCGCCACTATTCCGTTGTATGAAGGGCCAAAAACTGGGCTGTGTACCCGTAAGCAGAAGCTCTAACGCGAAGCACAAGGAAAGGATAGAGAATCTCCTTCCAACGAACGCTCTTATTACAGGAAATGAACATTAAGCAATATAGGTACAGATTTTCGTCTGGTGGTTTGTTAAAATTAGGGTTTGTAAACTCACTGTCGGAATTGATTAGATCTTCGCAGATCTCGATCTAACAATTTCCATCAAGAAAGGCAGAATTGTCATTTATGACTTGGGCTAGATGGCCACGAATCCCTTATCCAGTCTACACTTCGTCTGGCACCATGTATTCCCCCTTGCCCTTTGTTATTGAATGTATGCTTGTAATTTACGTAATAGAATACAAACATTTACAAAATATACCGCACAGCCACTGGATTGTTACTGCAAAATAAAATTGGATATGTATTGATGTCTTAATAGTCCTGAAAAAGCTGAAAAGCAGAGTAAATAGATCAGTCAATTCAACAAAGATAACATTTCAATGAACACGTAGCTGGTGCAAACGTCTGCTTTAAGTCTATACCGTTGCGTTCGGAAAAAAACCCTTTCTAGCATCAATCATAGTAACCCATGAGTCAGCAGACAAAATTTGACAGCTCTATCAGTTGAACTCTAACCGTGATGGTAAAAACAGCTCAGCAACTCCGTTCAGAAGTGTGCGCGTTCAAAGAATGGCACCACGCCGCGTCGAAAACGGACATCGTGCTGCACTTTGGGGACGCCGGATACGCCCGTTCCGGCATCTACAACATCTTGGCACTATTAGACAACAATCAGAGCATCGAAGAAAGCTCGGTTCCGGACGGCCGATGACCCTGAGCGACAAGAAGCTCTAAAGGATGCTGAAGAGGAAGACCGAGGGAAAACTGGCTACATCGCTGTGTGCGCTTGGCCGGGAGGTCGGTGCAACCGGCCAAACAGGGAAAAAGTAATTGGCGAACTTGAAAATACATGCCAAGAAGCGGAAGTCGTGTCCACTGGTTTCGGAGCTGCAGGCAATGACGCAGTGGCAGCGGTTGGTCAACTCGATTTTCCCGACGAATCGTGAAGTGGGGATTGGCGATGGACGACGAGACCTATCTCACCCTGGATGGCAACGACTGGCAGGGCACTTCGTATTTTACTTCCCCCACGAAGGAAGTGAGCTCCGAGGTGAAGTTCATTTCACAAACCAAGTTCCCCAAGAAGGTGCTGCTGTGGCTGACAATCAGCGAGAAGGGGATGACAAAGTCGCTCTTGTTTTGCTCCTGACTGGCCGTGAACGGGGAAATTTATAGTACTAAATGCCTGCCGGAAGTTGCGTCGATCATCAGGAAGGACATAAGGGCGAAGACGCGGTGTTCTTGCCGGATCTGGCGTCGGCCCACTACTCGAAGCGATCGTTGGAGGATATGGTGCGGCTGAATATCAATGTGGTACCCAAGTCGGTGAGCCCGTCCAACGTCCCCCCGCAGCGTTCCAGCGAGAATTTCTGGGCAAACCTGAAGCGTAAGATCTACTTCAACAATTTTGTCGCGAAAACGGAGGAGGAATTGATAAATAAAACGAAGAAAAAACTCAAAAACGCCATGGCGAATGTTCTGGTTAACAGCCGGAAGGCCGCTTGCAAGTACGTAGATTTTTTTTGCAAGTAAGCTCAAATAATTACCGCAATTATCTGTCTTAGCTGTTTTTATTACCATCCGAAAAAAAAGTCAATTTTTTAAAATGCAAACGTTATTTTGTGTGACCATGCTATGGGAATTAAGAAGTTGAATTCAGACCTCAGTTGTAATTAACTTCTTTATTGTTTAGTGGTTAAAAACAGAACGAATAATTTATTCAACAGAGGGCTTATTTATATATATATGTCAAATCTAGTCATTTTCGCTAGGCATTAGATAGATGGGTAGTTGTTGCGTTGCTGCACTCCATCTTGACGTGAAGCTTTACCTTTGGGTTTAGTAGAGTCGCTGCCTAGGTTTCATTACTCCTCCTCGGCGGATAAACTTCAGCTGCTTCCCTGAATCTTGATAACTTCACATTGGTCAGGGGTTTCGCCAGCATGTCGGCCACCATTTCTTTGAAGAAACAGTGGAACAGCACTGCATCCGGATCATCGCGTCCTGCTTTAGTTGGTACGCGAAATGATATTTAGTGTCCACGTGTTTTGAACGGTTGGTGGAACGTCCGGACTCTAATTGTTTTATACAGGATTGGTTGTCTTCATGGATTACTATCGGCTTGGCTGTAGACACTGTGAAATCCGCTGGTAACGTGTCAATCCATAGCAGTTCTTGGCAACTTTCAGAAACCGCTACAAACTCTGCCTCCATACTGCTGAGGGCAATGCATGTCTGCTTTCGGGGTCCCCAGCATATTGGTCCACCGCCAAACAGAAATAAGTACCCGGTGTTAGACTTAAAGGGCGATACGGTCAAAATTTGATCAATATCAACTTGACGTATTTCTTTCAATTTTGCATTTAAAAAACCTGAACACCCCTCATTTTGAAGGTGTGTGTGTGTAGAATGTTGCTCCTATTTTGATTTTGGAATTCACTCTTCAGTTGTCAAAATGCCGTCCAAGCAAGAAGAGCAGCGTATCAAAATTTTACTCGCGCATCGCGAAAATCTGAGCTACTCGTACGCAAAGTTGGCAAAATCGTTAAAAGTTGCCAAATCAACCGTTACAAATGTAATTAAAGTGTTTGGGGAACGTTTGTCGACAGCCAGGAAGTCTGGATCGGGGGGAAATCGAAAACCGGAAGCCGCTGAGACGACAAATTGAGTTGCCGGTAGTTTCAAGCGAAACCCTAACCTATCTCTCCGAGATGCCGCAAATAAGCTGGGTGTATCGTCTACAACCGTGCATCGAGCCAAAAAACGAGCCGGACTATCGACTTACAAGAAGGTAGTGACTCCAAATCGCGATGATAAACAAAATACGACGGCCAAAGCGCGATCCCGGAGGCTGTACACGACGATGCTGACGAAGTTTGACTGCGTGGTAATGGACGACGAAACCTTCGTCAAAGCCGACTACAAGCAGCTTCCGGGACAGGAGTTTTATACGGTAAAAGGAAGGGGAAAGGTAGCAGGTATTTTCAAGCACACGAAACTGTCAAAGTTCGCAAAGAAATAGCTGGTTTGGCAAGCCATCTGTACCTGAGGCTTGAAAAGCAGCATTTTCATAGCTTCCGGGACTGTCAACAAGAAATTTACGTGAAAGAGTGTTTGAATAAACGTCTGCTGCCTTTCCTGAATAAACATGGTTGTTACGTACTGTTTTGGCCGGATTTGGCATCTTGCCATCAAGGTAAAAAAGGCCATGGAGTGGTACGCCGCCAACAACGTGCAGGTGGTTCCCAAGGACAAGAACCCTCCCAACACGCCAGAGCTCCGCCCAATTGAGAAATACTGGGCTATTGTCAAGCGGAACCTAAAGAAGACCAAAAAAACTGCTAAGGACGAGCAGCAGTTCAAGGCAAACTGGCTTTCTGCGGCGAAGAAGGTGGACAAGGTGGCTGTACAAAATCTGATGGCAGGGGTCAAGCGTAAGGCCCGGCAATTCGGATTTGGAAAAGCGGAAGCCTAACTGAATATTTTTCCTGAATTTTATACTAATTGAACTTGAAAAAGAAATTTAATTTGATTTTTTAAATAAACGATTTCACCGATTTACACGCGTTTTCCCTTGACCAAATTTTGACCGTATCACCCTTTACGACTCTTTACATCACTTGCCAAATTTGCATCCACGTACATCTCCGGGCCGGAATCGTTTTTCCCCAAAACGAGTTCATGGTCCATGGTATGCTTGAGGTAGCGGAGTATTCTCTTAGCTTCGGTCCAATCTGCCTGTGTTGGTGCGCTTATTGACTTGCCCAGAATGGAAACACTTATTGCAATATCCGGGCGAGTATTTACAGCCACGTACAGCAAACTCCCGACTAGGCTTGTTGTCCGACAACTTCTCTTTCACCTACTTTTGCTAGATGTGGCCAGGATCAATGGGGTATTTGGATGGCTTTGCTTGATCTATGCCAAAACGTTTAAAAACCTTTTGAATATACGCCTGCTGGTTCAAGGAATAACCTTTCTCGATACGTTTCACTTTGATGCCAAGGTAATGGTTGATGTCGTCCAATGATACCACCTGGAAATGCTTGTTCAGACTTCGGATAATCTCTTCATATTCTTCTTCTTTGTGGCAGGCAATCATCATGTCGTCAACTTAAACTACCAGGTAAGTGTATTTCCTCCTATTTCGCCTCACGTACAAGCACGGGTCGTTATTTGATTGTTGGAACTTCATTTGCTGCAAGATTTGGTCAAATTTCGTGTTCCACACATGACCAGCTAAAATTTACCCAAACGCTTGGCCTTATACTCACCACCCTGATCTGAGCGGATGACACCGGGATTCCGTCCAAAACGGTTGTGGACCATGTTAACATACTCCTCGATCACGTCCACAGCTTCCAAATTTCGCTTTAAGCAATATACCGTCGTGTACCGTCCGGAACCGTCGTTCCCTGTAGGTCCGGAATACGTCACATTTCTCGATGGACACGTTCTTTGCCACGCCTTCGCGGACAACCCGCTGGATTGCATCCGGGTCTCTGTGCCCTAATTTGCGATGCCATGAATGCATGCAGTCTATCGAATGGTGCACAACCTTCATGCTTCGCTCGGTGCTAATCTCCACTTGATAAAGGCCACTTTTCTTCTTTGCAACTGCTGCTACAACGTCTTCGCATTCAATAACGCATTCAATAACTCGGCTTTTCTCAAATTTGACTTCGGCTCCCTTGTTGACGAGGCTCCCAACGGAAATCAAATTGGATTCCAAATCCAATCACCGAGGATGATTTCCTGCTGATCTCCGTTCTCATTGAAACATAGCAAATGACCGGAACCGTCACACCCGTGCTTTGCTTCAATTCATCAAAGAATGTTTGGTCGCAACACATATGCGAAGTGGCACCGGAGTCGACTTTCCAAGTCTTCAACTTTTTCCGGTTCTGGGAAGACAGGAACGCAAACGGCGAGGTCTTTACTGCTTTTCCTTTGGGCTTATGTTTTTGTGATCTTCCTCGTTCATCGGATGTGGCTGAATCTTCGCGCTTCGTCATCGGGTAATCACGCTTCGTGTAGGATGTGGATGCCTCGTTCTTCCACATTGGACAATCCCGCTTCCTGTGTCCCGGTTTCCGACATCGGTGAAAAATATTTTTTTTTTGGGCCCGTTTCGAAGGAAGGACTCGCTTTGATGGAACTTCTCCATTCTCCTCAATGCTTCCTCCAGTAACTTACTTTTTACCAACTCCGTGGTCAGCACGGGTCTCCAATGCCGTTGTGAGGTGATCGAAGGAATCTGGCACCCTTACCAGAACTTTGACCACTTTCAGGGTCGCTTGTTCCTGACCCGCGTTCGCCAGACTTGAGAAGAGTTCATCCATCCGGAACAAGTGGGCCTCCATATCAGCGCTTTCGTCGTACTCCGCCTTGCAGAGTCTCTTCAGGAGTGACACCTTGGTAGTCATCGTTGTCTTTTGATAGTGGTTCTTGATGGCATCCCTCGTAGCTTTAGCCGTCTTGCTGTCACGGATCAAGGGGTGTTGGCAGCCGTCCACAAGAAGAGCGATCGTAGCCCGGGTCTTGGCGTCAACTTCCTTCCAGGATTCGGTCAGTGGGTTGTGGGCGGCCTCTGATACGTATTTTCACTGGTTCTCCCACTCTAACAGCATCTCGACTTTGATCCGACAGGTCTCGAATTCGCCGCTACGGAGTTCACGATACTGAACTTTCCGCCTTCCACTTCTTTTTTGTTTCGCTTCTAAAATACTATTCCTGAGCCCATAACCTATGGAAATTAAGAAGTTGAACTCAGACTCCAGTTGTAACAAACAGCTGTAGAAACAGTTTCGCGCATATTTTCAGTTTTTGGAAGGTTGCTGGAAGTTTTCGCTTCAATATGTCCAGATAAACTTCCTTTACCATTATTCCGACAATGGATTCAAGCTCTCCAATAGCAGACGATGTCATTGAGTACCAAATCATGACCTTAACTGCATAGACAATGCAAAATTCGGCTGAGTTATTTGACAATTAATGATTTTGCAAGAACTTACCTCCATGATTTCACCGGTCTCCCGTCATTTTCTTGTGATACCATCAGTCCCAAAAAAGCATTATTTTAGTCTCATCTGACCATATGACCTTCTGGCTCGTAAAGTTAAGCAGTCAAAATCATACGTACAAATAGTTCAGCAGAGGCAAGAACTAAAGGCGTACAATGTGAAAAGGGTGCCCAACCGTGATGACAAGTAAAATTTCATTGTAAAATGTCGTGCTTAGGAGGTACACACAAATATTTTGCAAACATTTTCTTGTATCATAATGGACGACGAAACAAACGTACTCGAAGACTTTAAACTGCTTCCAGGTTTGGGTTTTTATACTGCAATGCAAAGGAACGCCATTGACGAGCATTTCCGAACAAGGAAGGTGTCCAAATTCCCAAAGGAAAAATTGATTTGGCAGGCCATATGTAGCTGTGGTCGAAAATCTGAGAGTTTTGTCTTTACCGGTAAAAGCGGTTGCTACCGTTTTTCTGAAGCCACTACTCTCCAGCTCTGTTTTGGTCGGTTTTGAGGTCTTGGCACTATGCGAAATCCGTCCTGGAATGGTATAAGGTGCAAATACGTGCCAAAAACATCCCATCTACCAAACTGTCCAGAATTTCGGTCAATAGAGAAGTACTGGGCTATAGTTAAGCGGGAACTCTTGGAAACCAAGAAGAAAGCAAATGAAACCGATTATTTCAAGGGAAGATAGAGAATCGTTACGGTGGGCATATCTGAGGATACCGTACCAAACCTGATGGCGGGTGTACCACTGAAAGTTCGAGAATTTTACAGAAAAAAGGATTGACATCTTTATCAACTGTTTCTAATGTAGCTATAACTCTACTATCGTCAAATAAACAAACGATTTTATTGAATTATGACTAAATTTTTGATGTCAACTTTTTAGTGTCCGAAATTTAATGTAGACTGGCTCTAATTATAAAATCCATTTTGACACAGCTCTTCATTTTTAAGCTAGCTATTGCTTACCTCTAGTTGATATGCTTAGTAAAGTTTACGTTATTATCTTCGTGATTCCTAAGCACCAACTCCATCGATAACTTACGAGAATACAGCATTGACAGAATCTGTAATTTTTCATCTGCCTTTTTTGTGTAAAGGGTGTCTGCCGTTAAATTGAATCACTTTAAACTCGTCCGCAAAAACAATTCTCTCAACCGATTGTCATGAAATATGCAGGGAATAAAATACAATGTATAATTTTGGTTTAAGTTTTTTTTATTTCACTGTATTTCCTTACCAAATCCAAAAGCCCGAACTTTCTTCTTAATACCACGCATAAGATTTTGGAAAACGCTTGAACCGAAATTTTTTTCCGCTTTCAACCATGACCTCAACATTTCTTGTTCTGTTGTGACAACTTTAGGATGCTTACGAAGTTCGTGCTTCATTTTAGCCCAATATTTTTCAATTGGCCGCAACTCTGGAGAGTTTGGGGGATAAAGATCCTTCGGCACGAAATTGACACCATTCGTCTTGCACCACTCCAGAACATCCTTGGAGTAGTGACAAGATGCTAGGTCCGGTCAAAAAATTGTAGGAACGTTGTGTGTTTTGGCAAACGGAAGCGGTCAATTTTTCAGGCATTCATTCATGTGTACTTGACCATTTATAGTTGAAGTTGTCACGAAAGGCTGGTTCCGTTTACCACACGAACAAATCCTCTGCCAAATCATGAATTTCTTGGAGAACTTTGACATTTGCTGTTTCCTGAGAGACTCTGGAACATCGAACTTCGCTGTTACATACTGGTTGCCAGGAATTTGTTTGAAGTCCGCTTTTAAGTGTGTTTCATCGCCCATGATGCAGCAGTGTGGTTTCGTCAACATTTGCGCTTTCTGAACTTTGAATGAACGGAGCCCGGCTCGTTTCTTGGCACGGACAGTTGGGTTTGCCTTTAAAGGCAGCAACCACTCGCTTGTGATCCTTCACATAGTACGGAGCACTTTTTCTACCACTCACCTTTTCCCGATCGACAGCTAAACGTTCCCCGAAACGTTTTATGACACGAGACACTGTAGACTGGTAAATTTTCAACATCTTTCCGGTGGCTCCGGAAAGATGTTGAAAAGGTGCGTGTGCAAAATGTTCTCGCACACTTGCTGTTCCTTCGAATCTATTTTCAAAACTACGACACATGTCACAATGAAACTCACGCAGTGTAAACAATACACGCTGAGGTCATTTCAACCAAAATTTCGTTGAAATCAACTCAAAGGGCAAAACGTTACAGCTTATTGAAAGTGAAGCAATTTAACTGTGGACACCCTTTAATATAGTGTGCTTAAAGGAAAACTTAGACGGATTACATACTCCTCAATAATTGAAACGGTTACCATTAGTATGTGAACAGGAACATCTGTGGCTTAAAATGATTATTATAGGCATATAGGGTCCTCCCTTAGCTCATTCGCTGAAGCGCAGTTGCAAAGCAACACAACTGGGTAAAAGCGAAAAATGTACGGGAATGGGACCATTGCAAAAGCACTGCTCCACTCTAATTTCCTTCAAGGCATACTGTGATTAATTCCAAGAATAACTCACCATACATCGCAAGAGGTCAAACGGGAACACAAGCCAACTGAACTTCAGAGCATGTTACTCTTCCGCCAGTACTTCAACCATGTTGAACCAGCTTCTATATTTCATCGGCATATTACACACCCTAGCAGAGACCGCTACAATCTACGACAACACTGGTCAATTTTCTAGTTCAAGATGTGACAACGTCTCGCTGCTCGTACTTCAACCATCGATCTGCATCAGCCAGCGACGTATGTTGCCTATAGATGGACCGACCGTATCTCAACAAAGCCTACCGGAACGCATTTGTATACTGATTCTGTTGCATTTGTGGGTGAACGCATCCAGAGCTTCGAACGAAAGTGTTTCGTTTTTAGACTCATCGAACGTCATTCGAGTTGAAGTGTTCGAGTCTTCAGAGCAGATCCGGCGCAACAGCATCCGTAACCTTACGTTGATGATATGCCAACGTTCAACACGGTACAGTTCCTGTTCTCTTACAAGCGGGGTATTGAATCCAATGGAGGACTTTCCTGGATTGGTTAAAGTTACCATTAACTTCCGGTATGTTGTGGATGGTGTTTGCGGTTGTTCTGAGCTACGAACATTTTTCAATGATCAACTATATGTGTGCAATAAAACACCAACTCACAATCAGGAACCAATAGCAATAATTATTTGGCTACTCCTGCTTCCGCTATCATTAGTGGTGGTTAAGGAGCTGCTAATGTGCCTATACATCTATTTATCTAGAAGGTTTAATCAGCAGATGTAAGTTTCTAGAAATCGAGAAATGAGCCTTGGTAAACAATAGTTATAGTTCTGGTAGCGGGAAGACCAACCATGAAACATGAAAGAAAATTGCGTTAGCGAAGCAATAAATGAATAAGCAAATCAGTATTATAAGTTGTATATTATTGAAGCCCACCTTTCTTTTCCTAGCTTCTGGACATCTTTACTCCACTATTTGTCTCTTTCATCTAATCATCTATCTTATCAACAGTTTCATCGATAGTAATCATATGCCTTACTACTTTTTCTTTATTTGCGGGCCCCGTCTACTTCGTCGAAGATATGCAAGTTACATGCCGATAATCCATTCTCAGCCATTTCTTTGACGGGTTATTGCCAAAGCAGGTCCGATATGGGTCTCGCACGGCACGCCATCGCCGAGGAACTAAGAATCTGGTAAACGAGGTTCTTCTACTCGTACGTTTCTCGTTTGTCGGCCCCCAAGTGTCCTAGAAACAAGGATTTGGTAGGATTTGGATCTCTCAGGACACGTCACCGTCGTGGGCCCAAACCCCTGTGACCAGTCGTCTTCAAAGAGGACTCCAGCGAATCCTATAAAAACTGGACTCCGGTCTGGTTCTCGCTTTACTGCGTTACGAACTGGATCTTTACAATTTGTAGCAGCCACTGAGCAGAGCGGTGTCTAGCGTGCATCTAGCTGAACAGAAATCAATCGACGGATTGTTGAAATGTGCTGTCGTTGTTTTCTGTGAAAGGCAAATCACTCCAATCGTGTGCTAACACTTTAGGAACCCTTTTAATTCGTTGCAGGTGGATAAATGGCCGGTTATTGCGTACAAATGGTACTTCCTGTGTTTGCAAGTATTGAATGGACGCCACTTTGTAGTCCTTAGTCTCTTGTTCAGTGACACCTTCCCCGTGATGCCGACTGGGGTACGAGCAACCATAGGAAAGATCGGATAACCAACCCCGGTGAGACCTTGGTCGTATGCTTACAGGACGGAGGGTGCCTTTCTTCTAAGGGTGCAGCCTATCCGGGCGTCTGTTCTCCATGTTAGGTGCGGTTCAACTTCTATTCCCCATGTTAGGGGCGGTGGAACTCTGATCACTGCACGATAGTTCCTCGGCGAGACAGGAGTTGATGGAGGTCCTACATGCCAGCCTTAAAAATCATATGTATAGGGAACATACAATGTTAATATGGACCAGTACAATCGGCATAGATCTAGGCGACAAAAACGGACTAACGATTAGAAACTTGGAAAATGGAAATGTAAGTCTCTCAACTTGTTGGAAAGTACCCGCATTCTTTCCGAATTATTGAGGGTTCGCAAGTTCGATATTTTAGAGTTGCAGTAAGTTTACTGGAAAGGATCGTCGGTTCATACGTATAGGGGTGGTCATACCATCTACCAGAGCTCCGACAATACACACGAGATGGGTACAACTTTTATCTTGATGGGCGAAATGAAAAAGCGCGTTATTGGACGGTGACCAATCGACCACAGCATTCACAAATTGAGAAACAATGGCCGTTGCTTCGATGTCAGCATAATCAGCGTACATAGCCCTAACCTAGGAAGTAACGATGACGATAAGGACGCTTTTTGCTTGCAGCTGGAACGAGTATACGACAGCTGCTCAAGCATTGACGTCAAAATCGTCATCGGAGAGCTCAATGGTCAGGTTAGGAGGGACGCGCAATTTAGACCAATTATAGGAAAGTTTCTGGCCCACCAGCATACGACAGAAAGTGGGCTTAGACTTATCGATCTCACCCCCTACTAGAATACGACTATTCGTAGCACCTTCTTCCAGCACAGCTTCCGATATCTGTACACCTGGAGATCACCAAAACAGACCGAATCACAAATTGACTACGTTTTAATTGGTGGAAGGTACTTCTTGGATTAGATGTTGGGACCTTTTGCAGCGCAAACAGCGATTCGGGCCACTACCTGGTCGTACCAAACAAACATCCATGCTGAATAGCTCCTCCAACTATGTTTGAACAAGCGGATATTCGGCACTGATGTTTGTTGTGTAGTCAAAATGCCTCAAACACTTTTGCTATTAATAACCTTCCGTTATTCCGATATTTTTCAGCAAAGGCAAAACGGGCCATTTAATGATGATCACGAAGTTTTGGTGCAGGTACCGTTTTCCTAAAGGAAATATTGGAATCTTCACTCAAAATCTGACAAATCCGACATTTGGACACAGGAAGATTCATTTTGGCTTTTATGGCACTCGGGCATAGCCTTTGATGAACCGCAAATCGTTTGATTTCCCTCTTCATCCTCGGTCTCAGAATAGACGGACGTCCGGATCGCTTCTTAGTGGCATATTTCTTACCCAACCGTAGGTATTCAGTGAAGACTGTATTCGATAAAATTTGGACACACAGAATAGGTCACCAAAAATTTTCCTTGAGCCCGATTCTTTTCAAACTTTCTGGGAATAAAGTACTACTAAATGGTTAAGTTTTGACATCATTGGTTTATTGGAACTCTTCTTCCAACCCAAATGCCCGCACCTTTGCCTTGACCCCTTTCATCAACTTTTGGGCAATGATAGAACCGACTTGCTTACTTACTTTTATCCACACTTTCTTTAGTTCAAGTTCATTTTCTATCAGTTTTGGAGTTTTAACGAGCTTTGCCTTCATGATTGCCCAAATTTTTTCAATTGGGCGAAGTTCCGGAGTGTTTGGAGGGTTGACGTCTTTTGGTACAAAAACTACATTATTATCTTTGTACCAGTCTATACGGCCGGGCCAGTCGGCCAAATAGTGTCGGGCCATGAGATGTCAAGAAGGTCAGCATCGTCCTTGTAGATTTGTCCGTTGACGGTCCCAGAGGTGATGAAGGGCTGACTCATTTTGCCACATCCGCAGATCGCTTGCCAGACAAGGAAGTTTTAGGCGAATTTCGACAGTTTCTTCTTCCGTACACTCTCCGGAACGGCCAACTTAGAGGTGGCGACGTAGTGTTCCTGTCCTGGCATTTGTTTGGTGTCGGCTCTAATGTAGGTCTCATCGTCCATCACAATGCAGAACGGTTTTGTGAGCCACTCCCTGTACAGTTTTCTTGCACGAGTTTTGGCCACCGAGTTCTGTTTATCGCTCCGATTCGGTGCCTTCTGGACCTTGTACACATGTAATCCAGAACGTTTCATTGTTTTCTGCACAAAACAAACTGAAACTTTCGCCTTTTTCGCAACATCCCTGATCGAAATGTTGGGATAACGCTTAAATTGGTTCAATACCATCCTGGCCTTCTCCGGATTTGATGTGCCACGTTTTTTGCCACCACCATTTTTCCGCTTGGTTGTCTTACGGTCCTTGAACGTTTTGATCACATGAGATACGGTTGAATGTGCGATTCCGAGCTGTTTTCCGATCCATCGATGAGAAGCGTTTGGGTTTTCGAAGTGAGTGCCCAAAATTTGTTGGCGCACTATTTCTTCATTCGAAGCCATCACTGAAATCACTCGACCGATTTTCACGAAACTTTTACACAATTGACACAACACAATGAAATACATTCAGTTAAAATTTCAATAATTTTTACCCACACGCTAAAAAGTTACGAACAATTGCGTGTGTCCATATTTCATCGAATACAGTCTTTATGTACGACATCCTTAATCCTTCCTATTCTTCTGCCAATTTCCCGAAGAGTCAGACCTTGTTAATGGAGGATAGTTACTTGCCCTCGCTCAAATTCAGTCAATCGCTTGTTTTTCGGCATTTTTCCTGCAAATTCAACAACAGAAAACATAATGAACAATATTTATCTTATATAAATAGCCCTTGTTTTCCTGAAAGTACCAATTTCGACGAAAGCAAACAAAAATTTGAAGTCGTACGCAACAACAACACGTCCACGGGGAAAGACAGTCTGGCGGTGAATTGCGTCTTTATATTTATTTCCTTTGAAGACGAGATCAACAATTAGGCTTTTTGACGTTTAATCACTTTTCCTTTTCTAGCACATGCAGAGGAATGATGGTTTGTTTTCCCCCAAAAGATTTTCCTTCTTACTTGCACTCCTTTGTTTTAAATGGCACTGTAGTGTGCATGCGTTCAAGGTCACTAAGCCTAATTGAATCTTGTCACACACACACACATGCTGTAAGTGAATGAACCGGTCATGAACGTTTGTGCTTTCAATACATATTAATTGATATGCGTGTTGCTCAAGTTACTCTCACTGAGAGAATGAAACCATGGAAATAATTTTGTCGTTATATTTATTTCCCGCACTGTAGTGTGTTGTGAATTATCATTTATGGCCCATTTAAGATGAAACAATCAAACTTGTCAAATCCCGTGGTTAAAAAATCTTTGCCACCTCTGTGCATTTTTGTGTAAATTTGAAATATCTTAGGTACACACTTAGAAAATTTTACAGTATTCGGTAAGTTTTAACCAAACGACTCGTATACCAAACACGGTACTCAAATTTTTTGATGAAATGACAAAAACTACCGTACAATTTGGCAATTTGTGTAGTCTGGTACCGAACCGTTTCGTTATTTTGGTTTTGTTTCAATCGGTACCTTCTGGAACACAACCGGTCACTGGAACCGCGCGACTTCATAACAAATGCCCGACAGTCTGACAGTTAATAATACTTTACCGGGTTTCGCTAATGCAGACCGATAAAGTGATTAGTTGTTTTTACCGTATGAATTGTATTTTTGTCTACCGAATACGGTAAATAAAATACAACATTACAGATCGTTCGGTAAAGTGTTACAAAATTAGGGTAACATTATTTATGTTTACCGACAAAAAACCGTAAAAACGGCGCCGTAAACTTTGCCTGAGAGTAGTAATCCTCAGAGTACAGAGATATGCGGAAATTCAATCCGACGGTTTTGGCAACGCTGTTCGTTATGTTTACAAAGGCTGCCAACACTTCCACAGAGTAAAATGTTTAGCTTTGTGCGTGACTCCGTTGTTATTAGCTCCCATTGTTGTTAATATTTATAACGTACAAGAGATTTATTATTAGTACATATTTATAAAATTATCAACTACGAAGTGTATTTCAAAGTTTGCAACACAATCCGCGTAGGCGTTAAATCATCAAATCATCGCATATCTCTGTACTCTGAGGATGACTATGTGATTCCTAATGTTGACTTCAGACTTGGCGATTCCATTGTTGAACGGCTATGCAGCGAACACTGGAGCAGAATTTTCTTTAAAATATTGACGTTGGACACTGTCAGAGTAGAAAGATAGCTATAATCTTCGGGATCATCCCATCACGGCACCAGTGAAGTGAATTGACTAAAGTAAAAATTGGCCTGTACCAATTCCGCCAAATTTTCATCTCAGCATCACAAGAATCATTATCGAACACAGAGAATAAGAAAATGTTACATTATTTTACTAACACCACGAGATCTGCAGAATACGAATGTTTAATTTTTTGATTTTCGAAGCGTAATAAAAATAAATCATTTATTTTACCTCCATAGCAATACTTGGCAATCGAAACATTTCAGCGAACAGTAAACATGCTCGTTTGGCTCAGATATTGACAGTTCTCGTTGCTAGATTAGCTCAAGATGGCCGCTTCCGCATATCTCTGTACTCTGAGGATTGCTTAAATGGCTTCACGCACATGATGAGAGATAAAAATGGAGTCTCGCATTGGAGTTAGTGCATCTTTGCTGCCGTCATCGCCAATAGCAAGTCTTTGGATTAAGAAAAAAAAAATCTGAAAAACTGTAGCTATGTCAAATATTAATCTAATCGTACAGACACCGCAGGGAGATACCGTTATAACTGAAACTACACGACTCGACCTGATGACATTAGCTTCGAATTGGAGAGTGTGCCGCTGATCATGATGGGTGTGCTGTAATCGAATCATTGGTTATGGTTTTGATTGGATTATTTGCGACGGAGAAGAGCTGCTTCCGAATAGGTCGCCAAAGCGAGGCAAAAATTAAATTCCGTTCCTATAATAGATTTCGATCAATACAAAGGTGGACCAATCAACCTAGGCGGAATGGCATGGGTGGAGTGATTATCTTTGTATCCAGGGCCATTTGCTCTGCAGGGCTGAAAAGCACAGGAAAAACGGGAAATGTAAAGGACTCGACAACCTTGGAAGTAAGGTCACTTTGATCCCAAGAAACACAACTTGTTATGTAAAGTTTAAAAATTCATCTCTAGGGCATTGCCTCATGTATTTTTCTAGTAAAAATAACTTAATTTTTGACACGTATATGATTAAAACAGCTCAATAAAACGATATTTCTGAAACATCATCACTGTTGATGAAAAGTATTTTGAAAACATAAATGAAATGTCATGATGATGGAGCTATTTATTTTGAGCTAAACATTTATTCTCAAATTCATGTAAATTATTCACAAAAATAAACCACTGGAAAATTTTGGCGGGAATTGAAATTATATTTTCAACCAGTAGGGTAAGTAAGTCGATAGTTATAGCGGAAATTTGAAATTGAGTCGAAAATACATCTTGAAAACAGCCTAATAACATGCTCATGTTCATCCCAATAGAGCTACTTCACATTGAAATGTCTTAGGCTCTGGAACTTTAAGAAAAACTGTCGTGTCTTGTGGACTGTCACACTGAATCAACTGCTGATTCTTATTGCAAACAGTGTTTCAGTAAATATAGTTTTTTTTTGCCATGTGATAGGCCTTTTTACCGACCGTTTGTTATGACGATATTTGGTAAATGGACTGGGTCCAGTAAACAAACTCATCGAACTCATTTAAAATCCTGCTTTCAAATTCAATATGTGTTCACATCTGTGTTTGACACTTGTTGAAGTGGCTTGTTATTTGCAGCATTTTTGCCATTACTTTTACGTTTTAAAACTTGTTGATTAAAACCTGTTTGTTAATGTGATACTACCTAGATTAGACAGTTCATCTTTAGTACTTCTTACCTTAAAGATATTTTAAAGACATCGACTTATTGCGCAATTGCGGTCATAATCGAGCGAAAAATTAAGTCATGCATACTAGAAAAAAACCTTACCAATTTTATTTTCAGCCATATTCTCTAACACAAGGGAAGCAATCAAATAATCTCGACAAAATGTACTATATTTTAAATAAATTACATATAACCGAGAAAAAGAGGGACCATCAGGGCACCCTAGTGAAACGATATGGAGCATCGCATTGCCTCCTCCCTATTGTTAACATTTCGCGGAACGAGAGCGGGCTCTTCGACCCCATATATTGGGTTTATGCTGTCAATCGAGGGCTTGATTCTGGTGCTGAGAGTGTGAGCTTGCTTTTGGAAGGAGATTCTCTTCCCTATATTCGCGGGTTTTGCGTAAGTGTCTCTGCTTACAGGCCTTGATACACTAACTTGATGATCACAAACAACAATAGAACCCTGATCAAATCGTTCCCGATTCTTGCACTGCTATGGACATTTACCTTGCAACAATAGATCATCATGATTATCATCACCATCATCATCATCATCATCATCATCATCATCATCATCATTATCAGCGGATACAGAGATCTCAACAAAGCACTACATTTAGTTAAAGTTTTGGGAAATTACGATAGATACAATAACTTGGCCGATTTAGAGCAACTTTTCCCTCATCAACTGAGGGTGTACCATAAAAAATGTTTTTTTCGCGCTAACTTTTTAATTTCAATTTTTATTGTAAACTTTTGTTCCGACGAGATGTAGAACTTCTGAAGACGCGTATTTTGATATATTAATTTTGCCACTAGCTTTAACCAATCAATAGTTATTGAAGTTTTTCTTCTAAAACCATCCCAGATTCAAATGTAATTTTCTCTAGATACAGAAATAATATATCTCTAGTTTTCATATATGTTAAACAATATAAATTGTCCTTTTAAATGACGTCTTAAAGTTATTTTGTGTTTGCCCCAATCATAGAAATCAACATTTGAAAAGCGTGTATTTTTTTTACAAAAACTTCAAGAACTATTGATTTGTTGAAGTTAGCGGCAAAGTTTGTATACCAAAGTACGCGTCTTTGACAGTTCTAAAACTCGTTGCAACACAACTTTACGGTGAGAATTGGAATAAAAAAGTTAGGGCAAAAATACAATTTTTTTATGGTACACCCTTAGTTGATGAGGGAAAATTGCTCTAAATCGGTTAATTTTTAAGCTACAAAAAAAAATTATATATGAATATTCCATGAAATTTTCTACGCTACGCTTTGCCCAAGAGTATAAACGTCTATTTCTGCAAATAAAAAAGATAGTTTTTGTATTTCCGTGAAAAAGGAGACCACCCTTATCTTAATCAACACCAAAATATGGGCCTTAGTAATACAAACCATGTTGTGGAACATCATTTTGCTGTAAAGTTTCAAGTTTAGGCTCTGAGAGCATGTTTACTCGTAAATTCGTGATCTGGACCATAGTGCATTGGGGTAAAAAGCCAGACCTGAAAGTTGTTTAAAAATTTAGAGTACGCAGTTGTCGTCGTCCATTATGATACAAGAAAATGTTTGCGAAAAATGGGGGTAAAGCTCCTAAGCACGATTTTTTGCAGTGAAATCTTGCTCGTCATCACGGTGGGGTACCTTTTTCCCTTTGTACGCCATCAGTCCTTGCCCCTGTTTTACTTTTTGTACGTATGATATTGACGTCCCAAATTTGCTGTAAATTTTAAATTCCAATCTCAATTTCAGTGAGCGAGATAAGGCGCTATAACCTTATCAATTATTGTCCGGCTTTTGGTTGAAATGCCATCTATAGGCAAAAGGATCACAAACTTACCTTTCTAGCATCGATGTTCCCAACGATAAAGTACAAGTTATCACATTGTTTATCTCTATATGAAAGCATTTGGTACTGGAGGTCCACGCATTCTTCCTTTTCTTGATTCGAAGTAGTAGAGGAATCCTTTCTGCGGAACATGCTACGCAGTTGGCCTAGCCGGTGAGAAGAAACATGTATTCAAGAATCCGTCATTCTCCAGGATGCTTTTAAGAATAGGCTGCGTTAGAATAGATTAGATTAGTATGATTTTGACTTCTCAACTTTGTAAGCCACTTTTCGCACAGATAAGTAGGGATTTTTCTCAATAATGGCTACTACCCGAGCAAAGGATTATACCAAATTGATAACAAGTTCTATTACCAGGTTATCATTTTTTGATCACTGAATATGTTATCATTCAGGCTGAATAAACAGCCAAAATAACAGAATGAATAACAAAAATATACTCGTTGAATATCATAATAATAACTTATTTTGTTATCACTGCGAACAACTTGATAACAAATCCTATTATTGTAAGCAAATTTATTGAAATAGTATCAAATTCTGTTATCAATTTGAAATCAAATTCTCATGCTAATAACTGAAAAAAATATTTTGATTAAAAGCAAAATTTCTTGTTCAAATATGCTGGAAATATTCATAGTTTTACAATTCAACTAATAACGTTCATAATAAATAGGTTGGTCAAAATGATAACAAAATTTGCCAATATGATAACTCAATTTGTTATGTGATAACAGCGGAAAACAAAACGATAACTGGGATAACAGAACTTGTTACTTATATGATATCAGCTTGTTATTTTCCTTTGCTAGGGTACCTTCTTGTTCATTTGTCGGGAGCATGCCTTTCGATTTGTTCCACTTTCAACCTTCCTATCCACAGTCAAGCGCTGATCAAATTATTGGCAAACACAAAACACGGTACTTTTCGGTAATTTTAATTTCTAGAAATGATCGCGTACCGATAAATTCGGATTTTGCTACCCTTCGTACAAAATGCGTTAGCACACATCCACTTGATTCGACGCCATTTTACTGAACGTAACGAGAATGTAAACATGTTGTAGAACGCAATAAACATGAGAGTTTCAGCTATCATATAAGTGAAACGTTTCAGTGATCCGTGAAATAATTCAAAATCTACACTGAAAGAAAAGTGTCCGAAATTTAACGTGGGCAGGCTTTACTCATTCGGAGGTAAGCAAAAAGTTGTTAATCGATGAGCACTATACATAAATATGATATTTCAGCGAAGATGTTCATGGGATAATACGTGCGTAAAACGGCAGTCAATATGTGTGAGAATAGTCATCATTTCACACCATCAATCACAATCTAAATCTCAACAAGTATCAATAATATTTGTGCCAAAGGTTCGCGAAAACCGAGCATCTGGCGGCAGGGGGTCGTAAATATCTTATCCCCGGACCAAAGCAAGCGATTACTCATCTCTTCCCCACTGATGTAGTACAAGTATGCGTTTGGGCTATGAGTTCTTACAGCGCGTTTCAGGAGCTATTGTCCGACCCATCCATGGCAATGCAAATTTGAATACTCGTCACCCCATGTTGAGCAGCCGGCGGCGGTTACCGAACTTAGGATAGCCTCCCGGAATGAGTAGACACACCGCATCATCACGTCTTTGGCCCGCGAAGCTCACAATTTTGCGAGTAAATAAATCCACCCGGTAAGCCGCCGCCGCACCCGACTGAATAAACGCTCAATTTAAGAAACTCGTCAGCGGGCAACCGAGGCGTGCCACCGCGCGTTTTGCCGAAACCTCAATGCAATGACGACGACGATGATAAATATGCGATCGTCGACAAAAGTGCGGCTACGTGTGGGTGAGCCGAATGGGTGCTGTGTCACCGTTGATGGGCGCCGGTGTTACATTTTAAAAGCTATTAATTCGAGTTATTGCCATCAAACAAGCACCGGTGATTTATTATATTTTTGTTTGTTTACTTGTTGTGGTTGTTGTTGTTTTTGGTAGGAAGAGGTAGATAGTTTAGAAGAATTGAACAATATGATGTCTACTGATTGGAATGTTAACATTTTTAGTTGAATTGTGAACCGTATGTAGTCTATAATTAGAACTGCTAATATTTAGACGTTAATCCCTCTGCTTACTTCTTATTTATCGGAACACACCTTCAGAAACGATGATTGGACTCAGAAAATTTCATAGCCATGGAATAAAGTTCCCAATTGTAAGGACTTGTTCAAAGCATGCGGATTGATTTCCGATCATAAAAATGTTTTCTTCAGCTTCACAATCTGTAAATAAACTGTACATTGAATGAGTGCGATTCTGTGGAAGTGTGCGAAGGTGAAATTAAATAGACCAGTTCACGATTTGCTGCAAATGCCTATTTCCTCAACCCACTCCCAAGGTGACTCTAATATCTCAGGTGGTCTATTTCCTTCAGTCGGTTTGGAAAACGGGTGCAGTAGCAGAGTATTAATTGAGATTTAGCAGTGGAGCAAAAGAGTAAGGGTGCATTCTTTCCCCAAAATATCGGTAAACAAATCTTGCAGCCTGACGCTTCATATCCCAGTGGCTCTCCGCTCTCGAAAACAATCAACCAAAACATGTCGATTGCTATTTTGTAATCATAAGTCAAGTAGCAGGTTATGAGACATAGGGTATGTGTCCCTTGACTCAGCCTATTATGCAACCATCGATTACATATTTGATTATAACTCTTAAAGTTTTCAAGCTGAAGGCGAGTTACTTTACTAGTTCTACACTTGCTAAGATAAGTTTGATAAAACATTTGGTAGTATGTATCACGAAAAGTTACATAACTCTTTTTATAAAGTCTGAAACTTTCAAGGGATATGGATTTAATGTCGGTCTACAGGCACCAAATTGGGTCTATTCATGGATGCAACTTCGTCCCATTCGATGGATTTATTACTAAATGCAGTCTTTGTACGGTTTTTTTTCTTCTTATTCTATGAATTAAAGCATTGCCAGCTGTATTCGATTTACTTAACACAAAATTTCACAAAACAAACTAAAGTAAATCTGCTTTGAAACACATAAGTGATGTTCATATATGATTTACTAGCCATTCAATAATGAAAACATTGTAATTCACTATACAACTACTTAGTTCCTTCGGTTTGTGTTTAGATGAGTCAATTGAATATAAGCAACCGCAAATTCATGCATTTCCACTTGAAATTTTACCAATAATAACCTTTTTACTACGTTGTTGATACAACAGGCCATAGTTGGGAACATACAAAAAAATATGTCCCTAACATTGGGTCTATGATTTTCTTGTAAAATAATTGTTGTTTTAGCTATAGGAAAAGTTAGTTTGTAACGTGTAACTCTTTTCTGCACATCCAGACTGCATTACTTGCTTTATCGATTCAATTAAGCCAAATTTAGATCACTTGAAGATCGTGTAGATCATCTGTTCAACTTAACCAGTGAAATCATGATGCCCCAAAAGTTCGAAGAAATCGAAAATTACGCGGAAGTGAAAAACTATAAGTTGATGAATATTGTCTCAATTGCTTTGGATTACATTGTTCATCCTAATAGCAACATCATTTTGTTGATTATCGCTAAATTAATGACACATTTGGTACATAGGCCGAATGAAGGAGCTAGGCTAACATTACATCCCCTTACCCTACTACCCCTTTTTCTCCCACGAAAATGTTACTCAATTTTCGTTAAAAGTGGATCTACTCAAAAATTGATTTGATCCACTAACCGATTCCTCGAAAGTTTTAGCTTTTTAGTAGAATAACTAAAATTGAGAAGAAAAATTATCATTTTCCATTTTATTCCAACTACCTTTATTGTTTATCTTGGCAGTTACGCGTATTTTGTCTACAATGTTCATACTTCTTCAGTGTCATGTACCAATAACTCGACTGGTCGACAGTTAATACGAAATACGCGTATCTGTCAAGATAAGCAATAAAGGTAGTTGGAATAAAATGGAAAATACTAATTTACATCCAATGCGCTTGAGTGTTTCTTACAACATGGGCCAAGAAATCGTTTCAAAAACGCGTTTCAGATCCGCAAAAAGGATTAATCGTATCTTTACGCTCTACGTTTTTTTTCCACTTTGCAACACTAATTTAACGCTGTTTTAGAAAAATTACCTTCGCGATATCCCGATTGTTCCGGCGCAATTAAATTATTACTATTCAAATACGTTAATAGATGGTCTTTTACAACAAGCTCCGGATTTTTTTATTCTAAAGTTTGCAACATGTTAAAAGGACGAAACTCTTCGGTTTTAATCGTTCCGGCGACTTTTTGAATGGGAATGACTAAAGATTCTTTCCAAGCTTCTGGCAAGTGCCCAGTATTGCAGCGATTTATTAATTAGGTCCAGGAGGTTGTTTCCGATGACATTGAAGCAATCTTGTACTAAAGGGTGTATTCGATAAAAATGGCACACACATATATACTCATCAAAATTAAACTGATAATCGGATTTTCTTGAAATTTTCAGGGAATGAAGAACTACTAATGAGTTTTGATTTACAACATTTGTTTTATTCAATTTCGTCTCCCATCCCGAATGCCCGCACCTTCCTTTTCATTCCACCCATCAAATTTTGTACAACCGATTTTCCCAGTGTTTTTGTTGTTTTTACCCAAATTTTCTTCAATTCTAGCTCTGTTTTGATAGTTTTGAGATGTTTGCGAAGTTCCGTTTTCATAATTGCCCAGAATTTTTCAATTGGACGAAGTTCCGGTGAATTTGGTGGGTTGATATCCTTTGGCACACAATTGACTCCGTTGGCTCGGTACCACTCCAATACGTTTCGAGCGTAGTGGCAGGATGCTAGATCAGGCCAAAACAGATTTGATCCTTTGTGCTTCTTAATGAATGGCAAGAGACGCTTCTTAAGGCACTCTTCCGTGTAAATCGCACCGTTTATTGTTCCGGAAGTGATGAAGGGAGCAATTATTTCACCACATCCGCAAATCGCCTGCCAGATTAGAAACTTCTTTGCAAATTTCGATAGTTTCTTCTTTCGAACATCCTCCGGAACATCAAACTTCGACTTGGCAACGAAATATTCTTGCCCAGGAAGTTGACGGAAATCGGCCTTGACATATGTTTCGTCATCCATCACGATGCAACCGGATTTGGTGAGCAGCTTCGTGTAAAGTTTCCGGGCGCGGGTTTTCGCAGTGATGTTTTGTTTTTCATTCCGGTTTGGGGCTTTTTGCACTTTGTAAACATGTAATCCAGCACGCTTCATGGGTTTCTGCACAAAACCGACTGACACCTTAGACTTTTTAGCGACATCTCGAATTGACATGTTTGGACGGTTCTTGAATTGTTGTACGACTTTCCTGGCCATTTTCCTGTCCATTGGACCACTTTTACGACCACTCCCTTCCTTCTTTTGGACACTCAGACGCTCCTTGAAGGTTCTTATTACACGAGACACAGTTGTATTTGCAATTCCAAGCCTTTTAGCAATCCACCGGTGGGACGTCCCTGGATTTTGATTGTGAGTGCACAAAATTTTCTCACGGACAATTTCTTGTTTCGACGACATGACTGGAACTACTGAATGTATAACTATGAAACTTGGCAGATGTAAATAATACACTATGGATAAGATCTACTCAAATTTCTAGGTTTTTTACTCATACGATTCAAAAGTTACAGAAGATTTTCTGTGTGCCATTTTTATCGAATACACCCTTTACTCTTGCATTAACGTTGCCGTTTTGTTCGAAGAAAACCAAATAGATTTTTGATTCTCTTCCGCTATTAGGTGACAACTTTCGGAGCTACAGTAAACATTAATATTTCGTCTGGCTCATCAACTAGATCAATGGATTGGTTGATTGACAAAATACTATCGAAGAATTTCATTAAATCTACATGCTATAATGTGCTCTGACTGATCTAATGTGCCATTAAAGGTGATGGATCGCGGTTTGCAATTGCTATGTTTTATCAAGGATTTTAAAATGTTTCATTACTCTATACTGTTGTTTAGATGCAAATCAATTTTCCTCGGAATATATTTGCACCGAGTATGTTTAACGGATTGAGAATATTTGATACGCGCTGCTTTGTACCTATTCAAATAGATATGCCTATTAATTCTACGCCATTTTTTGTACAGCTTGTCCCTTTTACGTTTAAGACGCAAAAGATCCCAATTGTACCAGCTGTTTGAGTTTTTTACTAAAACAAATTTATGTTCGGCTTTGGTTTATTGGTACATATTTTTAAGACGTCAGTCATCAAGAGAACCGGTATTTGTTTGAAATTTCACACTTTATTTGACAAGCCCTACAATAGATTGTTTCAAATACCTTCTGCAAAACACTAAAGTTAACACAATCGCTGTCAGCATTACTAACGGGTGTTCGATAAAAAATGAGAATGATTTCAATACCTTTCTGTAATTAAAGTAAAAAGCGTATTTTTTTTCTCTACATGAGAATTACTCTATGGACTCCCTAGAAATGGGTGGCATGTTTTTTTTTCACTCGGATGCTGATAGTTTAATCGAAAATGGCGTCGAAACAGTAAGCACGGTTTTACGAAACGCATGGTCATCGTTGAGAAAAGTTCACCGTAGACCACTTTCGAGACGAAAACGTGCCCGTGAGTACAGTTTACCGGATCCTAGCATCCCTGAGCGTGGAGCGGCGAATATATAACGAAAAAGAAGAAGGAAGCGTTATCACTGCTCTCATACTTTGAATCGCCGAACCTTCAAGATGGAAGACATCATCTGTCGGAAGAAGACTCGGTCCCACGAGTACACGGATGAGCAGATAGCGATCGTGAAATCACAGTGCCGGTGGATGACGAAGAACTCCAGTAACAAGTCGACCACATTCTCCGAAGTAAAATATAAGTTTAAGCATGAAGCTGAAAAAAAAGTTGTGCTGTACATCGCCTGCTGACAGAAGGATTTCGAAGCCGTGGTTCAAGCCAAGTGGTCTGGCCATCAATCAACAAGTGTACCAAGAGGAGTGTCTTGAGAAAATTCTTCTGCCGTTAAAGGAGCATCATGCGGATGGGAAGTACGGCTTCTGGCCAGACAAGTCTTCCCATTATACCAAGAACACGCTGGCGTACCTATATAAAAATGAATTCTGTCTGTCTGTCTGTCTGTCTGTCTGAACCTAATAGACTCGAAAACTACTGAACCGATCGGCGTGAAATTTTGGATCCAGGGATTTTTGAGACCAGGAAAGGTTCTTATGATAGTTAAAGACCCCTCCCTTCTCTGGAAATGGGTGCTCCCATACGAATGAAACACTAATTTCTACATAACTCGAGTACTAATCATGCAAAAGAAACTTAATTTAGCATGTGCGAGGTTTTAAAGGCAAGAAAGATTTCTATGATGAATTCAGAAAGGGGAGGGGGGCTCTCGTAAAAATGAAACACAAATTTATGCATAACTCGAGAACTAGACGCTGGAGTATCTTGAGCAGAAAAAGATACCGTACGTGCTGGGAAAGAAAGGAACCCGACCAATTCGCCCCCAGTGCCGTCCCCTAGAGGCTTTTTTTTCAGCTCCCTTTGGTGCTCTAGTGAACAAAAATAAGTGGCGGGCCGAGAATACAAAGGCAGTTGGACCACGGGGATCCGGTTTCGTATCCGGTAAGATGGACGTCAGTGCCGTCCAGCGTCTTGTGAGAGGCATCGTGACTAAGTTGCTGTAGCAGTTGACCAGGGCCGAGACGCTTCTCTAATATTAATTGACGTTTTTTTTTGAAGAATAAACATACAGTGTTTTTAACAAAAGATACTGAATTCGTTGCAATTTTTTTTTATATCACTGAAAAAAATCTCGTTTTTTATTGAACACCCGTTATTATCTTCAACGATGATAATTTTGGTTTCATGATCGGTTTGCCCACAAGTCAGATTTTATAACATCACTAACAGAATCAAAATTAGAGTACACTTGCTTAATCAGTTGCTGTACTGCAGTACCCGTCTATTCATTAACAAATTGTTTTAAGTTTACGTTTCAAATGCTCGAATTATTATTGTCACAATTATTGATATTAAAATCACCAGCAAATATATACTGAAGAATGATACAATACCATAATTACCGATCTAGTATAGCACGAACAACAGCAATGCTAAAACATCGCTTGAAGTCAAAGCTTCGTTTAGTTGAATTGAACTGATTCTTTAACAAAGCAACACCGCCAGTTGGTCTAGAATGTGATAAACATGCAGCCACATTATGTCCTGAATATTTACTAGGATTGCTTGCATGTCAATTATATGCATTTCTGATAAAAGACTAAATATGAGCCGTTTTTCTCTACGGTCCGACGCAATTTACGTAGTTTGTAGATAACCTGCATAATATTGAAGTACAAAATATCGAATTTACTCATTTACTTCTGAAACTTGGTTGCTATTCATTGAAATGCAGGCTGCTTTTTCTCGTTCATATAATCGCTTGGAAAATTTCACATTCATAACTAAACGCGCCGTGGTTTACGTCCAAGTTGCGCTTTACGTTTGTTAATCTTTACAGTTGATACGTTTCAAACAGTTGATGTGCATTCAGATGTCGTGGCGATTTTCACTACGCCAAATAGCATACCATACTATAATCACAAACCATAAGTGTCCAAATTCTCCAAATTTGAAACATCTCACAACCTGAATTTTTGGAACAACTGACACCAATCAAATTCAATGTTAACGTGTTTTGCGGTCAATATACAATTATAGGTGTTTTTATCAACTTCAATTACCGTATTTAACTTGTAATACTGGAAGCGTGGATTTTCATAGTTCTGGTTGTTTTTACTTCATAAATCGCGATATCTTCATTTTGATCTTCAAAATCCAAATGGAATCATCTTAGAAAACCTCTCGCTCATGCCCACCACTTTAAGTCTTTGGCACCGACGTAGGAATTATAGCGTTATCATTTTTGCCCAAATCGCTTATTATGCTATCTTCACAACATTATTGTTATATCCTGTTGCACACTCAGCAACAATAGAGAATTATAAAGTCAGGTCAAATGTTGGTTCTTTTGCAACGAATTACACGAAGATGCAGTCAGCACAAGTCATACGTTAATCTGAGTTGATAATCTTGGATATGGTGTTAACATTAGTCTCAGAACTCGTCCGCCACGTGGCTTATGTACATGCGAACTTTGTGCATCACCTGTATTTGGATATCTAGATGGTGTATAAATTTACTGTTTTCAGGAAAGTTAGTTGTAAACTATGAGCTTCCAGACGCTCGACTCAACAGTTCAGAATTACTCACCGTGGCGCTTACAGTATAATCTGATCACGAGTTTATTGAACTATAACAAGATGGCATCTGCAAAAAAATATTTGCGGGGTCAGGGCTTTTCGAATGGTGTAAACATTAGATCAGAGTTCATCGCGCTAGAGTTTATATGAACTTTTTGTAATATCTGTATTTTTATATCCAGATCATGCATGCATTCATTGTTTTCAGGAAATTTACTCGTGTAACCATGGTCCAGACGGTCAGAATAATTTCAGAATTATTCCACTGCGTTGCGCTGGTCTTCCTATGAACTATGTTATGGATGTAGAAGGAGATGTTCGATCATCACCATGAGGCACCAAGAGTGGACGGAAATGTTTGCTAAAATGAAAGATATGAAGAGAAAGTGTTGAAAGCTTCGTCAGTGCACGGTAGGTTGGAAATAGAATAGAAGTATTGTAAATTGAGCAAAAGGGCATGGGTAAAGCAGTATTTGAACCAAGGACGTTACCCTTTGCCCAACATCCCACTGAGGGGTAGGACAAGGCACGGACGAATCCGCCACCTCAACAGGCATAAGTAAAGTGTAGGTTCGCGCTCATGTACCACTGATAGCTTGTGATAGTTTCTTGCGGTAGTTGATACACACTCAGTTTTGATGTGTACATGGGATCAATTTATGTTTTTTCAACTTAATGGCAACATCTGTGCTACTAGGGTAACGGAGTAGCAACTGACGAATTTCAAGCCACCTTATCCATTGTTTGGCAGAACCCTCCCAGAATCTAATGAAACTTTGTGGGTGTATAGATTACGTTTTTTCAAGCAACTTTGCATACTTTGTTTTTTCAAAATTTATCTAGACTACCATTTGAAAAGGCCTTAATTTTTTGATCGATTTTTTTTAAATCAACATAACTCAAAAAGGAAAAAACTTGCAAAAAAGTTATATATGGGTGAAATTTAGAAAATTGGTTAACTTTTATGAAAAAAATTGTTAAAATTGGAAAATGGATTCTTAAACACTGAAAACAAATATTTTAAAATTTAAAGTCAATTTGTAAAAAATGGATATTGTAGAATTGCACTATTTTTTTTAAAGAGGCAATATAATTGTCTAAAATTTCTCCATGCATTGCAAGATGGGCACTCTTTATGAAAAAAACTTTTTCTAACAACTCAATTTTCATGTCGACTTAACTCAAAAATGACAAGACTTACAAAAAGCTGATGTATGGGTGACTTTCAGATTTATCAGCCCCCCCTCTATCACAATTTTTCCCATACCTTTTAAACATTCTGTAACACATCTTTACCTTCCTTCTCCCCAAAGAAAGCCATACTTGAATCGCCTCTAAAAATTGGAATATCTGAACAAGCAGTTATGAATGAATTTTCTTTAAACGTACACTTTTGGTTCTGTTTTACTGATGGAATGGAAAATTTAAAAAAGTTTTTGATCGTTTTCAAATGTAAGGCTTGATTATTATTTGTTTAACAATAATCAAATAACTAAAAAAAGCATGCAAAGTTGCTTGAAAAGACATAGTCTACATTGGGTTCTGAGAGAGTGCTGCCAATCACAAAGACGAGTTGGCGTGAAATTTGTCAACTACGAAATTTCACGGCTATTTTTTTTAAAGAGCTTTATGGAAGTTCCTCATAGAACTTCAGAGAAGTTCTTCATAGAACATCAGAGAATTTAAGAAACGTTCTGCAAAGAACTCCAGGTAGCATCATGGAAAATTTGCAGAGAACTTTAGGGAAGTTCTGCAAAGAACTTCAGGGAATTTCTGCATAGAACTTCAAAGAAGTTCTGTAGAGAACTCTAGGGATGTTTTGCAGAAAACTTTAAGAAAGTTCTGCAGAGAACTTTATATCACTCGAGACCCTCCTCAAGGGGATCCGCGATATTCGAGGGGTTGATTGTACTTTGCTGTTTTTTTGACAAAATATGCTGACTTCAAAAGGTAATTTCTTTTTGTATGTATGTATGTATGTATGTAAGAAGCCACCATCCTAGCGTGGGCCTTGCCCTGCATGCGGTTCCACTTGACAGAAAGATCATGCTTTGTTACCGTTCTAATTTCAACAAACTGCTGTATGAAGGGCCAAAAAGGGTTGGGCAGGCCCGTAAGCAAAGACACTTACGCAAAACCTACGGGAATAAGAGAATCTCCTTTCAGCAGTATGATCCGATAAAACGAATAACAAAATACGCAATCCTGTTAAGCTTTCCACTAGATGGTTTGTTCGAGAAAGGCGCGTCAAATTCATTACAACTGTTGGAGTGGAATGTACCAATCATAAATGATAGACACATCCCCTCCTAGACGCCGGTTGGCCATCCACTACATTGTCCAATTGCAACTTCAATGATGCCCTGATGCACCCTCCCATCCCAGTATTTGAATGTTTTAAATCAATGAAATATAATAAGTTCATGCAATATGTATCATTTATATAGAATATATAAGGAAATAAGTAGGAACCGCTTACGTGTAATTTGATGCGGCCAAAGGGGTAGATTGAACTGTATAATATCGTCGATGTACTCCTTGAATATCGACCTTTCTTAAATGATGATTTCAGATTGCACGCTGTAAATCTTTTCTGCAGGTTCTATGTTATTGAATTTGCGCAAGTTGATCACAAAACCTATTAACAAAATATTATCAGAGTATTCTTTTTTAGTCGTTAATATTAAAATGGTGGTCACTAGCTGTCAAGATTGTAAAGATAAGTGACTTCATCTGTTAAGCCTGTAAACAGATTTAATAAAACAACAACAAAAGAACATAGACCTTATGAGTACGAATGTCTGCTGGCAATTAAGGTGCTTATAATTAATTAAAAGAATTTACATGCAACAACGTTCTATCCTCTCATGACATAAAATTACTAAAATATCTTAGCAAAATAATACCATTAATGAAAACAATAATATGTGCATGATAGTCAACGCAAAGATTCAGTCAAAGCTTCATGTATTGAAGGCACTATATACGTCATAATAAAAGTAGAATGGAGATGGGATTAAAGGATAATTAAAAATAATATGAATTTTGTATCAAATAAAATTAGAGTTACAACAATAACAAGAATAATGATAACAAGCGTAATTTTTAAGTAATGCGCATCATAATTAAGGTTAGCTCAAATTTGGTAAAAAGTCTGTTTCCGTAGCAAAAAATTTAAAATACATTCAGTACTAAGTGCAAAAGTGTAACGCAGATTCAATTGAAAATTCTTGTAGTCAAGACAATAGGTATTTAATATTAGTAACAGGAAGAAGAATTGCTCAAAATGATAGTTGGACATAAAAGACACAATTATTCATTGTATATACAATCTATGATGTAAAAGTAATAAAATATTATTTACATATATATTGAAACCTGAGTTATGATACAAATGGTAATGATATTTAAACAAATGTTAAATAAATATTTTATATCCCAGAGAATAGTATATAAAACATAGTGAAGGGATATTATTATCTACAATGATAATAGAAATTACATGCGTTCTTACATGTCTACAGATTGTTGTCCTGCTGCAATTTTAGAAGGACTTGCATATCCACGATGAACCAGAAAGTTATCACAAACCACGAGAAAAAATAGAATTAAAAATTATTTTAAGAAACTTGGTAATTCCATGATCTGACATTAAATATCATAAAAAGAATAGTATGTCTCTTAAATGTCGTTGTGCTGATCCATTTCCTTGCATCGCAATTACGGTTTTGAGTGGATTGCATGGGTACTACAGTGATTTTAACTACAGAAATGAATTTAAAGGCGGTAATAAGTTATCATATGAAAACGGCAAGTCTTCAAATGACCTAATAAAATAATATCATTAAAAAATCAAAGTAAGCGCATGACATTTAACGATGTTGCAATGAATATCTGTAACTAAGCTGATCACTCTTTCATTGAATTAAAAAAAATCTAATTTAGTAATTTTTTTGTTTATTTATTAGAGAGGCTTTAAATTTTTTAAAGTTTATTCGCCTCTAGTTTAGTAATTTACAGATAACGTTACCTTGTTACTGCGTTCTATTATGCTTCATCAACCAATCTGCTTACCGTTGTGCGTCGTACTATCTCTCAGAATTAGCACCATGTTATACATGTAATGTATTTAAAATCCCTTTTAATATATTTTGACTACTATTTACTTCCTAAATAACAAATGAATATAATGTAGAAGGAGATGTTCGCTCATCACCATGAGGCACCGAGAGTGAACAACAATGTTTTTTGGCTAGAATTAAAGATATGAAGAGAAAGTTTTGATAGTTCCGCTAGTGTGCGGCAGGCTTGGAAATTTAACAGATGTTTTAGGAAAATTGAACGAAAAGGGCATGTGTACAGTGGTACTCGAACCAACGACATTTTTGCCTAACATTCCACTGCGGGGTAGGTTGAAGCACGGACTATGTCCGCCACTTCAACAGGCAAAAATGTCCGGTTGGAAGACGCTCATGTACCACTGTGGCTTGTATAGTTATTCTAGCGATCTATTGTGTGCACTCTGTTTACTGATGCGCACATGGGAGAGGAACTCTCTCCTTTTTTGGGTTTGTTTTGATTCGCACCGACTGGTTCGAGTACCACTGTACACATGCCCTTATCGCTCAATTTTCATAAAACATCTGTTAAATTTCCAAGCCTGCCGCACACTAGCGGAACTATCAAAACTTTCTCTTCATATCTTTAATTCTAACCAAAAAACATTGTTGTTCACTCTTGGTGCCTCATGGTGATGAGCGAACATCTCCTTCTACATCATAATCGTTACTCCTCGCACGGAGAATATATAACATAACAATTAATGTAAATGAATATATATTTTTTTTTATTCAGGGTTTACTAGCGGGACTCTGAATAGAGTAGAAACCTCTTCGCCAGGCCTTTGATGAAATCGTTGCGTAAATCTTTTCGAATCATTTTGCCAGCCGTACACGGAGCATGTCGTCCAAGAAGACGCTGTTGCAAATGATTCGGAAGGAGCCACGTTTGAAAAATTTGAGTCCGTTCGTCTTTTTCGTCAATTGTCTTTTTGTTATTTCGTTAGTCAGTGTTACGTTTACAAGTTTAATACGGAGTCTTTTCTTGTTTAGATCGTGATATGTGGCATTTATGTGCTATGAAAGTTTTCCGAAGAAGTTTTCTCGAACCAAAAATAAGAAGCTATTCTTAAGCTGTTCCTGTTACTTGTGCGTTAGAGTGATATAACTTAACTCCTTTTGAAGCATTTCACCAGCCGTGCAAGGATCATGTCGTCCATAGAGACGCTGTTGACACTGCCTCAAAATGTGTTACATTTTCAAGTTTGCTTCCCCTTTCTCTCAGTTCATGTCCACTGTTTTGTATGGTGTCGTTTCGTCTTTTTGTTATTTAGTTTGTCAGTGTTTTTTTTTCAGTTTTCTGTAGTTTAGAATGTCATTTATGTGCTGTGAAAGTCTGTTTGAGCAGTTTTCTCCAATCAAAAATCGTCGAGATATTTGAATTCTACCAGTTTTAGTCATGTCTGATGTCTCAGTAGTCCCAACAGTATAATTTTAATGGTTTACTGATGGGACTTATGAGAGAGAAGTTTTCTTTAAAAAAATTGGGAGGACGTTGCGTCTTTTTATGCTAGAAATGTTAGAGGGCATTTCGTAACTTCTTCAGTCGTTAATAGGTTAATAGATGTCTAGTTCTTATGTGCTCTGAAATTCGTCGATGTATACCTCGTCTAACTTCTTTTGGATGACCTATCACTTTGTCCGCCTTAGTCCGTTCTTGTCTTCTGCGTTATTCAGTTAAATTCTATAGTTCTGTTGTAGAATCGTTTACGTTTACTTGTCTGTTCATTGCCTTTTTTTATTTGTCTAATACTAATCTCTAAGTCGTTTAATCGCTTCAAAGTCTGACAGCAAGTGCAGCCTAACAATCTTGGTCAGCTATTAGATTCACTTTTCGGTGGCAAGGTAAAGCTTCATCACGCCTAGTCCCTATCTATTATTGAAAAATTATCGAGAAAGAAGCCGTTATAAGATTGTTTGTATACCATTGTTATAATGTGTGGTATTTTTATTATAACTCTTTGAAATGAGAAATAACAAAATAAGAATGGTGCCACGTTCGTAGTTTTAAAACTTCTACTCAGTGAATCCAACAGTCGGTTTCCTACAAATGTCAATAATCTTGAACACATTGTGCACCAATATATACCTGTCTAGCTAGATTTATAATTAAGCGTGGCTTCGGCTCATCATGTCAGGGAACGCTAAGAAAGGTGTTGCAGCCAAGAAGAAATCCCACATCATTATTACTGAGGAAAGAGCCCCACCAGACTGCACCAGCATTCAAGGCTCCCAGACAGGATGTCCGTTGGATCACATCTGTAAAATCAGTGCATCAATGCCAGATATGTGACGCGGCATTAAATCAAAATATTCAAGATGTGATACTACCACGTCAGGATATGTCTTTGGTTACCATCTCAATGCTGATGGCGTAGGCCCACCCATCTCGTCCAGATCACATATCCGAGGGGATCAAAAAAATCTCAAAAAAATATCAAAATTTCAATTTTTTATGTCAATTTGCTAAGAAAAATGCAAATCGCTGGAGATTAAAAAACGATTTACAGTGGTTTTGGGACCCAAAATTAAAGGAGATTGGCATGGAGCTCTGGGTTTCAAGCCTTTTTCGGATTTCGTCGACCAGTGTACTTTTTTTGGCAGAATCAACTGCTCCGGCAGCAACTCTATGTTGTGCCGTATTACATAGTAGGCATGGTATTCGACGTGCCACGTAAACCAATATCGACTGCTCAGCACTTGATAGAGTGACTTGAAAGAATCCCAGTTTTTGTGTATCACATTTCAAGCTGAACAATGCATTAGTTTCAAAGTAAACTTAGAGACTCACTTCGTCGACTTTCTTTTTGCGTTTCTACGGCTATGTGAAATATGTTCAAGTACTTTCAACACACAGTATGGTCATATAAAGTGTAAGTAAGAATCCAGTACACAGATAGAAAGACACATTTAATTGTCTGTGTTATCTAATGTACTTAAAGTGAATGATAGATTTGGAATAATTTTATGAAATATTTCATATAATTTTAGCCATATTACGCCTGAATTTTGCCCGTTGTATGAAAGATTGCAAAAATTGTCGTATGACGCATAAAATATTGCAAACAATATCGTTGTTTACGCCTCCTTTGGATTGAAATTGAACGAGAAGAAATTTTACACGCGTGTTAAAATTCATTCCTGTGTACGCCAAAAACATCAGCAAATCGTCTAATAGACAAACATTTAACGAAAGAGAGAGTCGACGAAATAAAGGGAATGCCAAATTTGGAATAATTTTATGAGATATTTCATATAATTTTAAACCAGATATCGCTGGAACCAGGTCTGTTGTATGGAAGACTGCAAACTATGTTGTATGCTGTATGCAAGATTGCGAACAATTACGTTGTTTACGCTTGCTTTGGCTTGCAATTAATCGAGGGAAAATTTAACGGGTCTATTAAAATTCATACTTTTTTCTGTGCATAGTAGCTCTCATGCCAATTTTAAACTGGTTGTGCACAATCAGGCTTAAACTGAGTTAGTTTAACTTTATACAGGCTTATAAGGACCTAGTATGAAAAAAAATTGAGCGTAAGAGGAGCAACATTTTCAAAATTTTCATTGGTCTAATAACCAGCAGTTGCAAGTCACTTTTATCAATTTACGTATCATATTCTCCTGCTTTCATTGAATTGAAGTGCGCGAGTGTAGATCAAAATCTTCGAATACAACCCGCCAACCCACACAAACGCTATTCCAAGCACGTGTGCGTTTGGCGCTGAAAAATATGATGTCATTCTCCAAAGCAGCATTATTTCAGTTTTCAGCTGCTTGGTGGGAAGAAAATGCCATTTTTTATTATCTATTCCCCATCACGTTCAAGCGCACTCGTCCCTAAAAAAAAGAACCCAAACAAAAAAAAACATGACACCTTACATACAGCAGTTTATCAAAAATGAATTCTCTTCACAACAGCGCCACTGCAGAGGGGGGTCGAGTCGGGTTGGGTTGGGTTCGACCGGTATGAAGTTGTCTTGCTGTTGAGGCGACTACCGCAAACGCACCATTCGGAAATTTTACAACCGATCATTTGTCATCGCGCTCTTGATACTGTCTGACCCGGGGTGGCCGAGGGCATCACGCTTGAGAAATGCTTTTCTTTCTTTCTTAAGTAAGTTTTTTTTTGAAAACACGCCACTGCTGGATGGAGCCCCACCGATCAAATAAATGGCCCACGTAGCATCACGTTGAGGTATTAGGGGGGAAACGTGACACACCTAAAGTACCGAAGCTTTCTGAAAAAAACTTGTGTCAGTTTATGAAGTGTGCATTAATATTTGGCTGTCTCATAAACGTTTCATGAAAAAATGAAAATTTTCATAAAAACTTTAAAGATTTCCAGTTGATCAATAACGAGGGGTGGGTTTTGATAAGCATTGTAGAAATAACAAATAAGCATGAGCATGGGCATGGTGGACCGCCTAAAGTTGCTACTTCGTTAATGCTAAATATGCTGTTATTGATCAAGAGGTGATATTTAGGACTAACATACATCCTTAATGTGTTAAAAATGTCGATCTCATGCTAAGACAATACCGGCGCGGGAATGTGTTGACGTAATACGTGGCTTTATTGATGGCATCGGGGTTCAGTTTGTAAACGATAAGCTAAATTTTCGCGACGTCTAGTTAAATATTGAAATAGACGAGTTTCACGCCAGCACCGTCTTTGTGGTTGGCAGCACCGTCTCTGAATCATATGAAACATTGTGGATGTGTATAGACTATGTCTTTTCAAACAATCTATCTATCTTTTTAGAATTGTACGAAATTTTGTCTTAACTCATTAGCGCCCACTGATCTATTTTGAGATCAGTTATAGTTTGCTTACTGTTCATAAACAAGAACAGCTAGAAAGTTTGGATCTTCGGCAAAGTTGTTAGAAAAGCCTAAAAGGTACAAAGCATGAACAGGTTGCTTCGGAATTATGTTACTAGGTGGCGCTACTGCGTCACTAAAATCACATATTTTCGACCAAAATTTCAAATTTCCAAGTTTCTTTCTCATTCTGTGCGCAACGAAATTAGATGCGAATTATTTTCAACCGACTACAAAACTCTTCTAGCTTTGCCAAAATGTTGGTTTTGACCGTGGTTCTGGATATATTCCGGGGAGTAGTTGGGTAACTTCCATTCCAGAATCGGTGGTCACTTTCGAATCGATCATGAATCCTGTCATGCGACACATCAAACATTCGGATTTTCAGAAACAAACGCAATGGAGAACATTTTGAGTGTCTCTGGTTGCATTGGTCACGTCTCCCTGGCATTCCGGGATCTCGGTACCCCGGGAAAGTGGCCACTTTCTGAGTACTTCTAAAACCTATCATGCGACACATCAAACTTCGGGATTTTCAGAAACAAACTCAATGGAGGACATTTTGGGTGTCCCTGGTTGCATTGGCCACGTCCCGGGAACTTGGTACCGCAGGGAAAGTGGCCACTTTCTGGGTACTTCTGACTTTCTGGTATGAGGCTTTGTGGTATGAGAGAGATCAATTCAAATTCGCTCAGCATATACACTTTTATTTGCAACACCTGAATTGTACAACAAATTCTTTTTACGTTCATTTTCATTCAGCAATACGCACTTTTCAGTGCCATTTAACAATGAAACTTTGGAAAGCATGCTATGCATAGAGTTACATTGCATTTTGCACAAAACGTGCGTGGTCTTCCTGTGCAGTTTTGCATTTGGCATCGTCGCTGATTTGACCTTTTTCCAATTATATGTCCTCGCTAGTCTAGTCTTACTTGATCCAGAACTCTCTTCTGCGCTTTCTCCACAAGTATCGGCCTCCCTATATTTTGTTTCATTGAATGACCCAATTTCAAATATGACACAGCAATGCTCCGTCTAACATCTTTGATGCTTGGAGAGTTCATAAAAGTACATAAAAGTTCAGAGGATTTTATAATAGTCACCCATATATGACTTATTTTTGTAAGTCCTGTCCTTTTTGATTTAAAAATAATCGATCAAAAATCTTAATTGCTTTTCAAATGGTAGTCTAGATAAATAAAAAAAAAACAAAGTATGCAAAGTGGCTTGAAAAGTCATAGTCACAAAGTTTAGTTTGACACACCCACAAATTTTCATTTGATTCTGAGAGGGTGCTGCCAACCACTGGATGAGTTGGCGTGAAATTCGTCAATACTAGAACGATTGCTCATTTCTACCGCATTAAACCAACAGTAAGGATGCTATTCAGGATGCCTCATCTGTTTTGTACCAACTGGGGGAGACTTGATCTTATGCCCAACGATATCGTCGTATCTAATCAATCTCAATGTTTTTTTGTTTTACTGGGCGGAATAAAGAGTGTACCATAAAAAAAAACAATCAGTTTTAAAGGGTGAAACGGTCAAAAATTTGTCAAACATGATTAAGTGCACATTAGTTTATTACATAAATGATTAATCTTTATTTCGTTTTGAAGTTCATCGTCTACAAAGCACATGAAAATTATTTAATTAGGCATCCAATTTTCCAAATGTGAACTGTCGGGCTTAAAGTTTCACACCTTTCATCGAATTTTGTATCGCTGTTATATCCACCTTATTTGATGCTGAACGCAAATTTTCCTTGAACTGTTTTAACAATACGCAATTCGCAACTAGCAAATCTGCCATTTTTGTTGCCGCTATGTGGTATCTCAAGTTAAGTGATCTATAATTTTTTACAAATATATAGGAAGCTAAGGACTTTAGATCGACAAGCGTAATCAAAGATATTTATTTGATTTATGCATCTGGTGCATACTCCTAGTGATTTTCAAATCTAAGTGGAATAATATGATCTAGAAGCGTGATCAGAGATACGATGGGAGCTGGAGCTGAAACAAACTAAAGAGTAAGGTCTTTAGATCTACAAACATTATCTGAGATATGTATCTAATTTATGGATAGGGTGAATATTTCCAAGGGCTCCGAAATCTAATTGGAATAATATTTTGGGTTCAATGTGAGTTTAGTATCATCCAATTACTCCCTGGAGATTCGGCTCATATTCCTAGAGGTTTAGAGATCTGTTTCGAATGAGAAATTGATTGTAAGTGATATTTTTTGTCATCTAAGAATTCCCTGGAGTTAAGTCTCTGGAGTTGAGGTCCTAAAAACAATGACTTTATTTGACTTCTAAAACAGGCTTGCCTAAGGTTGAGAGTGATAAAAAATCGACATACATAAACAGTGATATTTTGGTAGCTTATTACTTATAAGGAGTGTATCGTAAATAAGCTATTTACATTTTTATAGGTTTAGAGATCTGATTTTAATTAAATATCAGGTCAAATCAAGGCTATTTTCAGGCAAGAGTCTCAAATTCGGAATTCTGGTCTGATAATTCTCAGACTTTATCGAAGAAATTTTACAACAAAAAATGAGATCTGAGTAAAATGTGTTTTGGCTGACATTTTGTACCTTGTCAAGCAAAAACTTCCTGAAGTTAACCTTGTGAGATCCAAAAGCATAAACAGAGATTTGTTGGAAAGTTATGAATTTAGTTCATATTCTTTTATAGTTCAAGGTGCATCACTTTAAACTCGTCCTCAAAAACAAGTCTCTCAACCGATTGTCATGAAATGTTCAGGGAATGAAAAACAATGTACAATCTTGGTTTAGGTATTTTTATTTAACTGTATTTCTCTACGAAATTCATAAGCCAGAACTTTCTTCTTTATACCACGCATAAGATCTTATTCATACAACGCTTGAACCGACATTTTTTCCCGCTTTCAACCATGACTTCAACTTTTCCTGTTCTATAGTGACAACTTTAGGATTCTTACGAAGTCCGTGCTGCATTATAGCCCAATATTTTTCAATTGGCCGCAACTCTGGGGAATTTGAGGAATTAAGATCCTTCGGCACGAAATTGACACCATTCGTCTTGTACCACTCCAGAACTTCCTTGGAGTAGTGACAAGAAGCTAGGTCCGGCCATTTACCAGTTGGAGTTGTGTGTGTGTTTGCTATCAATCTCCCACTGACCGGCAGTGCTTTTATGGAAGAAACTTGTCTGCATTTCTTCAGTAATTTATATGTAATCACTATGTGCAAACATTTTTAGTCCTGGAGATTGAAGGTGACAGCTCTATTGAAAATCCAACGACCCATTTCAAGAATGCCTGTTCCTACACGTACATTCTTTATTTATTACGTCACCGTCTTCGAATTGACGCACAGACTGAATTATTTACCTTACAAACTATATATTACTACTAATCCTATTTTTAAAAACGTTTTTTGACAAATTAAAATCAAATTCATCAAAGACAACATTAAATGAGCGAAGACATGAATCCAGCGGGTTATTATAGCCGTAGTTTGTTCTATCATGTGGAACTGCAAATAACGGAGAATTCCGGAACCTTCGAGCAGAAATGTTGAACGGAATCTGTGTGATCAGTTCAGAGCAGTCTATAGTTCCCGTAATTACATCGAAGACGAATATCCGCTGCATCGTAACTCGTCTATCTGACACTGGCTACAATCCTGCATCGGTCTAAATAGGGAGGAAGATTAACGGGGTCGTTCCAAGGCAGTTGTCTCAGCGCAAAACGTAAAAACTTTTTCTGCACCCGTTCAATCCTCAGAACATGTACTACGTGGTATGGAGACCAAACCGGGGCAGCGTACTCAAGGATGCTACGAACTAATGGCAATAGAGTGTTTTCAAGGCGCAGATATCGGTGAAGTCAGACGCGTGACGACGAATGAATCCCAAAACAGAAAAAGCCTTGGCAGTCATAGTATTGATGTGCTCGTTGAATCTGAGCTTGGAATCGATGGTAACTCCAAGGTCGCGAATGGATGACACACGTTCCAGTGTTGTTGTTTCCATTTTGTATTCATGAAGAATAGGGTTATGGCATCGCCCGAAGGAAATGATTTTACATTTGTTGTTGTTTCCGTTGTTGCCACAGCAGGCCAACATTAGATCAATATCTTCTTGTAGGGCTGCGCAGTCAGCAAGAGAAGCTATGACACGATAAAATTTTAGGTCGTCAGCGAACGACAGCTTGAACGAACAAAGCAGCGAATACTGGTCATTGATGAAAATGTTGAATAATAGTGGCCCCAGAACGCTTCCTTGTGGTACACCAGAAGTGATGCTGAAGGTGTGGGATCTGACTGAGTTGATCACGACGTATGCAGTACGATCACTTAGGTACGAAAAAAATCCACTCCGTAACCGAATCTGGAAAACCTATGTGCCTCAGTTTTTCAACGACTTGAATATGAGGAACAGTGTCGAAGGCTTTCGCGAAATCAACGTACACCGCGTCAACTTGTCGCCTTGCTTCGACTTCGAGTGACAGTGAGGTGAAGTAACACATAAGATTCGTTGTTGTAGAACGACGTTTCATAAAACCATGCTGGCCATCAAAGATGATTGGAGATGCCATGTTGTATAGAACATTGTGCACCAGTCTTTCAAACACTTTGCTGAGACAGCACAGTATAGATACGCCACGATAGTTCGATACTTGATTACTGCTGCCAGACTTGTGAATAGGCACGATGAAAGCTGTTTTCCAAGCTGCTGGAAACGTCCTTTCGTAAAGCGATCGGTTAAACAAACAGGCAATTGGACTCGCTAGTACTTTGGAACACTTCTTCAGCATTAGGGGTGGAATACCGTCCGTTCCACATCCTTTATTGATGTCAAGGTTGTCAATAGCTTCTTCAACTTCGTTTTGAGAAAACTGGATGACTGGTAGGTTGATATTGTGTGAAGGAATGTGAGCAAAACAGTGACGCCTTGGTACAGGTGCAACTCTGCTAACCACGCTCTCGAAGAACGAAGCAAATAGATTCGCGGCATCCAAGTTTGTTTGAGCTTGGACATCCTTGAAATTAACGTTGCGTGGGATGCGAGAAGATGCTTGCCGCGTTTTCACGAAATTCCAAAAACTTGACGGGTTCTGTTTTACGTTCACCTGGATACTGGATAAGTTGCTATCGTAGGTGGAAAATAGGACTGTTTTGTACTGCAGCTCAACATTTCGAAGGTGATAATAGTCATTCTCAGACTTCGAAAGGAAAAAACGATGGCGTGCTTTTCTAAGGACGTTCCGAAGATGTCGTAATTCAGAGGTCCACCAAGGTTTAAAGGGTGATACGGTCAAAATTTGGTCAAGGGAAAACGCGTGTAAATCGTTGAAATCGTTTATTTAAAAATCAAATTAAATTTATTTTTCAAGTTCAATTAGTATAAAATTCAGGAAAAATATTCAGTTAGGCTTCCGCTTTTCCAAATCCGAATTGCCGGGCCTTACGCTTGACCCCTGCCATCAGATTTTGTACAGCCACCTTGTCCACCTTCTTCGCCGCAGAAAGCCAGTTTGCCTTGAACTGCTGCTCGTCCTTAGCAGTTTTTTTGGTCTTCTTTAGGTTGCGCTTGACAATAGCCCAGTATTTCTCAATTGGGCGGAGCTCTGGCTAGTTGGGAGGGTTCTTGTCCTTGGGAACCACCTGCACGTTGTTGGCGGCGTACCACTCCATGGCCTTTTTACCGTAATGGCAAGATGCCAAATCCGGCCAAACAGTACGGAACAACCGTGTTTCTTCAGGAAAGGCAGCAGACGTTTATTCAAACATTCTTTCACGTAAATTTCTTGGTTGACAGTCCCGGAAGCTATGAAAATGCTGCTTTTCAAGCCACAGGTACAGATGGCTTGCCAAACCAGATATTTCTTTGCGAACTTTGACAGTTTCGTGTGCTTGAAAATATCTGCTACCTTTCTCCTTCCTTTTGCCGTATAAAACTCCTGTCCCGGCAGCTGCTTGTAGTCGGCTTTGACGTAGGTTTCGTCGTCCATTACCACGCAGTCAAACTTCGTCAGCATCGTCGTGTACAGCCTCCGGGATCGCGCTTTGGCCGTCGTATTTTGTTTATCATCGCGATTTGGAGTCACTACCTTCTTGTAAGTCGATAGTCCGGCTCGTTTTTTGGCTCGATGCACGGTTGTAGACGATACACCCAGCTTATTTGCGGCATCTCGGAGAGATACGTTAGGGTTTCGCTTGAAACTACCGGCAACTCTCTTTGTCGTCTCAGCGGCTTCCGGTTTTCGATTTCCCCCCGATCCAGACTTCCTGGCTGTCGACAAACGTTCCCCAAACACTTTAATTACATTTGTAACGGTTGATTTGGCAACTTTTAGCGATTTTGCCAACTTTGCGTGCAAGTAGCTCGGATTTTCGCGATGCGCGAGCAAAATTTTGATACGCTGCTCTTCTTGCTTGGACGGCATTTTGACAACTGAAGAGTGAATTCCAAAATTAAAATAGGAGCAACATTCTACACACACACACCTTCAAAATGAGGGGTGTTCAGGTTTTTTAAATGCAAAATTGAAAGAAATACGTCAAGTTGATATTGACCAAATTTTGACCGTATCGCCCTTTATTGGAATGTGACTGCAACGTTCGTCTTTTTCGAGTAACGCAGTTGTTAAGCGCCGCGTAAACCTTTTCGTAGAACATTGATATTGTTTCATCCAGTGGTCCAGTTAATAAACCGTCCCAGTCGATAGCATCCAACACCATTTTCAGCTGGTCAAAATCGCACGAGTGGAAATCATAATAGAGATTGTCGTCTGGCTCATTCGTTGAAACTAAATAGTCATTGCTCTCATCAAACAGCAAAACAAATGGCACGTGATGATTATCAACGGGTAAAAGTGGTGCAGGAGGTTCGATGATATCTAGTCGCTCTGGAAGAACGACAACGAATACAAGGTCGAGAAGTCTGCCGTTCGCATTCGTGTATCGATTAGCTTGCTGCAAACCAGTAGTAAACATCGTTTCAATGAGTACCCGTTCATGCTCGGAAGAAACATTCAGGGGAATGAAACCGTTCACGTCCTCATCCAGTTGCCAATGCAAGTTTGGCAAGTTAAAGTCACCCAGAGACATAATAATATCTGCTGATGATGCTAAATTTGTAACATGTTGCACTGCGTTGGCATGAGCAGAATAATGGTCAACACATGAGTTTGGGGGCAGGTAAATAGCGATAATGTAAAAAGACCTGGATATCAATCTTACACAGACTGCGATTTGCTCGAGATGGTCGCAATTCAACAGTGGAATAACTTCACAGTCAAGGTGAGATTTAACAGCGATAAGCACTCCTCCACCACGAGAATGCTGACTAGTCAATGCACTACGATCACAACGGTAAAACGTATAGCCGGACGAAATTTCTACACTATCGATATCTGTTCCAAGCCAAGTCTCGGTGAAGATTACTAGATCGTAGTCACAGCTGGAGAGAAGCAATCGTAACTGAGCAATTTTGGTACGAATGCCTCTCACATTCTGGTAGTAAACAGAAATCAAGTGTTCAGAAGATTTTCTTTGCACCCCAGCAGTAGCAGCAGCAGCAACTGGGCTCGCTATGATGGTTGCTTCAGTTGGTAAAAGATCAGCATGCAGTGGTTGACTGGAAACGTGGGATTTTTCAGGTACAATATTGTTCGTATTGATTGTGTACTTGCCTGCGACGACGGTTTGGAAGACCCCTTCACCGCACTCAAACCCAGGACCGGGATGACTGATGAGCGCAGGCTGGATGGACTGGACTGTGATGGGGGGCTCCGGGGCTTCCATAGTGCTGAGTTCTGTGCGTCCCGGGTGTGGAGAAGAAAGGTGATGTTTTACTGCGAGTTCGGAAGACGTACAGCTGATCCTTTTTTTTGGTTTGGCTCGAACAGTCGTACCGAAATCCCTGAAGGCCAGTACCATGGGTCGTCAACCACACTCGATACAGTTTTGCACACGGTTATTTTGAACGACACGAACGAAAGATCTTCGATCTGCTTTTAATTTAACCAGGGCTGGGTATTCGTTAGAGATGTCCATAACATGCTTCCTAATTCCATCTTCATTTTGATCTGGCTCAAACGGGGTGACGTAGAAAGACTCAACGTCGTTAGAAGGCTGTGAACCGTAAGCTACTCTCAGTGGTGGACGTTCGGTTTCAGAGATGATATTGGTGATACTGGTAACATTTCCATCGTTACGCGGTGACACCGCCCTAATGCCACTGTCCGAGTGTTTGAGGGGCGTGTAGGAACAGCTGTTGTCGAGATGTCGATTCGTGGTGTTGCTATTCTTGATCTTTCAGAGCCAGCTGAACGACTGGAGATGATATGCACACGTTTGTTGGATCCAACAACAAATTTGTCCGGAATATGGGCAATAGAACTGTTGATTTCGTCCAAGACTTAAAAAAAGAAGTCTCTTCGCAGGACCTAGATCGGTTGATTGAATCGTCCACGGTATCGTTCAGAGTTAGCTCGTCGATTCTTTGATGAAAATTGGTTTGATCGGAAGGATTCGCTGACTTGGAATTCGGATGATATCCGTAGAGTGTCTTATTGACCTTGCGAAGGTTTTCGCCAAAGTTTCCAAGTCGAGTGTCCATTGAATCGGTACGAATCAGCAATTCGCGTAAGGCTTTCATCATCGTCTTTTCACGGTCGTAGACAGCTGGATCGAAATTCAAGCGATAAGATTCGCAGAACCAGAGCAGTACAACTTTCGTCGTCCAAGCCGAGTAATGTGATTTGGTCATCCCTGTGCAGGTGAAATGAAAACTCAAACCACATGATCCACTACAGGCGACTGCTCTTCCAGAATCCACGGTGTTTGAACAAATTTTGCATGATTCCATAATATGTATTTTCTCGGTATTCTCGGTAAGTGTTACAATGCGCCGCAATGTTACGGTTTAGAATATGATTTTTTAATCGCTTTTTTGCTGGTGGGTGCGATTCGGAATCGAAACGAGCGTGTGTGAGGGTTCGTACACAAGAAAAGGTAAACTAAGGCACAACAATGTCGATGTAAGCACCACACAACAATTTCACGCCACCTAAACAATGCTTTTAAACGAATTCACGCCACCAAGCACTGAACGGATAACATTGAATCGAGATGAAGACACTGTTTACGATTCACATAAACCGACACGGATGATTTTTTGTCATAGGAACGGTATAGAATTATCGGAAAAATAAAGAGCTTAAAACAGATGTATGCTGCATTCGACCGTGTTGCCAACTTATTCTGAGGTCATCTTCATGCACAATAAGCCCCGCATGAAAATATTCGCATATCAAATGGATATGTAAAGAGTTTTCACACTTCCAGAACCAAAAATTGACATTCTTGATCCTGGCGTGTACATAGTTAATCTATATTTTTGATAATATGAAACGATCTCACCAATGTTCCTTTTCTGATGTTGAAAAGTTCGTCTCGATGCGGGAGCGGGGCACTAAAAAACAAAAAATGGAAAAAAAATACCGACGCACAATCTATCTACAGAAACACGACCATAACACACTAAGAGAGGGATTCCATTCACAACGTCCTACGCAAATTACTCGAAAAACTATAATTTCACCATTTACTTTAGTTGAAAAAAGCACTATTTTTTTAATTTTATTTCCGCAAAAATAACGCAGCAAAAGCAAAACACGTCATTTTCAAAGCACGGCTTGCTGCGATCCTTGACCATTTACAGTTGGAGTTGTCACAAAAGGTTTGCTCCGTTTACCACACGAACAAATCCGGTTGGAGCTTTCTAAACTGCACTAAACTTCTGAACAGCACGAAAACAACAGTTGGGTTTGAAAGTAAAAGTTTGGAACACTTTTTCTATCACTCACCTTCTTTCGATCGACAGTTAAAGGTTCACGTTTATTCGGATTTACCCAAAGTTGAGTGAAGTTAACCCAAAAACATAAAAATTGGCACTACTCAAAATTGGGTAACCGGGTCAAACCCCAAAATTGGGTAAACTCACAATTTATTTGCTTTTGGGTTAGTTTAACTCATTATCATAAAATGTGATTTCTATGGAAATTGGGTAAAACATTAAAATAAAAAAAATACCGTTGGCTGCTATGGACATGCGTTTTCTTTTATATTCTATCAAAAAAAAGGGACATCCATAATGTTCATCCTCTCATTTAATTAAAAATTCTTATAAGATTTACCCAGTTTCATAAATCGCCTTACCCATGGTTTGACGTTTCAGCGTGTTTTATGAAAATGGGTAATAGTTACTTAATTTTGAGTACATCCAGATAAGCGTGAATTCCCCGAAACGTTTAATGACACAAGACGTTTCACAGTGATTCCAAGGCGGAAAAAAGTCGAAAAATCGACATTCTAATTTTTCAAAAAATATATTTATTTAATTTTGTACACTATTTGAAGTTTCTTTTCCCAAAGTTTTATGAAGATTGGATGAGAATTGTGCTCCCTACAATTTTTCAAAGTATGGGACCTACGTGGTCGTGATTTTTTGCTCCCATATAAAATGTATGGAGAATCGGAAAAAAAACTTCAACTAAATAGGCGATGATATCAAGATTCCTGGACCACAATGATCACATCCGGGTTTGTATTCCTAGTACTACCAGCCCAAGCAACACATATGTTTTATAACGGTTGATAAAACCTTTATATGACTAGATTTGGTATTAAAGAAGCTTTCTCAACATAAAAACACGAAGAAGTGCTACTCGGGAGGGAAGAGAAAAAGGCAGCATAATTAATCATCAATTAAAAGAGAGATTTGAGCAATCGAAAATGAAAAAAGTGCCACTAAATTATTAAGTTGCCTGTGCCAACAAATAATGTGATCAGCATTAAAACAATTAGGAATGAGCAATAAATGATGAGAAAGATCTTCGATAATCTCACATTGTGACCAGTAAATCTGTCAGATCAAAGCAACAGCAGATCATGCATATATGTGAATTATGGCAGTATATCCGCCAAATTATGTAATTTGAGCACTAAACTATCGCATATGTCTTCAATTTATTGGATTTTCCATAAAAACAGTAAAATGAGCAATGGATATTTATATGGTTATTTATTTACTCCATTGCTCATTTTACTGTTTTTATGGGAAAATCCAATAAAATGGAAGACATATGCGAATAGTTTAGTGCTCAAATTACATAATTTGCGGAAATACTACATATATAATTGCACATATACTAATAGCTGTTGCTTTATTTGATAGATTTACCGGTCACATTTAGATTATCCGAAGATCTTTTCTCATCTTTTATCGCTCATTCCTAATTTTTTAATGCTGATCACACATTATTTGTTGGTACAGGCCTTAATAATTTAGTGGCACTTTTTTCATTTTTTGGTGCTTTTTCTGAATTACTAAGTGCAGGTAAATATTTTAGTCAAGAGAAAAAAGGGTCAGATCTCACAATAGGTGGATCAATTGAGTATTTTATTTTCAAATAAATGTACATGTAATTCACATGTAACGAATTCACTTCTTCCTTTCTTCCTTAGCGTTTCAAGCTTATTGCTTTTGTTTGTTGTTTCGAACTTTGCTTGTTGATACTTAACTTCAAACCCCATCCTTCCTAGAGCATACATTGTACATGACCCTTCAAAGTTCAGTGACACGCTTTTTGATAGTCTCGTGGGATTGTGGCTCATTCATGGTTCGAATCCCGATTGCAACTTTTTTTTTCTGTGAAGAAAATTTTCGAACGATATTTTTTCCATTAGAGAATCGTATGAAATATGCAATAGTCTCTTCTGGCAAATTTACATACGATATTTCTTTGATTTCCTCTCGTTCGGTTTTTGTCAGTGTATACCCTTCTTTTGTGTTAATAGTAAAAAGGATGAAAACGCACATTGGAATAAATCATTACAATCAATATAATGACTCAACGTACATCGTCTGATTTTTCTTATTTGAAATATACATGAAAATTGTAGTCGCCATTAAAATACTAAGAACTGGACCTTTTCATCATTGATAATAAAATAAGATTGAAATTTTCTATGCAAATACTTTTTCCGAAAACTCATTTTATTTATGCAGAAAAAATTGAAAATCGGTCCAATTCTTAAAAACTATAAATTTGTCTAAAATTTGGTTTTGGACCACCCTATCTCAAAAAGTCATATACTTTTCAAAACGTACTAACTTACCAAATGTTGTGAAATTCTAAGACCCAATCCTTTATTTTTGGTATAAAATTGCTGAATTATCAAGTTTTACGAATGGTCCGAAACTTCCGGGAGACCATTCAATGGCCACTTACAGAACCATAGATTGTTCTCCACGTCGTTTTACTAACCTTTTATGTACAAATGGTTTTGAAAAAAATCACAAAAAATGCACATTTTTTCGGATGTTCCGGACATTTCAGGGTACAATGAAGTGGCCATATCACGGTAGTGTAGCATAAGACGACAATTTTAATAGCATATTTGAAATTAGCGACCCACTTGGAAACACATAGTTAAACTATGTAAAATTCATTTTTAGACCTTTTTCCGCTTTTTGTGCGCTGTAGACTAGGGAATTTTCAACATATTTTCGATGGCTCGGTGCGAGAGATGTGGGTTGTCGAGGTGCGTGTGCAAAATGTTCTCGCGCACTTGCTGTTCCTTCGACTCCATTTTCGAAACTACGACACATTTCACAATAAAACTCCCCAGTTTAAACAACACACGCTGAGTCATTTCACCCAAAATATCGTTGAAATCAACCCAAAGGGCGAAATGTTACAGCTTATTGAAAGTGATGCAATTTAACTGTGTACATACTTTAGATATTGAGACAGGCTAGTCTAGCCGAGTTATTAGTACGAGACACTGAAGAAGTTTGCACATTGTAGATGAAATACGCGTATCTGTCAAGATAAGCTAAGGTAGTTGGAATTAAATAGAAAATACTATTTTTTCTTCTCATTTCTAGTTTAGTTTAATAATTAAGGTTGTAGTGCGAAACGTTCAATGTATGGGAATTAGATTCGGAACGAAACCATTTTCGGCCACTCTTTAAACAATCAAGCGATCTGGATTGCACATTGCTTTTTAGTCCTATACTAATAAAATTGTAAACTTAAAATTTATTTGGTTACTTTATAAGATATCTGAAACATTATTTTTATTTGCATGAATATAAAAAATATAATATAACCCTTACATTTTATAAGGTAACTTATAACACTTATAGGCGATACAAATATTATCTATGTGTGAGCTGCCATAAAATTTATAGTTCGCATCTTATAGTTAAGATTTATGTGATTTCCACACATACTTTTAATATTTCAGTGCACACAGTCAAGATGGCGAAAGAAGACAATTTTTTTAATCTTCTCGATTAAACAGAACAGAACTCGACAAAACTTCTGGGACGAACGGAAAGAGGACGCGCAGAAAAATGGACGCAAGAGAAGAGGAAGTACGGATAACGCACATACGTGAGGAAATGAAAAAGGAAGAATGAAAAAGGAATAATTAAATAAGTAATTCTGGCACACAAACATTAGTGTTATTCATTTTATTATTATTAACCATGAATTTCATGTGATTCATACACGTAAACCTTATAGCACATTGAAATGAAAATTGTACACCTCACACATTAATTTTATTATGATCAGGCACATCAAATTTATAGCACATTGAAATTATAAAAAACTAGCTGACCCGGCGAACTTTGTTCCGCTCTATCCAATTTTATGATTTACATAACTCCGAGCATTCATGATTTACTTTTTTTAAGTAACTGCAACCCGAGCAGGAGACAACAACTCATGAATACCTAATTTTGATCTTGATAACTGGCCTTGGCATTAAAGAGCTTAGATTAAGAGGTAAAATACCGAATCAAAATACCTAAGAATTGCAAGCAAAATATCTCTCGAATACCAAAACTTGTTATTTTGGATACCTGGGAATACTTGAGAGGTACTATTGTTTTACCTAAATTTGGTATTCGAATAACATTGTGGGAACCATTTTATGGTATTATCCTCAGGTATTTTACTTCTTAATCTAAGCTCATATATACCAAGGCCAGTTATCGAGTTATTCGGTCCTGCTCGGGAAGCCAGGCTTTGCTTGTTTGTCTCCTTAATTCTATTATTGTTCATTCGCGATCGATAACAGATTACGAAATTCAAATCATCAACATCCTTATTTTTCGCTGCCAAAATCGCACGTGCACTTAACCAATCATGGTTCTTCTAATTCTGATCAATGTTTTGGAAAACACTCGTAATGAGTTCCTCTTTCGTCGTTGTGAAATGACAGAAATTAGAGTACCGCAACTGGTACTTCTCCATTGTCAATCGCCAACAATTGATTCGACATTTCATCGTATACGTAGGAAAGTCGGAACAGGCAAATGTTTGATCAACTCTGTAGTGCTCAAACTTCTTAAAATATTTTCCGATTTAATATAATGTCGCCAAAGAACATTCCAGTGGAAAATTAATGTAGTTTCATATCTCGGTAACATAATTGGCCATGGTCCCCGGAATACCATTGGACGTCATTAAAACCCTCTACAGCTCCATTCCCAGGCGGATTGAAGCCGTCCTTGGAGCGGATGGAGGACCAACCCTCTACTAATAAAACCTACTCTTCCCTATACTTAAACGAAATAAAGCTTGCTTATCCGGACCAAAGCTAAATGAATTGACCCTCAGAGGTATAAGGAATCTGGATCAGGCTAGCTCGTGCATCTTATAGTCCTTATTTTGTGGTTAAATTGTAATTGATCCTTACTATAGGTTCCCCCAAAAATGTTCCGGGAGTGGCCAATGTAGCCAATGGCTTTCTCAAGTCTATCAAAATCATAATTTAAAAAAAACCATGAACATAGAGCTGCCGCACGGCTTTTTTTGGGGTAAAATCAGAAATGGCCTATACCACAGGTTCCCCCGGGGAAGTTCCGGTGGTGCCGAGAGTGGTCAATGTATCGAATAGCCTTCTGTAGTTTATCACTATCATATTTATGGAAAAATCATGAAGATAGAGCTGCCGCACGTCATGTTTTGGGATAAATGCCTTACTGGTTCCAACTACAGGTTCCCCTGGGGACGTTTTGATGGTTCCGGGAGTTTTAAGTTTACAATAAGGTTGGTGATGAAAAACCAAGAAGAAAGAGCTCTCACATGGCATGTTTTGAGTAAAATTAAGAGTTAACTGTATCCAGGACCCTTTATCAGAACCTGATTCAAGGAAATGGCCATATCTCAGTCAATTAAGGGCCGATTCATGTTATCAACAATTCATTCGCTTGATCAATATTTTGTCTTTACGTGTATTTCCTGAAAAAAAAAGTTTGACAACGGCATGTTGTATAAAGTCTCATCACAAATTCCTTATGTGCCTCTCCGGAAACCCGGAACAACTCCGATGTCTGGGGGCCATGGCAGATTATGTTGCCAAGATATAAAACTACATAAATTTTCCAGTCGAATGCTATTTGGCGAAAAATAATCGGATTATATTTCATGAAGTTAGAGCACTCCAAGTTGATCAAAAAATTGCCTGTCCCGACCATTTTGTCCATCCCCTGTATGTACATATTGAAAATCTATCATTTTCAAAATTTTCAGTTTTCCTATAAATTTATCCAATTTTCTTTTTCTATAAATGTTCCTTGAGCGTAGCCGAACAGAACACAAAAAAGACAACTTAAATCGGACAATCCGTTCTCGACTTATGCGCGGTCTTACGTATGCCATTCTGTTTTATATATATAGATATAAACCGCACACGTACATTTTATTTGTCAAAGCAAATGAATTTTATTTCGTTTCCAACATAGATTTTATTTGAATTGCATAAGTTGTATGTTGTTCACACATATTTTTTATTTGTCGAGTTAAATTGCAAAAAATTATGTGGTTTCACACATAAAGTTTATAGGGAAATTTGCCTCGGTGTACGTCACCTTTGCGCACAACCCCATTGGGCTGTACCTTGTAGTTTTAATACCAATTTTCAGCCTTGAGGTAAATTTTGAACGCTTTACGGTCTTTGATATGAGGTGAACACATATATTCGAGAAGTTGTTTGCAAATGTAGCATTTGGAACGTGATTTTGAGTGTGACAAAATTGATAATTTTGGGCTGAAGCCCAAAATAGGATTTGTTGGCCACACTGGCCTGAGCGCACCTACCTTGAGTACCTACGAGTTTCAACCAGCCGTACATTGAGTCGACACTGTAGTGGCAGTGGAATGACAAATGAGCTGTCATAGCTGGTGAGTACGGGACAGAAGAGGAAAAGACAAAATAGAAATAAAACAATTACATTGAATAGGGAAAAGGAATAAATCGACTTCGAGCAGAAAGTTTCATAACGAAAACTAATCCAGTGAGCTTAATTGTAGGTGAACCTTAACTTTCTTTAATTTATTTGGATTTATACACCTAATCACTGAATTTGGTAAGCTAAATTTACATAAACATAGCTTAATCATACATTAAAAACTATTCTTAACTAGGTAACCTAAACCTATTGTTTACCCGCCATACATGCCACTCTACGAATCACGTAGCTAATAGAATCGGTAAGAAAAGAATCTAAAAGGTAACATGTATATTGATTCAATTAATCTTACTTAATATTACCTAAACTAGAACTCAGAACTATAGCCTGCAACGGTCACTTGCTACTAAACACCCACACCCGACATTATATTAAAAGGATACTAAACGTAAGCTACAAAATTATTATATACACTTATAGCTATTGGTACACGGAGAAAAAACAGTCCCGTTTGAAACAACAAACTTGTTGGTTGACATCCAAACAAAAAAACTGGTGGTTGTAAAAGTCCGTTTTGTTGTTTCAAATCAACGATTTCGTTTTGAAACAAACAGGAACGTTGGTTGTTTCTATAATAATATATATAAAATTGTGGTTGTTCTAAGCTAATATTTTTGTTGTTTACACCTTGAGAGGGATTTATTATTACCAAAACGCAGGTTGCGCTTACCCAGGGAAACAAATAAAAATTTAAGTTTGATTCAATCAGAGCGGCGGTAAAATCAAAATGATATTTTGCTAGGAGAAAAAACAACTAAAAATTTAGTTTGAAACAGAATTTGTGTTGGGTTATTTCATAATCCATCATCCGGTCGCACAGCATGTTCTGACGCTGTCAGTCAACAATAGGCTAAAATTTAATATTTAAATTAAAAAAAAAACCTGAAAATAGTAGAAAGGCTTGCATTAACATTCGTAGATTTTTCTTAGATGGAGAGAAGTCTATTGTAAATGAGCACTTTTCTAATGTTTCTAATTAGAATTTAATTCAAATAAACAGTCTTGAAATTACAGTAGCAATGTAGGTGAATGTAAACGGAAATGTTTGTTGTTTCAACCGTTTTCATTTGTTTGTTTCAAACAGCAATGCAGCAAACAGCAAACCATAAGCGTTGGTAGAATCAACCAACAAATCTGTTTGTTTCCGTAGCTATCATAATGAAACAACCAACATAATGGTTAATTCAACCGGATGTCAGTTGAACTTAACTGCTTAGTTCCTGAAATAATTACTCAAAATTTTACATTGTTTTACCCGCCGTAGGTAGTCACATCAAACTAATATGATGTTTGTGCCCAATTCAACGTGAAACTCCGGTTAAATGAAACTAGAATATGTTTGTGTTTACCAATCTTTTTTCTCAGTGTAGGATCAGAATATGGTTGAGAACATAATGTAATCAATGCCAGTCAAGGACACTTTATCTACATAACATATAGTTACGGCAAGCCAGGGCCACAGCTCATCGTTCGCGTGCACCAGAAGTGCACAGTAAGCATTTCCTTGCCACATCGTGCGACCGACAAGAACCAATGAGGAGACGACGCGTGGCTCAGCGTTAACGGACACGGTGGACATCGCGAGATCGCTTGGTCAGCATTAGTAGGGCATAAAAGACCTTCTATACAATTCAGGCGGCCAGTCTTGTCAGACATTTAGTAGTGATAGCATTAATCGATTTAATATCAAGTGTAATAATTAGTTAATAAATGTTCAGTTAAGTTAAATTTATCTTTTTTAAAATGGTGATCACGGCCTTCTACTTGTGATTATATAATTGCTAATGCGTATGTTATGTATAGTACTATCGATATGAAAATTAATTCAACGTAAATTGTCTTTATCACAGGAAATTATATTCTCGTTATTACCGGATTAAACAACTTTTATTCGTTCCGGTCGAGAATCATAGCGTCGGAAAACTCCCGTTGAAATTGAATTTCAACAGGATTCAACAATACATAAAACAGAACATATGATTGAGTCATCTTTATGTTTCAGTCTCGAAGTATTTACAGGCAAGCAAACATTACATCACTCGAAATATTCATTATTTATAAGAGTGCAATTCAAAGGTTGCATGATGGTTGAAGAACTAGAAAAGTGCTCACAATATTTTTTTTTTCATTAATCATGTCACCTAAAAAATATGGAATTTTGTAAACCTTGTAAAAAATAAGTTAACTTCATTTATGTTCCGAAATCCCAAAAAAGCCAATTAATCAGCGTTAGTAATAAAGCCCTTCACGTCCCAGCAATCGCCAATTCCCAGGAACCTCGTTCAACAAAGCAATTAATTAATCCCATAATCCTTAAGTAGCTTTCATTCACCCTCATTTCTGCTAAACACATACTTCAAACATCGGTCCAGCGGTGATGTGCGACCCATCGAAACGATCCCCCAAGAGGCTCATGAGAGCGAGATGAGAGAGTTCATTTTCAATTGTGCTTCCGACACATTGTGCCTGGCGCAACATTTATCTGAGACGTCCGTAAAATGTCCGACCGTTTAGCTGCCGTTGACGATCGCATCATCTTTCTTAATTAAAATTTTAATTGAAACCCGGGCACCGATACGGGCGGACCCCTGAAGAACGACGACGACGACGCAACGCCGCTAAAAACGTTTGAAACATTCTACCGCCGGACGGAACCATTTCTACATCCTTCTCGGTTCCGTTGTCCGGTGATGATTTTTCGCCCATTAAAACTGTACCTCCGGATGTCTTTTGTTTGCGGAGCGAACTTTTCCGAGTGCGTTAATTTCCCCACCCAATTCGGTTGGTCATCTTTCATTTTGCGGCTCCCAAGACCGGATGACCTTTTCCTTTTCCTTTCCAGGGTTTTCAACCTACACACAGCCGGCAAGCGGTGAGTGACTACCACTACTAAAGCAAAGGCCATCATCGCAGAAGGACCCAAGACAAATGACTGAACCTTTCTCATTTTACGTCCTCCCAGCGTCACTCCTTCCGTCCAATGTACCCATCGTTGTGTAGCAATTATCGTGCGTCCCTAGAACTGCCACTGAATGCTTTTAATTAAGAAGATGTAAGGATCTGATTACAACCTCCAATGGATGTCAATTTCTCGCACAGCACCTTACGAGCGACGGTTGTTCCGGTCTGGTGTCTCCCAGCATTAAAAGTACGAACCTACATCTCTTCAGTAGAGTGGATTAGTACATGCATCATTTATATCCGTACCTACGTACCGAGCTCTGGAGCCAACAGCTGTGCAATTGTTCCGATTTCTTCGGTAAATGATTCGAAGAAAATAGACTCCATCTCTGCTCTGGACACGGACAAACAGCAACTGATCGTTCGCATCTGTGGCATCCCACTAGAGCTCCACTAGACATTTAGGTAATTAACTGTGTCGAGCTGGGAGAGAAGTGGAAGGAGTTGAGACGACCAAGGGTACCACACCGACTGACTGCCACACCTCATTAGAGGCAATGGAGAAGTTAAGCCAAATGGCAGATATGAAACCAGAGCGGCGATATGGACCTCGCCGGCAAGGAACCGGATAGGCTCCGTCTGGCCATGTTGACTAGCCGTTGTCACGGACTCTGGACTACAGAGTTAGTATCACTCGTCAGGGTGATTTGGATACTTTGCTGACGAGATTTATATGAGATTTTTAAATGTGGCGGCACAGTGGCGCAAGGGGGTGATAATCATATCGAAACGTAACCCGCCATGCATCATTTTACATCTTACTTATTAATGACATATAATGAAAAAACAGTCAGATTGCTATAACTTCGATTGCTGAAAAGAATTAATAATTTCTCTATTATTATAAAAGAATTAAAAAGTTTTATAATTATCTATTTCACCTGCTTTCTACTGCAATACACACAGCGATTATGATAAATATAAAAGTTCAATTAAAGGGCGAACAAGAAATTATTGCGACACCGAAAATGTCATGCCAATTTTCTTATAATGTTTAGAATCAAACCAAAATTTTAGGGTAGTTTTATACATATATTTACTTCAAAAATCAAAAGAAAAGTTAATCGATGGAGCCTTGAGTGTAAAATTGAACGCATTTTCGCTTGATGCCCTCCATCAAAGTCTTTACAGTGTCATCCGGTACCAGTTTCTCAGTATTTTTTCCATTTTCTTAACATGTCCTTCTCGTTTTTGACTGTCTTCTTGCTCTTCCGAAGTTCCCGCTTCATCATTGCCCAGTACTGCTCCACCGGGCGCAGCTCCGGACAGTTTGGCGGATTCATGTCCTTTGGAACAAAATGGACAGAATTGGCCTCATACCACTCCAGGACACTTTTAGAATAGTGGCATGATGCCAAATCTGGCCAAACTAGCGGAGCTTCGTCGTGCTGCTGCAAGAACGGCAAAAGGCGGTTCTCAAGGCACTCAGATTTGTAGATCTCGCCATTTACTGTGCCCTTTGTCACGAAAGGCTCACTCCTCAGTCCGCAAGAGCGGATGGCCTGCCAAATGAGATATCTGGAGGCGAACTTCGACATTTTCTTCTTCTTAAATTTGTCGTCCACATAGAACTTGCTCTTGCCGGTGAAAAACTCCAACCCCGGAATTTGCTTAAAATCGGCTTTAATATACGTTTCGTCTTCCATCACACAGCAGCCTTATTTTGTCAGCATCTTCTCGTAGAGCTTCCGTGCCCGAGTTTTAGCCGTCGATTGTTGCCACTCATCGCAGTTTGGGAAGTTCTGTACCTTGTATGTATGTAGTCCAGCTCTCTTCTTTGCATTCTGGACGTAGCTCTGCGACATGCCGATCTTTTTAGCCAAATCACGGCTTGAGACGTTGGGATTTGCTTTAATCATCTGCTTCACCTTTCCCTCCGTCTTTTTGTTCTCCGGTCCCGGTTTTCTTCCAGCTCCTTTGCCGTGGTCCAACGTCAACCGCTCCTGGAACCACTTCAACACTCTGGAGACAGTTGAATGGTGAATGTTCAACATTTTTCCCAACTGCCGGTGCGACAGGTCAGGAAATTCCAGGTGTTTGGAAAGAATTTGTTCTCTCGACTTGCGTTGGTTCACCTCCATTTTCGTTGAATCGAAAAACACGACTTCGAGTTTGACAGCATGTAAACAATACAAATCAATGAGAAAGTGTGCAAAATTTGGTTGATTTTTACCCAATGGTAAAAAAGTTATGCCCTGTTGAATGTGTCGCAATAATTTCGTGTTCGCCCTTTAATTAATGTAATTTTTTTGGGTTAGCAGGTTTCAGATCGAAACGGCGACCAGGAGAGCTGGCACAATCTAAAGTTAAGACTTGTTTGAGGTATGATATGTACTACCAACCATTGTAGCACGGAAACTAAGTTCGACAGCAGTGAGCTCTCCTCTCTGTTAGACTTGATCAAGCTTTAATAACAACTGATTATCCTTATCATGCCATTGTATGAAGGGGTTGGGTGGATCGATAGGCAACTTATTCGTATCCACAGGGATATAAAGAATCTCCTTCCAACAACAAGATTGAACAATTGGTCAAAAGAGCAAGCTATCTAACATGAGGATGCCCCAATGGGCGGGGAGAAGAGCCCGCTTCCTATTCACAAACTGTTAGCAATGGGGAGTTGGCATTCTCACTCTTCCCATCCAGAGTGCTTCAATCGGGTGCCCTGGTGGTCCCTCTGATTCCCATGAAATATTTATATCATAGTGTATATATTTATGTCAATGAAAAATACTGCAATCATTTTTATCTATTCTATATGAGCCCCATTCTGTTGATTCTGAAATGCTATAAATGTTGTAAAAGCCTACCACAGATTCCACAATTTTCAAAAGCCTACCACAGATGTAATTTTTTGTGTTATATTATGGACCTATATGGAATGCTAGGTGTCATAAATTGAAGAGATTTTCCGTGTTAGTTTAAACGAGCTACCGCCTACATCAGGTTTGTTGCATGAAAATGTGAATGTCATGATGTGATGAAAATAATACGATGTTGTAAAGAAATGTACATATAAAAATGAAATGCAGCTATTTGCCTCTTCCGCTGCGATGTTAGATGATTGCAACTCTAAAATGGCTAAGATTCCAACGTGATATAATCTAATCTAATCTCACACTAACGCAGCCAATTTTTGAAAGCATCCTGGAGAATGGTGGATTCTTGAATACATCATTTTTCTTCTCACCGGCCAGGCCAACTGCCTAGTATGTGCCGCAGAGAGGATTCCACGAAATAGAGCGATTTCAGAAAGATCTAAAATCGCTCTACTACTTTGAATCAAGGAAAGGAAGAAAGCGTGGCCCTCCCGTACCACACGCTTCCACGTAGAGTTAAACAGTGTGGTAATTTGTACTTTATCGTTGGGAGCATAGATACTAGGAAGGTTGGTTTATGCTCCGTTTGCCAAACTGTAGACTAAAACTTACGACGATGGATAAATGCGAAGCTGAAAATAGCCTAAAAAAAATTAGAGGTGGGTTATATCAGGGATATAACCGCGAGATTCTCGTACGATCGCCTTGGTGTATAGTAATAATGGTATTATTCAAATAAAAAATACATAACATAACCATATGGTTGATAATCACTGAACTAAGTAATTCGAGAATTTGATTTCATATGAAGTTGTTTATTCTATCAACTCTTAAAATCCAACTCTTTACATATATTATGTTTTTTGTTGTTGTTTCTCAATAGCCTTGCGCTTCCGCTTGCAAGACTCCTAAACGTATTTCGATTACCTTTTCTGAGACATTTTCCTGAGAACGTAGTTGTCAAACTGGACAATGAAAATTATCACTCTCTTGTTTTATGCCTGCCCACAGAAAATCAAAGCATTAGAAAAGTAAGAAGATCCAATGAAACAATTTTGGGCCAACATTTGATTAGGGCGTTTCTACTTTTGTAACTACGAAAGCCATTGTTTACAAAAGAAGATTCGCCCTAGTCTAATGTTGGCGCTGAATTAATTTTTTACTTTAACCTGTCCCCTCTTATACATTTTGCTTCATATTTTATTTTCTTGACGCCTTTCTTTCTGGGTTATGCTATTCAATGGTGGCATAGGTTAAATTATGAAAATGTTACTCAAACAAATACTCTTCTACTGTTTGAGCCAATTGATCGTCCTGAAAAGGACGGTGATAATATAACGCTTTGGAAAATAATTCTAGGGTTTTTTTCTTCATTAGGGCGAGTCTAACATTGAAAGACGATAACTTTCTCTTTCATTCATATTCCAATCACCTTTACGGTTTTCATACTACTGTTTGTAGTGTATGCAAGCCACCACTGTTGTGTTTCGATCTGTGACGGATTCTTCGAAAATTTTATAACGGTGCTGTAATAAATGAAAGAGAGCAAGACCGGAGAGAATCTCTCAATGTTAGATTCGCCCTAATGATTAAAAACTGGAGAATTCATCTGTTAAATATCCGGCATTGCTTTATCTCCCATTCCACATGCACATGCACAGATTTATCTATATCGACACAGATATCTGTATGTAAAGATTACAGATTTTTGAGAAAAACTAAGATTTTTAAGATTTTTTGTCAATTGCTCATTTCTTCAGATATTTCTTCTGGAGTTTCTGTAGATATTCTTCAGACAATTGTAGGTATTCCTCCAGGGATTCTTTCAGAAGTTTCTTCTGGCATAGCATCAGCATATCCCTGATCCCTGATTTTGATGTAATTCTTGAATAAAATCCTGAATTGTTAGAGAAATCTTAGAAAAATTGTGTGCATGAATTCCATAATCTCATATATTTAATTCTTATCTCTTAAAATTCTTCAATAGGTTTTTGTAGAATTATTTTTCAAATTTTAACAAGGATGACTGCAGGAATTCTTACGTATAGTTCTCTATATGAAACTGCAATATTTTTTTCAGGTTTTCCGATGAAGACGTGTTTGTTTCAAAGTTCCACAAGAGATTGCGCTACAAACTTCGCAGAATTGCTTTCAGTGACTTCTACAAAAATGCTGTTCTTCTAATTTAGAAGTATTTTTAGACATTTATGCAGAGGATTGTTGAGAAGTTAGAATAATGTTCTTGATTGTTATTTTTGCTATTCGAAACATAGTTATTTTGAACGTGATTTTTTGTTAGCATTAATATAATCTTGCAGTGCGTAAACCTATAATTTTTTTGCATAATTAATAACCAGTTTTACATCGTTTACATAAAAAGGTTTGTGGGTTTTGGACAAGATCGAGCTTAGGTAATGATGAGATCTGACCGATCTGCCCAGAAGCTGCTGAATCGTGACATTTGATAATTATCAAATGTACTTGTCAATTTTTAGCTCTTTGTGCAAGTTACGCATGCAAATATCTGCAAGTGTACCTGGAACAAATAAAGCGATATACCTGCAGTTACTTGCCCTGCAGCCTTCAACAACCCATTTCCAGATGACACAGTTCTGTATCCGTCTGCCACCAGATGGCTATAGTTGGAGTCAGTTTTAGAATGGAATTTGGAACGGGTTTCGGAGCTTGTGTTGTTTTTCGCGTCCAACACGAGCTCGCGTCCAATCCAACTGACACAATGGTTTGGTTGTTGTCATTATGATAAACCGATGACGCAGCAACTTTTCCACTTCTTGAGCTTAGTATCAGCGGTTGGATAGTCCTGAAGAAAAAGATTATATTTTTTGGCTCAGGAAGTACTAGCCCACCGGTCCCAAGCTCGGTCTCAAGCATAATGATTGGCCCCTAATAACGTAATGCCTTGTACAGACATACACAGGGTGGCCACAGATTCGGGAAAATCGGGAAATGCGGGGAAAATGCAGGAATCCAAAATCATCGGGAAATATGCGGGAAAAAGGCGGGAATTTCAAAAGTCATCGGGAATTTTCATCAAATGGAAGGAACCATACTCACACCTTTTTCAAATGATTTGAGTAGCGTTTTTGAAATTTACTCGGGAAATCGGGGAGCTTTCCCGAAATCAAGGGTTCTTCCTAGAAGTTCAGACAACTTTCCTGAAATTCAGATTGTTTCCTAGAAATTCAGGAAATTGTCTACAAATTCAAGGAGCTTACGAGTTCAGGGAAATTTCCAATGGTAAAGGGTTCTTCACAGAAGTTCAGATATCTATCCAAAATTCAGGGTCTTCCAGAAGCTTAGAAAACTTATCAGATTATTTTGGGTAGTTTTTAGTCAAGTTCACTGTTCAGGGAACTTCCCAAAAATTCAAGGAACTTTCCAGGAAATTAGAAAACTTTCAATAGAGAACAGGCATGAAATTCATGAAGCTTTTCAACAGTTTGCGGACTTCCTAGAGGTTTAGTGAACTTCTTAGAATTTCATGAAACTTGCTAGACATATACAGAACATCTTAGAAGTTCAGCAAACATGTAGGAATTCAAGAAACTTCTTTGAAGTTCAGGGTTTCTCATGAATTCAAAAAACATCCCAGAACTTCAGGAAATGCTCACTAAGGTCATAGAACTCCCCCATAGATCAGGAAACTTTCAAAAAGGTCAGCAAACATCTCAGACGTTCATAGAGCGTCTCAGAAATTCAGAGAATTTCCCAAAAGTTCAGGGAACTTTCCAAAAGCTTGAAAAAACTCCCAGATGCTAAGGGGGATTCAGCAATTCAGGAAATTTCTCAGTAGTCCTGCGATCTTCCAAGAATTTCAGAAAACTTCCCTAAAGATCGGGGGGTGAATTTCAGAAAACATCCCAGATAAACAGGAAACTGGATTTTTTGAGCATTTGAAAAGTTTAGGAAACATTCAAAGGATTTTTCCATAAGTTTGGGGAGCTTCCTAGAACCTCAGAGAACTTTTCAGGTGATCGAAAAACTTTCCAATCGTTCCGAAAGCATCCCAAAAGTTCAGGGTATTTAAGTTTTAAGAAGAACTTTAACTTCTTACTACTAGATAATTTTTTGAACCCAACCAAAACGAGAATAAAGAAACCAACTACTATTTAATCAATTTCATAAAATTTCCACCTATTCACAATCTCGGAGATCATAAAAAGTTCTTGTACGGTATAACAACATCTCGGTAATGCTAACTATTCCACAGAAATTCCACGGCTTCCAAGATTGTTTTTTTCCATTCCTCGTAAGTTATTCAAAAATGTGTGATATTATTCTTTTTTTCACAGAGTATGTACCTGCTGGAAGTTAAAACAACTTCTGGGAAGCGAAATCTGATTCTCTAAGTTCCCGTCATTTCCAGAAAGTTGTTTCTATTCCATGGATGATCAGCAAACTTTTTGAAAGTTCATCCTAGTTTCCAGAAACGTTAATAATTTTTCGGCAATTCAATGAACTTCTCTAAAGTTCCAGCATTTCTCTTCTAGAAAGACAGCGAGCAAACTTCATGATTATCTGGAAACTTCCAATTATTTTATTCAATTGCCGAGAAGTTGAATCAACTTCTGGCATGTTCGTTATAGATATTTCCACTCAATCTTCATAGATATTCCGAAGTTCATTAAATTAAATTTTTAAAGAGTGCGTTCAGTAGGAAATTTAGAAGTTCTAAAATGATGTAAAACAGATCCGGTATAAAACAAAATTTACAAACACCAGCGATGCAGCGATGTTTTTGCGTTTGGTATAAACAAATAAATCCAAACCACGATTTGAACCACCGTTGAAGATGCCTTTAGAAGATCTGGCTACTCGGCTGTAACAGGTGAGGCCAGAAATGAACTTATCTTTCATGTGGTGGCGAATGTGTATGGAGTATGGCAAATTGCGTTTGTAAGGATGTTAACACATGATTAAAGAAGAATTTGGGCAGCTGTGCTCAATGCCGTCTGACGTTGTTTGCCGGATTCCAGAGAAAAGAAAATGGTTTGGACAAATTTTGGCTAGAACCAAGAAGATGCTACCAAATTTGACAACATTTGTTGAAAATTGGCTCATCCTGTCGCACAAAAGGCGTATTTCAAATAAATGGAAAGTGTCTGGTCGTAAATCAAATTGAAAAAAGTTTGGGAGCTCAGAGATTAAGCTACGAGTAATTTATATTATCTCATCTTAACAGTCAGGAAAATAAGGCAAAAATGCGGGAAAAATTCGGGATAAATGCGGGAATTTTAATTTTAAGATTGTGTGGCCACCCTGCATACAACGCACAACCAACAATCAATATGCATCTAGCGAATTGAAATTGTTCACTGTTGTAGAACCCCTTGGTCCGAAGTACACCTTGAAGCCAGCACCTTGCTGTACATATTTGCGCCTTTGTTTTGATTTGCTGTGTTATTTTGACAGAATATGTCAGAGTGTGTTCGTGTGAGTTCATTATAAGATGCGCATTATTAAGCTTGGGACCGAGCTTGGGACCGATGTGCTAGTACTGACTGAGCCAAGAAAAAAATTCTATTTCTTCGGGACCTACTGGTCTTAGAGTTAGTCTATGGTACAACCAGTGCTGGATGGTCATGAAGAAAATGAATTTATTTTTTGGCCCAGGAAGTACTAGCACACCGGTCCCTAGCTCGGTCTCAAGCTTAATGATTAGCCCTTAATAACGCAACTCGCACAAACACACTCTCAAGTATTGTGTCATAATAACATAGTTAATCAAAACAAAACCCAAAATACTAGTACCGAAAGGTACTGACAAGCGCAAAAGTGTATAGCAAGGTGCAGACTGGACGGCATACTTCGGACCTAGGGGCTCTACAACAGTGAACCAATTTCAAATCGCTATTTGCATATTGATTGTTGTTAGTGTTGCCTCTTATCAACAAACCGTATCTTCCAGTCAAAAGATACGGAACATGCAAGAACATGCAATCCTGCAATTAGCTGAAGTTTCGCTGATGGTGCTTCTTGCAAACTTTTTCAAGGATGCTTGCCTTAAACAACTGACGGATTTAGGGGTTTCAGATTTCGAGAAACATCTTCGTAAGAAGTTGAAAATATACATCGGTGTAGCTGCAGGAAATGCTTTGATCCGGAACTCTCCATGGAGGTTTTTTACTCGATCTGCTGTGCTTTCTATAGCGATTTGATTGAACAGATCATTAAACGTTTTGAACGATCCAGTTCTCACTACTGCAGCGAACATTGACCCCAAGAAGCTGTACTCTTTGAAGGAGTTCAACTCGATTATTGATTTGAGAGCGGTGAGGAACAGGCCATCGAAAATTATTTTTGTGAGCTAAGGACGGTAACCATCTGCAAGGACAACGAGGTGCAAGAATCAGAAGACTTCGAAACTTGTTGAAGGAAAAGTCTGTATTTCAAACGAGCAGATGGGAAGTTGGTTTTTCACTTGCTAGGAATGTTCGTTGCGAACTTTTTACTAATTCCGCATTCTTTTGAAGAAGTGGAGCGAATTTTCTCGCAATACAATCTAAATAAGTCCGAAGTCCGGAACCGCCTGAGTACGAACATCATGGATACCAAAAGAGGAAAGAAGGAGTTGATCAGCTAATATAAACATCATAAAAATCATAACAATGATTGATTGTTAATTCCATTCCGATATTATTCACCTATCTTGGAATTCCCTCTCCATGGCTGGATTTTGAACCTGTACGCTGGTGGGAGGGCCTAATCTCATGTTAACGATTTATTAGATAGCTGATAGCTGATTTATGATAGATGTCGCTAGGTCATGTCATTGTATGACCTTCTACTCTAATGAACCATTCATGGGAGAGCCAAAGGTCCAGCCACACAAAGTAGTGATAATATCACACTCGCTCCTCTCTCTATTTAATAGCCGCGTCGTAGCACGCATGTAAACAGGCACTAAAGGTGAGTGTAATATCGGCGGGTTGGGCCGTAAATCACTAAAAAGTTAATCATAGATGGATGTATTTAATTGAGGTTTTCAAAATTAAATATTCAATTTGAGGTGGAAGTTTGAACTGTGTCATAGAATTTCCTATGCAGTGGACTTTTAGACCGTGGCCATAAGTATTGTGGTTTTGTGGGATGCGGAAGGCCCACTTAGCAGGTTTTGTCGCAATTTACGCTTAGGCGAGACTAGAAACAGTTTGTAGACGCCTGACATCATGTAGTTAAGGGATACGACAGGAGGTGCAGTTTTCATTGGCGTGGCAATTCTTTCGTTGTTGTTTTTTTATTGATTGTCATTAACTAAACATCAAACATACCTAAATTGCAATTCTTAATCTAATTCTATTATAAATTATAATTTAAATATGTGCGGTATACGAGAGCCGATTTTCAAATTATAGCAAATCATAGAGAGATGTTACTTTGATATAGCAACTTGCAGCGTAAAAACATAATGAATTTTACAGAGGCATTTCATATAGCCTGGTCACATTGATACGAACTACAGGGAATGGTCCGAAACGCCCTTCCTTAACCACCTACCCTAACCTATCCTTGTTCCTTCCCATGGAGTTCATGTGGTCTGAATAGACTAGTTCGCCATTACCCCTCCTTCACCATTGGCCTTGGACTGACTTGCGCTCTTATTGCCCCACCAAATGCTGCAAAATGAAAATGAAAATGATATTGTTCACCTATCCTGGAACATTTAGTAACAAAAACAAAAAACCACATGATTCATTATCATGTGATTCCTGGCCTGTCAGAAGGGCTTAATTGCAATGATCGATTTCGCCCGAGAACATGAACCGTATACTGATCTGTTTTCCTTTCAGAGCCCAAAATGTAAAGTAAAGATTTTTACCAAGATTTTTGCAGCTAAGAACAGATAAAAAAGATTTTTTCGGCAAAAATTAAAGATGGGAACGAAAAATAATGTGGCAACCCTGACCACAACCAGACGAACTGTGGCGGGAGAGCAAATCCTCGTTCGAACCGGCAGCGTGAAGCTGCTTGCGAACACTGCACCAATTTTCGTTCGCCCCCCGGCTATATACTAGCGTTGATAGCATAGCCAAGAAATAAGGGAGTCAGAAAAATGCAGAAGGAAGCAAATTTAATAATAGGGGACGGACCACAATTAAAACGCAGACACCGGTAACAGAGCTAAGTTATTTTGAAGAAGAAGAAGACATTTGCTACCCGTTTTCTACGACCGTGTAAGGGAAAAAAAAATTCGACCTGTTGATATGCAAATTTGTATGGCAGCAAAAGTAGGTCATTTTTAATTGGAAAGTTGCAGTACTTCTACCAATGGAACTTCTTTCATATTTCAATGCGAAAAATTGGTGAGTTTTTCTGATCAAATGGCGTTTGAATGAAGTCATTCTGTTTAGTCAAACGAGAGGTATAAGTGTTCAAAAACCATTCACTTTTGCGTAACGCTCTTATTTTTCAAAATTTTGAAATGACACCCGGTATAGAAAAGAGAAACGTAGTCCTACGTTAAAATATTGTGAAGGGATGTTATAATATAAAATGAGAATAACATGTGTACTGTCTGCATGAAGAAAAAAAATTTCATACAATACTCGGGAAATCCATGGATGATCCAAAATTATATACCGTATGAAGAATACTTACATTTTTCGTGGTAGGGTAAGAACACGTCATGCTATCTAACCGGGGTCGCGCTGCCTACATTCTGTTTGTGAGACTGCCTCCTTAGGTATAATTGACGAGATAAAGCGTGTCTTACTCAGCCGATGATGGACAGACGCCCGGCACGCACCTCCTCAATCTAGCTGAAGTCAGAAGGACAACAGTGTGCACTGGGCACTGTCCAGGCTGCATTACCAGATAGGAACGCAAACCTTAGCTGGCGGCCTTTGCAATCTCTTGATGTAAATCTCCTTGTTTACAGCCTCGTTAGTCACGAACGGTGCATTCCATTTGCCACATGAGCAAATCGCTTGCCAAATTATGTGTTTCTTGGCAAACTTTGAACATTTTTGTTTCCTTACTTCGACCGGAACATCAAACTTTTGCAAGGCGGTGAAAAACAGTAGCCCCGGAAGCTGCCGACAGTACGCCTTGATGAGACGAAGAGGCTTCGTCAGCATCTGGGTGTACAGTTTCCGGGCCCGTGACTTTCCCAGAGTATTTTGCCGTTCGCCACGGTCTGAGTCCTTCTGCACTTTTTACGAACGCAGTCTCTCCAGGTTCTTGGCTCTCTGTACGAAAGACTTGGACAGATTCAACATTTTGGCCGAAGCATTGGGATTCCGGTCAAACGCTTTCACAACACGCTTGTGATCTTGATCACTAATAGAATCCATCCATTCTGATCGCATTTCTCCTTCCATTCGATGCTCAGAGTTTCGTAGTAACGTTTAATCACCGTTGACTGCACGACTTTCCGAGTTGTTTGCAGATGTCCCGATGAGAGAGTTGAGGATTTTCCAGTTTTCCGAACTTACAACAGCAATAAAACACTAAACTACTACTACCCAAATATTCAAGAGAAAATACCAAATGGGTAATTTTCTACAGCGTGTTTTTCGTGATGCAATTTGATGTGGGACACCCTTTATTCCGTCCATTAGGTTCTGCACAGTGATGTTTGTGCACTTTCTGGACGCTGTTGACCAATTTTTATTGAAAGCTGACATAATGTGGGCTGCTGTACCCTTCTTTTTGAGGTTCCACTTACCGATTGCCCAGTTACAGTTGGATCGCTCGCAATTGGGGACAGATTGGTGGGATGATATATTTTTCTACGTGATCAACGATGGTATCAGAAAACCAATGTAGAGTTCATCTGGAATAATGGGCAGAGGAGAAGAAGAATCTCATGCTTCCGATTTAGTGGAAGTAACCTCTACTGCACGTTCTCGTTTCGGTAAATTACAGCATTTATTGTTCCTTTTGTGTAGCAATTAAGGATCATTCCGATGCTGGTCCTAAATTCCTTGGCCAAATCACGAGTAGATGCTGATTTGTCCACCTTAATAGAAGGCATTTTGGTGTAATTCGGGATTGCTGGAATCGGAAGAGATCGCAGTAAACCGTGTTTTGGAACCGACGTGTTTTACTTTTGCTGCGTTGTTTTTGAGAAGAAAATAAATAACGCCTGCAACTAAATGAATGAGCAATGGTTGTTCTTTTGGAAAGGGTTTTTTTTTACTAAGAAGGGGTTCAGGTTTCTATCAGAATATACGTCTCACCCGAGAAACACACAGTTTATGTTTTAGTTATCTGGATGATTCTCATGTTTGGTTAAAATTTGTGTTTGGAATCTCCATAGAAACATTTCTTGCATTCAAAAAACCACGCCAGCCAATTTTGGTTCCATTTGCTTGATTAGTTCTCAAGTTATGCATAAATTTGTGTTTCATTTGTAGGGTAAGCCCAACCCCCCCACTTCAACAGGGTCTTGAACTACCATAGAAACATTTATTGCCTTCTAAAACCTTCACATTCCCAATTTGGTTCCATTTGCTTGATCAGTTCCCGAGTAATGCAGAAATTTGTGTTTCATTTGTATCTTAGCCCCTACTCCTCCGTCCCAGAAGGCGAAGGAGTCCAAACCACCTTAGAAACATTTATCTTCTTCTGAAACCTCCACATGCCAAATTTGGGTCCATTTGCTTTATTAGTTCTCGAGTTATGCAGAAATTTGTGTTCCATTTGTTTGAGAGCCCCCCCCCCCTCCTCATATGACGGAAGAGTCTCAAATCATCAAAGAAACATTTCTCTCCTTCAAAAACTCCCACATGCCAAATTTGGTTCTATTTCTTTGATTAGCTCTCGAGTTATGCAGGAATTTGAGTTTCATTTGTATGGGAACCCTCCCTTTCTGAAAGGGGAGGGGGGTCTCAAATCAACATAGAACTATTTTTTATCTTCAAAAACGACCACATACTAAATTTGGTTCCATTTGCTTGATTAGTTCTCGAGTCATACAGAATATTGTATTTCATTTGTATCGGAGCCCCCCCCCCCTCATGCATGATAAATTTGGTTCCTTTTACTTGATTAGTTCTCGAGTTATGTAGAAATTAGTGTTTCATTTGCATGGAAGCGCGGGGAGGGGTCTTTAACTATCATAAGAACCTTTCCCGGCCCTAAAAATCCCTGTATACAAAATTTCACGCTGATCGGTTCAGTAGTTATCGATTCAGAGGTTCAGACAGACAGACAGACAGACAGACAGACAGACAGACAGACAGACAGACAGGGACAGACAGACAGACGAAGACAGACAGACAGAACAGACAGAGCAGACAGACAGACAGACCAGACAGACGAGACAGACAGACAGACAGACAGACAGACAGACAGACAGACAGACGAAGACAGACAGACAGGACAGACAGACAGACAGACAGACAGACAGACAGACAGACAGACAGACAGACAGACAGACAGACAGACAGACAGACAGACAGACAGACAGGACTGGAACAGACAGACAGACAGACAGACAGACAGACAGACAGACAGACAGACAGACAGACAGACAGACAGACAGACAGACAGACAGACAGACAGACAGACAGACAGACAGACAGACAGACAGACAGACAGACAGACAGAAAGACAGACAGACAGACAGACAGACAGACAGACAGACAGACAGACAGACAGACAGACAGACAGACAGACAGACAGACAGACAGACAGACAGACAGACAGACAGACAGACAGACAGACAGACAGACAGACAGACAGACAGACAGACAGACAGACAGACAGGACAGACAGACAGACAGACAGACAGACAGACAGAGCAGACAGACAGACAGACAGACAGACAGACAGACAGACAGACAGACAGACAGACAGACAGACAGACAGACAGACAGACAGACAGACAGGACAGACAGACAGACAGACAGACAGACAGACAGACAGACAGACAGACAGACAGACAGACAGACAGACAGACAGACAGACAGACAGACAGACAGACAGACAGACAGACAGACAGACAGACAGACAGACAGACAGACAGACAGAACTGAAATCCATCTAAATATATATAGATAGATTCATTTTGAACAAAACTGAACTCATAAAACACCCGTGTGCTTTGTGTAAGACGTAGTGAATGTAGTCGATTCTCTACCAAAACGTGTAGTGGTCTTCAGTATTTTCTTTTTGAGTTTTAGTGCGAGGGAGGCTGGGACATAATTTCTGATGCACTCATCACGTGGTGATAAGAGGCCTGTTATGCTAGTGACATATTTGAACTTGGCTTAGCAACGCACTTATTTTAACGCGGGTACATGAAATTAATTACGAATCAACGTCAAAAACTTTCATTTTTTTCAAATGTACAAGCTACTGTTATTTGAAAGGCAGCCTTTTGTGAGATCAACCAGATTATAAGTATATAATTAAAATCCTGTTTTCAATTACGTGCCTAGTTACATTTACATATCTAGAAGAATTTTGCAGTACTCTTTTGAAAAGAAATTTGCATTGTTTGAGGAGATATTGAACACACACACAAACACACATACACTAACCAAACTTTTCAATCATTCGTTTAACACTTGCTGGGTGCACTTTGACCTTTTTGGCAATGTTGTTCTTAACCGATTGCTATCCAACGCACAACTAAATTTGATTCTAAAATTTATTCTGCCCATCAAATATCCAACTACACAAGCAATCATCTCAAAAGCATATGTTTTCTACAATAAAAACACCCGTTATGATACGTTTTCGCATTTCGGGGTGGAATTCCAAACGAAGGCTATCAACCGAGGCTTATCCGCTCGTACACATCTTCCACCACTCATGTACGTATGTTCCCTCATCTCATGTTGATTAAAAGTACATATTTTGTTCGACCGGCATGCTTACATATAGGTGTATGTAGGTGGGCGGAAAACGGATACCCAGCCGGACCCAACTGGAAACCGAACGAGAATCCAACGAAACAATAATACTTTCAGGGTAAGCGCTCTTATCGGAGATTTCCGCTCTTCAGGATGAAAGTTCCCGCTTTATCGCATAGGTAGGTACGTACTTATTGCAACATTAATGGCGCGGTAGCGAAAGCGATAGCCCGACGATAAAGGGGGAGCGGTTCTATTGTGGCTAGTCCTGATGACGATGGCGACGGCGAAGGATGTGGAGGATTATTCTCCACTGAATCGATAAGGCTGGTTGGGAGAGCTCATCTAGCCTTGTTGGTAAAGGCACGGTGACACGAAGAAGCTGGGTTCGACTTCAGTTCCGGTCGAGGAAATCTGTGTTGCTATTTAGAGCACTCGCCAACAGAAGCGTTAAAAAGCCGGAGGAAGAAGATGGTCGAACCCACACACGCTTTCGATAATGGAAGAAAGAACATTGTGATTTAACCTCTATCCGAAAGTATGGACTTAGCTTTCATTCGTCTGTTTGCGTTTTTTTTTCTCCTGTCGATCGAAACTTCGACCAAATATGTGGCAGGTCAGTCGGGGTTGGGAAATGGGTCTTCGTTGCTCCTTTATTTCAATTCTGCAGCTGGTTGGGGCATTCCGAGGGCTGAGCGAGATGCGCGGGGCTCATGTAGACGATGCTGGCGATGGTTCGTTGGTTTGGTATTGATTTTGGTTCTATTCATAGCAGCAGCAGCACCAAAGACCCAAAAAATTAATGGAATCCGGATGGTTTGGAAGCTTAATTTTATTGGCTTTTAATTGAATACGGGATGGAGCGTACTTTTATTTTGGGATGATGTATGGAAGCCTGACGGCGTTTTGTTAGCAGAGTAGGATCTTCAATGTAACACATCTATAGTTCTGATAATCGATCCCTCTAGGGCAAGGAATTCAATGCGACCAGATGAGGGTTCCGGAATCGCTGCCGGTGGTTTTTGGTTAGTGCGTTCGAGTTAGTGGAGATAAGATTTTATTTTGAAACCTTCATGGTACGGCAAAAAATTCATGATCGGAGTCAACATGTGAAACTAATTTCCTTTATCCGTAGTTAGTGAACACAGTAATATGATGAAATCGCCATTTACGGACCAAACCAGGGGTTCGTAGATTGAATAAGTCTGGGTTCATATTAGGCAAATTCAGCCAAAGTTCTACTATAAACGTAATATTGAGCCATCAATGTCATCAAAGAACAATAAAACATTGGGTAGATTGAAGTGAAATTGACTCAAGGTTTTACACTTTTCAGAACATGTACGAAGTAAACAACAACAAAATTTGAGGTAATGCAACAATTAGTAAGCCAACAAGTTTTGAAAGCGACATCTATGGAGCAATATGAAAATTAAAATTTCTACGCTATTTTAATATTTCATCTTTCATAAGAACATACTCAAAAGTTCATTTTTTAATTATAAGCCATATGAGGTTGACGTGTCAGTGTATTTTGTGAAGTTTATCGGCTCCTGAGATCCATGCAAAAATTGTGAACGTATTCAAGAAGTATTCTTCTGTATTTTCAACCGTTCACCGATGGGTTCTAAAGTTTAAGCGTGGCCCTACAAGAGTTGAAGACGATCCACGCTCAGGACGTCCACAAAGTTCATCAACACCAAAAATCATAGCGAAAATACAGGATATGGTTTTGGAAGATCATCGATCCCCTGTGGATGTGATGCCTGACACCATAGGCATCTCACATGGAACAACATGGTATATTTTAGTTTTGGGCTTTCAAAAAAATGTGTACACAATGAGTGCCGCATTTGCTAACAATGCAACGAGTACACGTTCAAATGCGACTTTCTGAGCAACATTTGGAGTAATTTCGAAAGGGAGCGTTTCCAGATGAAATCAGCCGGAAAAAGTCAAAATCTTGCACGACCCTCTCCGATTTGGATGAAACTTTGCACATGTCTTCGGAATTGGTGATGATGGATTTTCTGCGGGTTAAGGGAATTTTTTGACTCAAGACATTTTTTTCAAAAGGGCGTATGTGTTTTGTCATGCGTATTTTTCGAAAAATCATAACTCGAAAACCGTTGGTTGTAATAAAATTGCGTCTGAAACGAAGTTGTAGTTAATTAATTTCACTTTATGAAAAAAATATGAACACCGTAAAAAAATAATTTTTTCTTCAAAAAAATCAAAAATTAAACTTAAAAATCAATTAGCAAATCTGTCCGACGTACGATTTTTATAAAAAAAAGATCCAAAAAGGCTTCGAGTCATAAAAAAAATTGAAAGTTGCTCTACGATAGAACAACTTAAGATAAAAAAGTTCTTAGAAGTAAGAAAAATTAAAGTTTTTTCCAATTTGTTGTTTTTACATGAATAACCATATTTTAATGATATAATACGATTCTTTCAGTGATTTCAAACAAAAATTTTCTTGGTGAGCAACATTCTATATGTACCCGTTTTCGAGATAATTTGAAAGTAATGTCGAAAAAATGGCTTTTTCCATGAAAATATCCCTTTTTCAAAAGTTAGTCGTGATTGTCCATCTTCAAAAGTATTTTTTTCAAGTTGTACATAAAATTTTCAACAACTATCTTGTTACACCAAGAAGATTGAACATCTTCTTAATTAACGAAATTAACGAATCTTAATTACCAAATTGAAAAATTGTATTTACATTTTTACAAACACTATTTCCTAACATTCCTATAAATATTATGAAAACTCAGTATTTCGTCAGTTGAAAATATTTTCGCAGCGATTTTGTTATCTGCAACTGGAATGAAGGAGTGATATTTCTGTGTACCAGGAATCATTTTTGTTTGCTGATAACTACCACCCCATTCTGCAGCTCCCTCTTCATATTCTTCTTGTCAAACATAGCAAAATGATATTTTTGTGAAATTTTCTTGATTTCTCTTAATAGCCCAATCATACAAAGTTTTCGCACTTGTTATTGGATGTTCATGTCGTTTGGCCAAGCTTGCTCTTGTTGCCATTCGTTTTAACGTGCCACCAATTGCATCACATGGTATCTTACCATGTGAAGTTGCGAAAAAATGCCACTCAGAATCAATGTTGTATCCTGGAATAATCCGGTAGGTCACTGTCCTGAGAAGATGCCGAGGTGATTGAAGCTGCCGATGGTATTTCCTCCAAATCGTTCCGTGATGTGGTTGGTGCTTCGTCATGTCCACCGTTTTCTGGTTGCTCCACTCTTTCGATAGGATTACGACGATACGAATATAACCGACATGAATCACAAATTCTTAATGACGTGTCCAAATGGACCGTAAACTGCATGGGTAAAAGTTTTTCAATTAACTTGTCAGTTAAATTTCTAAGTTTAGGCGAACACCGTCTCCCGATTTCACGAAAAGGTTGAAAACAATGCTTTGTTTGAGTTTCATTTCAAATCGTTTTACACTTTACGCTACTTATGAAAGACACTGTTAAACTGATGTCATGACTTTGTAATGTAATCCTTTTTATACGTAATAGGTACGCACTTTAAGTACTTTTTTTGAAATATTGGTATGTGCAGGGGGGTATGCATGTAAATTATATTTTCTGTCAACACCAAAGGGAATGCATGAATAGGTATAAATGGGCGTAACAATTGTATTCCTACTGGTATAAACAGTTAAACTAATTAAATACATTATGTTTCTACCTGTACAAAATACGCTTGTACACTAACATGAATACTAATTATTTTTGTTTCGGGTTAGGTTTTCATAATATACTGTAAGTAAAAGCAGTAAATTTTGTCGTGTTACCTACAGTAAATATCAGGAATCAGTTTGTCTAGTATTCTCGGTAATAAGAAGTATTTTAGATAGAAAATTTTATGTACAATTTGAAAAGAATACTTTTGCAGATGGAAAATCACGACTAACATTTGAAAAAGGGATATTTTCATGGAAAAAGCCATTTTTTCGACATTACTTTCAAATTATCTTGAAAACGCATACATTTAGAATGTTGCTTACGAAGAGCATTTTTGTTCAAAATCACTAGAAAAATCGTATTATATTATTCAAATATGGTTATTGATGCAATAACAACAAATTAGAAAAAAATGAATTTTTCTTACTTCTAAGAACTTTTTTTATCTTAAGTTGCTCCATCGTAGAGCAACTTCTATTTTTTTATGACTCGAAGCCTTTTTAGATTTTTTTTTATAAAAATCGTACGTTGGACAGATTTGCTAATTGATTTTTAAGTTTAATTTTTGATTTTTCCGAAGAAAAAATTTTTTTTTCACAGTGTTCTTATTTTTTTCATAAAGTGAAATTAATTAACTACAACTTCGTTTCAGACGCAATTTTATTACAACCAACGGTTTTCGAGTTATGATTTTTTGAAAAATACGCATGACAAAACACATACGCCCTTTTGAAAAATTTGTCTTGAGTCAAAAAATTCCCTTAACCGGCGGAAAATCCATCGTCACCAATTCCGAAGACATGTGCAAAGTTTCATCCAAATCGGAGAGGGTCGAGTTCAGTCATTTGCTCATTTGGCAGAGAAATGCTCAAGGATAAAAAAGATTTTCAGTGTGAATTCATCGCTATGGATGAGACTTGGGTCTACCACGAAGATTCTGAATCAAAACAAGAGGCTAAAGAGTTGTGTGAACCTGGTAAAGGGTGTTCCGATCAAAATTTGGTCAAACAGTGATGTGTGTGAGTCGATCAAAGTTTTTATTAATAAGTCAAATTATTTTTCTTTCACAAGTTTAGTTAAAGCAGAATACAGGAGAAATGTTCAGCATCCTTTTTAACGAATGTGAATTGTCGGGGTTGCCATAAGATTTTGAACAGTCTCCTTGTCCACTTTATTCGCCGCCGAACGTCAGTTTGCCTTGAACTGTTTCACGCTCACAACAGCTTTTTGAGTGTTCTTAAGATTCCGCTTGACGTTGGTCCAATATTGTTCGATTGGGTGGAGCTCTGGCTGGTTGGGAGGGTTCTTGTCCTCCTTGGCGCCACTTAAACGTTGTTGGCAGCATACCACTCCATAGCTTTTTTTTTCATGATGGCAAGATGACAAATCCGGCCAAAATAGAACAATTGTGTCGCTTCAGGAAAGGCAGTAGACGGTTTTGTAGGCACTCGCTCAGTAAAATTTCCTGGTTGACGGTTCCAGTCACAATTTAAACGTTGCTCTTCAAGGCACAGGTACAAATGTCCTGCCCCACCAGATATTTCTTCGCGAACTTTGACAGTTTATAGTGCTTGAAAATATCACCCATCCCGTCCCGGTTCCCGGTTGCCGTATGAAATGCCTGTCCAGGAAGCTGTTTAAAGTCTGCCTTGACGTGAGTTTCATCGACCTGTACCACGCAATCAAACTTCGTCAGCATCGTCGTCTACAACTTTCGCGATCGTGCTTTGGCCGACGTGTTTTGTTTATCGTCGCGATCTGGAGTCACCACGTTTTTGTAAGTCGACAGCTCGGTTTCTAGCTACAATCACGGTTGAAGGCATCACTCCCAGCTTTTTTGGAGAGGTTGGGGTTCCGCAACTTGGATCGCAACTTGGAGAAAGAAAGCAACATTGGTCGTGGGCAAAAAAGCAACACATCAATTCGATTAGAAAAATTCAATGTGTGCGTGATGTTGTACAGTTGATTAGTAGTAGTAAATTCAATGGCGCACAAAAAAAAAAGATAACCATCCGCTACCGAGAGTCGAACCGCGACCGTCAGCATGACGGCTCTTCATTGTAACCATCCAGTTACCACAACAAGTTGAGGTGAATGTAATAAAAGTCCTACAGTTTCTTCAGTTTTTGAGGCACTCAACGTTACAACAATGAAGCAAATTTCGGTCGCACACACTTACATGGCTTCGTTTATTTCATAAAACGCATGGTGACTTGATGAGAGGGCGATAGGAGTGTGATGACGAGTGCAGATAAAAATAGAACACTTGACAGCGGAATAGCAACAGTGGAATATGGTGTAGCGGCGTTCTGTGCCATTGTCTCACCCATATTGAGAAGTTGTTGACGGTTGAACAAAAACCCAACGGTTGCTGCGATTGTCGAGGCACTAGGCACACAGCGATAACCACTTGCACACACTTGCATGGCTTTGTTTATACCATAAAAAAGCTTTGTGGAACATGATGGGCAAATTTGCCTTTTCAGAATCATGCGGATTTCTCAAGATATGATTGCAAAAACTGCAAAATTGCAATTTTGCATTTTTTGCTACAATTTCAACTTTTGGGTGAAGTATCGTGAAAATCAACGAATTTGGGTACGAATTGTAGCAGCATCCACCCTATTCGTCAGATTTAGCTCTCTCTGACTTCTGGCTGTTCTCACGCTTCAAAAAAATCCTTCATGAAAAGCCTTGTTCATCAAAAGAAGAGGTTAACGTTTGCATAAAAAAAAATTGAAATTTGTTTTTCGGATGGTGATAAAAACAAGCTAAGACAGATGATTTCTTTTGATAAATTTCCCATGGAAGCGAACTAATTAAGCTAACTTGCAAAAAAAATTCTACGCACTTGCGAGTGGTCTTCCGGCAGTTAACCGGAACATTCGCCATGGCAAAACGAAGAAAGATCTCAACTGAGTTCTTTCTTTGTTTTATTCATAATTTCCTCCCCATTTTTGCGGCAAAATTGTTAGAGTAGATCGTACGCTTCAGGTTGGCCCAAAATTGGGACGATGGGACGCAGCTGGGGGACGTTAGGCGGGTTTGCCGACTTGGGTACCACATCGATATTCAGCCGTTTCCTGACATGTATGTTCATGTTCGCCAGGTACTATTTCACTGTTTGGTGGGTTAAACCGACCTCCCGGCCAAGCGCACGCAGCGATGTAGCCAATTTTCCCTCGGTCTTCCTCTTCAGCATACTTTGGAACTTCTTGTCGGTCAGGGTCGTCGGCCGTCCGTAACCGGGCTTTCTTTTGATGCTCTGATTGTTGTCTAATAGTGCCAAGATGTTGTAGATACCGCAACGAGCGTATCCGGCGTCCGAAAAGTCCCACAGGATGTCCGTTTTCGACGCGGTGGGGTGCCGTTCATTTAACGCACCGACTTCTAAACGGAGTTGCTTCACTGTTTTTGCCATCACGGTTAGAGTTCGACTGATAGAGCTGTCAAATTTTGTCCGCTTACTCATGGGTTACTATGATTGATGCTGCATGGGTTGTTTCGTCAGTGCGGGTGAAGGTCAACCCATAAAAATCGGCAATTTTTGTCCACTTTTTTAATGCAAACGTTATAGCCGTTCTAGAGGAGAATTTTGCAGGCCTTCCAGAAAGTCACTTTCGTGATGGGACAACAAAGTTGGAAGATTGTTGGACCAAGTGTGTATGTATTATAGGAGAGCAACACATATATAGAAATAATAGGAGTTTTTTGATAAGCACAGGAAAAAATAACAAAAGCATTTACAAACAAGCCTCTTTATTAGTTAGCTAATAGTGCTGACAATTTGTATGGGTAACTTAATTGAACGTTTGAATAGCGTATGTTTGCAAATCCTCTTACCGCTTCTTCTAGTACTGATAATATTCGCTTTATTTTTTAATTATTATCATCTAAGAGAAGGATTTTTCGTGCCTGTTAGTCATGTACTGATAAAGGTTGTACGGAATCAAATTGCACCACTTTTAAATGGCTGTAACTTTTTACCCGGTGGGTATTTTCTATTGAAATTTTGGCTGGAATTAGTTCATCTGTATTTGTTTGCGTTGTGCAAGTTTCACTAGCAGATGTGCAATCGTTGCGAAGATGGAGTCGGAAGAACAGCAGCGGCGCAAAGAAATTTTTCGCACGTACCTCAAAAATCCGGATCCTTCTCATCGTGCATCCGGAAGAAAGCTGGAAATGGTACATTCTACCTCGTGTCTCGTGTTTTAAATCGGTACCACGAGCGTTTGGCCATCGATCGGAAGTAAAAAGTAGCGAAAATGGATCTCCGTATAGAGCTAAGGATCACAAGCGGGTAGTTCAAGCTTTCAAGAGGAATCCCAACAGATCAGTTCGAGATGTGGCGAAGAAATTGAATCTAACCAAAACTTTCGTGCAAGATGCGAAAAAACGTGAAGGACTACACACGCACAAAGTCCAAAAGGCGGCTAATCGCGATGGACGGCAGAATACGGTAGGTAAAACACGTACACGAAAGTTCTACACTCAGATGTTGACGAAACCATATTGCCTCGTTGTGGATGTCAAAGTTTGCCAAAAAATATATGATTTGGCAAGCACTGTGCTCGTGTGAAAAGCGAAGCACCCCATTTGTATCAACTGGAACGGTCAATGGGCAGGTTTACCTAAAGGAATGCCTCCAAAAACGTCTACTTACTCTTCTGAGGTCACACGGTGGTCCTACAATTTTTTGGCCGGATTTAGCCTCGTGCCATTACTCGAAAGAGGTTTTGGAGTGGTACAAGACTAAGGAGGTCAATGTCGTGCCGAAGCATCTCAACCCCCCGAACGCACCAAAACTGCGGCCAATTGAAAAGTACTGGGCCATCATGAAGCAGGCACTTCGGAAGCATCCTAAAGAATATGAAGAAAAAATGAATTGCCACGAAAAAAATAGTTGGTCCAAACGTTATACATGACCTTATGAGTAGGGTTAAGAAGAAGGTTCGTGCATTTGGATATGGAATTGAAATTGAACAAAACAAACATGGGAAAATATTCATGACATGAATCCTAGAGGGTTTGAGCTGCTATGTGGAATACCTGTAACTAGAAATTAGAAGAAAAATTAGTATTTTCCATTTAATTCCAACTACCTCTGCTTATCTTGACAGATACGCGTATTTCGTGTACAATGTGCAGACTTCTTCAGTATCTCGTCGAGTTATTAGTACGAGACACTGAAGAAGTCTGCACATTGTAGACGAAATACGCGTATCTGTCAAGATAAGCAAAGGTAGTTGGAATTAAATGGAAAATACTAATTGTTCTTCTAATTTCTAGTTATTCATGACATGTTTTATTTTACTCCCTGAAAGTTTGAAGATGATTGGTTGAACGGGCAAATTTTGCCAAATATTTGGGTGTGTCGCAATTTGATTCCGTACACCCTTTATTGAAATCCTATGGTTTTATTTGTTCTAATAAATTAGTTACCAGGTTAGTTCAGTTAGTTCTAATATCCTTCGTCATGTTATATCTAAATTGGCTGATTTTCATCGTCTTTGCAATCATTCTATTTTTAGTGAATTGAGGGATCATTTAACAGAATTTTGAAGTTTTAACAGAATTTAAACCGAATGTCCGATCTAAGGAAATGGTTTTATTGAAAAATATGATCATACTTGAAACAGAGTTCATACGGTACTTGAAAGGCATTAAACCAGTTCGTAATGCAAATGAATGTTAGGAAATTATAATTTTGAAATACAACACTATTCTCAAAGAATGTTCTAAAACAGATCAAATCAAAAACACACACTGCCGTTGGATGAGCTTCAACCTGTGGACACTGATGGAAATTAAGAGCAATTATTTGAAAAGGCATCGCAGAGATCCAGATAACAGACAATTTGTGGAACTATTCGAAAAATTAGATGTAGCTGATAAACCAGCCAAAAAAAGTAATTTTAAAAAACCTTCTAAACAACACACCACATTCCAAATTGTGGAAGAATATGAATGCAATACTAGTTTCAACAGTTGGTATCAAATCGGCTGCCAATATAAATGTCACAGGGAAAAATCCATTACGTAATAGAAATCCTATTGCTGACTCAATTTTTCTTCAACCAGCATCTGTAAATGAAGTTATACTGGTGATAAAAGATCTGAAACCTAACAAAAGTGCAGGTCCCGATAATATTCCCCTTTAAATAATTAAAAATAATGCTGATTATCGTGCACGAATTCTATCTGAGTCTTTTAATTTGATGATTCCAAGAAGTATACACTACATTCTCCAAAAAAGACCGGACCGCGACTTCTTTGCATTCATTCGTGGTTTTTTCTACATTATATCTGTTAATAAATTACCTCCTCACGAAATTTTCAAAGCACTAAAAACATGGATGCTTCTTAGAACTTAGAACTTAGAACTTCTATAGATATGTCTTTAGAGAGCGAATCATCTCCCAACATTTGGAAATACTCTTATTTCTTTTTTTTTTTTTTTCTGAAATCAGGCACGAAATCAGACATCCGCAAATCTCGTGAAATTGTCATCATCTCTTGCATCCCAAAACACTTTGAATCTCTCGTAAATGAAAATATGTCTCAGCAAGTAAACAATCACATTACAAGCAAACAACACAGCTATTTCAAAGGTCGCTAAATTACTTCTAACCTTCTTGAATTTACAACTTTTATTTTGAATGCAATGGACAATGGCAAGCACCACGTAGAAGCCCTTCCCAAATAACAATTTTAGTTTTATTCCAGTCGTATAACACTCCTCCCAGCTTTGAAGATACAACTACATTCAAAACTGTTTTGTCCACCAACACCTCCTCTATGCATCTTTAAAGCCGAAATATGTACAAAGTAGCCCACCCTATGGACGGTTGTGAAAACATATAAATAAAACTTTTATAAGACCATACAGATTTTGAAAATGTTCTAGTGAAAGATGTTATGACCACTTGAGAACCTTCATAAAACCTTTTGGCTGCATTCAAAATCAGCATTGGGCCAAATGGCCACAGCTGTCAAACATCACTGCGATATCGTGGTTGTTTTTTGTTGTTCTGCTTCGTTCGAATATCTGCTCTTCTGATTCATGCAACAGTAAATAATATCTGAGAAAAAAGTTCTAGTGTTGCGGGAAATTTGGTTTGATATCAAAATATCTAAAATAGATATCAAAATATCTTAAATAGATATCAAAATATCTAAAATAAATTAAGTTTTTTTATAGCTCATTTTATGGTTTATGTTGGCACCAGAAGAGCTGAAAACAAATGCGCCTCGGAAATTATGGGAGTTTATACCACCAAAAATAATTGAATCCAATATATTCGATAATCATAAAGTTCCTGAAAATTTATGGAATTCAATAAGGTTATCTAAGAGAATGCCAAAATTGGTCTCTGATCTACAGTTAATTTGTATTATATTTAAAATTGGGTGTATTTATTTATCCACATTTCAATTATTTCATATATTTCAATATGGCGATTAAACGAAATCACAGTTTTTCCAAAGAGCCAATTTATCTTCGCTATGGCTACTATAAAACTATTTGGTCATTTGGTGACTTTCGTCAGTGCCAATTTGCCGTTTAATGCATTTACTGGAGGAAAAATGGTTTCAAAATGCTTTTTCAACTGACCATAATAAGATAATCTGAATGAGTTCTAAGACGGCATTTCAAAACAGCATTTTACGAGTTCACAAAATCAAAATAAAACCTCTCATAGGAGTAAAGGGAACTTTAGAAGACAAGGTTTCAAGATCGTTGTTAACAGGCTGTGTAGGTTCTCATAGATCTGACTAGAATTTGAAATCTATTGGCACCTCATACTGCCATAATAAAAGCAAATTGATTTCTAGTGGCTTTAATAAAACTTTAATAAAACGTAATAAAGCTGGCTGGTTTTGACAATGTTACTTGGGATAAGCTTCAGGTACAGATTTATTCGGCAATTGTGCAATTTTTAATCAGTTATGTAAAGCTATCGGTTTTTAATATGCTATGGAATGGTTATGGAGCAATTATAAAACCCTATTAACGCATACCCAAAAGTATGTGTATGTGACCGTTAACTAACGATTGTTAAACAATGTCATGCAAATTAGAGATTGAAGACTTATATACGAATTTTGATTGTTTCAGATGCATAACCAAGGATGGAGAAGATGGAGAATAAGGCAGCCTTCAATCCAGAATCATGAGTTCAAATCTGAGATCGAGCAAAGTGAAATTTGGGTACTGTATTTAAAAAAGTTCTTTCAAAAATATGAAGAAATGGAAGTTCCACAAATGATAAATTACCAATACTTACGATTGCTAGGAATGCCCTTGCGCTGAACTGGCCGGCTTGACGTGCCGCAAGGGCTCAGTAGGGATTCCATGACCCGAAGCTAAGAGTCAGTTCCATTGTGGTTATATCACTTCAATTTTTTTCCACTATAGCAGCAGCACATCGATACTGTAGATATACTATTCTTTGTAATTTCAGGTCATCCAAGGAACTCCTAAGTATTTTAAAATAATTTTAAATATATTTGTTTTTTTTTCGGATTTTTTTATGATAATTTATCTAAAAATAGTAGTGCATGAGCGGGCCCGTCTACAATTGCAGCAGGATCACAATCTGTAGATATGTGAATACAATTAAAATTTGTATTATCATTTTATAGTATAACATCCGTTCGCTATTTTATCTATATTGTATGCCATTTTTTTACTGAAAAAAATGTAGGAAGCATTATGTACGACAAATTCTACTCAAAAAAGCATTTCCCGTATTCACCAAAACTATATAATTTATAATCATTGCTTTCCTGTTTCCCATTATCATTTATAGATCCAGACCAGTAAGAGTTATCGGACTTTTTTTTTGTCTGGTTTTACTTAATCTACGTTTTTGGCATTATTCATGCTTATATAAAATTTATTTCTCCTAATTGTTTACTGTTTTCAGCTTTTCCAAGACTATTAGGATATTAAAACATACCTAACCTTTTTTTCAGTTACAAACCAGTGGATAACAGATATATATATATATATATATATATATATATATATATATATATATATATATATATATATATATATATATATATATATATATATATATATATATATATATATATATATATATATATATATATATATATATATATATATTATACTTACGCTTATTATGTTATGTGACTATAACTGTGAAAACAAATTCTCAATATATATTAATTATATCGAAGCTGCAACAGCGGAAGTCTTTCGATGGCCAGCTAAGTTACGGATATAGGAAAGGCTTGTAAGATGGAACACGATCCGTTTTTTTGCTCGTAACATGTATAATTTTTATTTTTTCGCGAATCCAAAGACATCTTTCGAAAGAAAAACTAAAAGGCTCTAACTTTGTTCAAGGAACTGATTATTTACAGTCATCAAAAAAAAAAAAGTTATGGCCTATTTTCGAAATCTATCCAAAATTGCAATTTCAAAAAATGGCTTGCAAGATGGAACACGATTCGTTTTTTGCTCGTAACATGTAGAATATTTATTTTTTCGAGGATTTTTCGAAAGAGGAACTAAAGGACTCCAAGTTTGCCCACGGAACTGATTATTAGTAATAAAAAAAAAATTATGGCCAATTTTCGAAATTCATCGAAAATTGCAATTTAAAAAAAATGTACTGTTATATTTCAATTTATTATTGATTCCATGGCATTTTTAAACATAAAAAATGTCATTCATATGTTTTAAAACGAAAAAAAAATGTCAGCGCGATCGTGTTGTCGCTATGAATGTCAAAAGTGGCGTTGTTCCATCTTACAAGCCGTTCCATCTTACAAGCCTTTCCTCTATATATTCTACTATAGTTTACTGGCTTGCTCGTATTTTTATTTTACATTATAACGTCAGATTTTTATTTTATGTTATGATATTAAATGATATGATATTATTGCATTTAAATTTATTTGATAAAAATTGCTATAGTACCTGTGAGACTCACTACAAAAAGCTTTTGTGATTCAAGGAAACGGAACAGCACTTCGAAATTTTTGGTTTACTATTCTTCATATGCTATATAATTTCAGATCATCCATGGATATTCCAAGTATTGTAAAATATGTTTGAATCAATTTTTTTTCTCATAGCTAATAGTTAAGACAATACTTTCAGGTTTACAAATGGAATTGTTACTATCATTCTTACATTTACCTGCTATATTAAATATCATAATAATAATAATTCACTATATTTTATATATTACTACATGACATTGAATATATATTGGGCAGGGAGGGAGCATCAGGGTATCATTCAAGCTGGAATTGGACAATAGAGTGGTATGACAACCGGCGTCTAGGAGGGGATAAACAGTATCATTTTCTTATCCTACCGATTCGATTGTGATGTTGCGAATTCTACTCCAACAGTTTCAGCGAGAGTGACGCGCCCTTCTTAACAAGCCATCCCGTAGAATGCTTAATGAGTATTGCGAATTGGGTGATTCGGTTTGTTGGATCGTATCGTTGGAAGGAGAATCTTATGTTCCCGCGGTTTTCGCGTAAGTGTCTCTGCTTACGGGTCCGCCCCACCGTTTTTGGCCCTTCATACAGCGTTACTGTGAATGCAACCCGGTAACTTAATTAAGTGGAGCTGCATACATGACAAGGTCGTAGAAGGGATGGTGGCTACCTTACATACATACATACATACATACTTACGATTGCTAGGAATGAATAATAAAAGCAAATCAACATCCTTTCAAAGTCTACTCAATACATTTTGGCGGCATTAATAAAGTTAGATAAAGTTCTTGAAAAAACTGTTTTGTAAACCATTGTTCAGCGAAAAAAAATGTGTCATGAACAGCAATAGCTATAGTACAATTTATCGTAAAATAATTTTGCTCTCTAAACGTTAGTTTAATTATAGCTAAAGGTTGTTTTTTTAGGAGATAAGGTTTAGCTCTACAACAATTGATACATAATTTGTATGACTATTTCATTTGTGTAGTGCTTCAAAAGTTGAGCTGAAGCTTTACAATTGTTATACCAATTGTTAAATTATGATGATGTTATAAATACAATTAAGAATTGTTGAATAAACATTTTTATTCGAAAGTTGATAAGCAGCGGATGTTGATTCTCCAATTTTGAAAAAAAAAACAAAGGTTGTGCAGCAGTTTTGATTCAAAATAAGACGACGGTTGATAAGCATTAAGCTTAACAGTGAATTTTAAGAAATGCTTTTTCAAACTAAAATTGTCATTCTTTTTTCAAACTGTCATTGTCATTGAGGTCATCCTCAAGGTCAGTGAGGTAATCGTCGGTGAATTTATGAGGGCGGAAACCAAATTGTCAACTATCTAGCAAACTCTGAGATTCCATGGGAGTCATGAGTTGTCAAACCTTACCTACGCACATTACTAATTATGTTTTTATTGTGTAAGTACCCTATTTAAAGTATTATGTTTTGAAATTGGAAATATCTCCCCATCATCATGGGATTTCAGTAGTGGACAGCAATTTCTGCTAGAACCAAAGGTGTGAAGAGAAATTACCGATAACTCCGATACCGTTCTGCAGGCTGTGAAATTTAATAGAAATAGTTTGAAATTGAGCCTAGGGCTTTTGCTCAGCAGTATTTCAAAGCAAACACACACACTTTTGCCACACATCTATATGTGGGGGGGAATGTGGAAGCGAAAGGTTTTTAGCAGAACAAACCGAAAAGTATGCTTCCGCCAAATGATAAGAAGGTGGTAGCCTTTATTGAGAAAAATCCCAACTTTTCTGAACAAAAAGTAGCTCGCAAAGTTCATCAAATCAAAATCATACGGGTAAAAAGTAAAGAGGCATGAAATGAAGGCGTGCAAGGCGAAAAAGGTGTCCGATCGTGATAACAAGCACAATTTCACTGCGAAAAGTTGTGCTTAAGTGCTTTACACTAAGTTTTTACAAATTGTTTTTAATATAGAATCCACCTTACTGTCCAGAACTTTACTCGAGAAAATAATATTGGGCTTTGGATAAGCGGCAACTCTTTGAAATTACGATGAAAGCAAATGGGATCGAAGATTTTAACAGAATATCGAGAACTGCCATTTTCTAAAATTTCGCATTAATTTGTCGACTTAGCACTCATCCAAACTATCCAACTTTGCAAGCTTCGTTTGATGAATATCTGACTCGTGTTGGAAATATCTTCTTATTGCAAAATTCTTGCCACAAATTATTTGCTTCGTTTTTTTTTATATCATACATTACCCTTAAAAAAATAAACAAAAACTTTCCCATTTTCTCTTCCTTTTCAGGACCCGGCTACCAGATCACGTTGCAACCAGCCAGCCGCCAAGCAGAACGCGGGCCACGATTTATGAAACCAATTTAGCAAGCAATCCAGACAAGAGCAAAAGTGCTAGAAACCCATACAGAAAAAGTAAACTAGCAAATTCCAGCTCCAACTATTCGTTGCAACTCGGTAGCTCGTTTTTTTTTCTCTCGTACTCCAAACCCTCCAGATCTTACATTCGTACGTTTCAACCCAAACTCGGCGCTGACGGAGCTGAGATTGTAGAATCTCGTGGCGAAAAAACAACAACAACAACGGTTCGCCGCAAAGTGCTGTGCTTGGTAAAGCAAGCAAGCGAGGAAAAAAAAATTAATTGCTGTGCTGAAAGTGAGAACAACGTGAAAATTGCATAAAATAGCAAACGGCAGAAAAATTCCCATAAAATTCACAACCCACCGGCAAGTGGAGTAGCAGTCAAGTCCGCCGTGGTTAAACTAGTGAGTGAGAGTGGGAAATTAATGGGATCAAAATTGTATCATCGAGCACTCGAAAACCCGGATCGGAGCATGATCGTTGCAGCGGGGGTCGAAATAAGGGAAATTAAATAAATAAATTAACGAAAAATTTGTGGGATCAAGAAGTTGATGGTTGCGCAATGGGTTGTGTGGACAGAGAAAGAAGCGTCTCGTGTATTAGATAATACTTCGTCACAAGAGCCGAAAGTGAAACGGGTGTGGGAAAATTCCGGAAGCCAAACCCTCAGCGAGTGAAAAGAGAGCAATTAAATCGACCGTTTGACGGAAGCGAGTGTCTGGAGAAGTGGAAAGAAGAGGAAGCCATTGTTGTGCGTTGCGTGGGCGGTGTTGTGAGTGGTGTGGAAGAATCATTATCTAGATAATATGCATTTTGCACATTGTCCGAGTGGTGCCGCTGTTTTCGGTGTGAAAAATTGGAGCAGCAATTGCGGTAATAGTTGCTGGGGTCTCGACGAGTGACTCAACCGACGACGGAGATAGTCAACAGTGCAGCACCGCCTGTGGCCACAATTTAATTAGGTAAGCGTTGGGAAGTTCTTTTGTCAGCATTCCTTGTTTCTTCGTGCCGTTTGTTAGATAATGGGAGTTACTATCTGGCGTTTAGTGTTGTTGAATCAGAAATGAGATAAGCGGTTCAATTAGTGATGCTTGCACAAAATGTTTCAGGTTGTAGGAGACTAAATTGGACAAGAGAAGAAAGGTATTTTGGAGTTGTTTACCGAATTAGTATACAGGGTGTCTGCAAATTATCCGTACAGACTTTGGCATGCCTCTACACAACCAAGCGGATTAAACTAAGCATACCTACAACATACCTACACGAGAAACGTCAATGACCACCTCATCTTCTAATGAGAGTCATGAATACTCCAATCGATGGATATTCGATTTCGCGAAAAATGTCTGTCCGGACTTTGTTCCAGCGCAACATATTTCTAGAGAAACGTCTCCAAGTGGCAGCTCGTGCTTTCGTGTATTAGAAAATTGCTGGAGAAAATGATCCTTCGAAGACTCGGTCACTGGATCGAATCGAATAACTTTCTAGGGACTGTTCATAAACCACGTAGACCGAAATTTGACACTTTCAAACCCCCCCCCTCCCCCATCGTAGACTTTCGTAGACTTTTTCCAAATCCCCCCCCCCCCCTTAAAGTCTACGTAGACTTTATCATATTCATTTTTTTTAATTTATGGAAAATGTTCTACAATATGTGGCTGTGGCGGTTTGAGGAAAGGTTAATGAAATAAAACTCAAACAATCAGGTTATTCCGTTATTCATTTTTATTTTGTTTCATAAAAATACTGCTAAAGATGCCCACACCATGACTGCTTGAACCAATAATTAAAGTTCATCATCGGAAGAATTCCAGAGCAGAGCTAACGGAAGAATTCTGGTGGAATTGTTTTTTGGATGTCAAGTCCTATAATTTCGACAAATCGTGATTCTATCCATACAACTTTCGTAGCTACGTTCTCGTCGACCTCACAAAGAATTTCTTCCTGGCGTTGCTACAGAATCTTGAGTGGCCTTATTTTCTTCGACAACATATCTGCCTTGTGGATGCTTGGCAGATGGTCTGCGTTCACTTTTTTCGCAAAATGCAGTCCACAATAAAAGTATATGCGGCTATTTTTGTTTTCACTTTAGATATCAAGTTCAGTTTATCTTCATTGAAAGTTTTCCAAAGCAAGTTGACGTCTTCCCAGACCTCTTAATGTATTTTCTACTTTATCCCACATGGGCTGGAAACCTCTACTAAATGGTTGTTAAATGGGAGCAAGTTAACTATCAAATATCATCTCATTCACGTATAAATAAAGATACTCAATGCCCTAGTAGCACACTTGTTGCAAATAAGTCAAAGTCACTGCAATGTGACTCAATTAAATCACAAACAAGTTTCTGCAACCAATTATGACAGAGATGTGTTGCTTGGGTGGTTGACATCATAAACTTACTATTGAGTTGGTACCATGCATTCGAGCTATCGATGTTTTAAAAAACGAATAAAGAAACTCTTGTTATCCCTTTTTTCCTCTCGAACAGATAATTTGAGACAGTTATTTTAGAGTGTGGCATTAAACCCCATTCAGATTGCAACCTACATTACGATCTTGACATCTAATGCCATGCAAATTATTTTTGGTGAAAACTAAAGCCTGTCAATGTTAATTTCAGACACATTTATTTCTGTGTAGATTTTGAATTATTTCACGGACCGCTGAAATTTTTCACTCATATGACAGCTGAAACTCTCTACTTTATTTTGTGGTACAACATGTTTACATTCTTGTTACATTAAGTAAAATGGCGTCGAATCAAGCGGACATTTTTTACGAACGGCAGCGAAATACGAATTTATCGGTTGGAAGTGGAACAAATCGAAAAGTATGCTCCCGATAAATAGACAAGAAGGTGAAAGCCATTATTGAGAAAAATCCCAATCTTTTTGTGCGAAATGTGGCGGGGAAGTCAAAATCATACGTACAAAAAGTGAAGCAGGGGCAAGAACTGAAGCCGTACAAAGTGAAAAAGGTGCCCAACTGTTCTGACATGCAAAATTTCACTGCAAAAAGTCGTGCTAAGGTGCTTGACACCAACTTTTTGCAAACATTTCCTTTTATCACAATGGACGACGAAACATACGTACTCGAAAACTTTAAATAGCTTCAGGGTCTGGCTTTTTATACCGTTATGCAAAGAAACGCCGTTGCCAAGAATTCATGGGCAAAGAAGGTGTCCAAATTCTCGAGGAAGTATTTGATTTGGCAGGCCATATGTAGTTGTGGTTGAAAATCTAAAAGTTGTGTCTCAACCGACACTATCGATAAGAATGTGTACGAGAAAGAATGTCTGCAAAAGCGGCTGCTATTATTTATCAGTAATCACGACTCTCCAGTTCTGCTTTGTCACTAAGCGAAATTCGTCCTGGAATGGTATAAGGTACAAGAGGTCAAATATGTGCCAAAAACAGCCAATCCACCAAACTGTCCAGAACTTCACCCAATAGAGAAGTACTGGGCATTAGTTAAGCGGAAACTCTTCGAAACTAAGAAGAAAGCAAATAACAGCGATGATTACAAGAGAAGATGGAGAATCGTCACGGTGGCCGTTTCCGAGGATACCGTACGGAGCCTGATCGCGGGTGTACCACAGGAAACTCGAGAATTTAACAGAAAGAAGGGTTAACATCTTAATTAACTTTTTCTGTTAATACAAATCTATTTTTCTGAAATAAACAATCGGTATTTTTGAATAATGTTTAAATTTTGTTTTGCTGCAATTTTTTTGGTGTCCGAAATTTAACGTAGACAGTCTATAGATGTATATATGCTAATATGAAGACAGTCTTTATCACGTAATATAGGTTGTAGTGTGAAAGGGATGATATGCTCCATTATTAAAATAGCTGCCATATTATACAGATTTGATGTATTGCTTCAATTTTTACAAAGTTCAGGGCTCGAAACTGTGTGCAGTGCATCTCTAAGCAAACGTCTTGAAACTGGAACATGATAGCATTTATGCTCAATCCAGAACTCAATCCAGACCTAGGCTCATAGAATACATAAATTAAATTTAGAACGCAACCAGTAAAATCCAAAATTTGTACGTTTATTCGAATCATTAATATGTTGAAAATAAACATAATATGATTATACTTTCAAACATCGATGTCACTTCCCATGTAGCACACTACGACCTTTATTAGTTGTAGTGACTTGATTATGACTTAGCAAGTCATATTTCTGATATCTCAACCGAATGGCAACAAGTGTGCTACTAGGGTTGGTTTTAAACATAGAATATGTTAGAAAGAAAGCAAGTTTATGTTTGCGGCCAAAATAAACTAATTTTATGTTTGGAATATGTTTGTTATGGCGGTATTTTTCTCTGCGTGGACTGTATGAATATCCGTTTTGTAGAGCGAGAAAAAATGTCTACGTAGACTTTTGGTATATCCCCCCCTCCCCCATCGTAGACAAACGTAGACTTTTTCGAAACCCCTCCCCCCCTTAATTGTCTACGTGGTTTATGAACAGCCCCCTATCAAACACACAGTTTGGGTACCGTAAGAGCAAAGGAACAAATGATTGTCTATCGCTGCTTTCCCCAGATATTCAACTGGCCTTTGAGCGCAAGGAGCAATTGGCTTCAGTATTCCTGGACATGAAGGTGGCTTTTGTTTCAGTTTCCATTGAAATCCTGTCAGAAAATTTGTTGTCAGAAAAGCAAATGAACTTTTCACTTGAACAACTGACAACTTACAGAATTAGTTACATAGGCCTTCCCCAAGGCTAATGTCTTAGCCCCCTTCTTTATAACTTTAACGTCAAAGATATTGAAAATTGTTCTGGAATGCAAGCCGTACAAGAAATACCGGGTTCACGGAGCGTCAAAAGCAAGCCAGGCTCCAAAGGAGCAGAAATCTTTTGATTCGGCACGGTAACTGCGAGATTTTATTTTCGGATGCAAAGCTCTTCCTTCTTCAGGACAGTCGTTATCAACAAAATGATCGTGGGTATGGCAAAAGTTTTGTCAATATTTCAAGAGATAAACCAGATGTAGAACGCTATCAGAATGTAACGAAAATCATGGCATGGGGAGCAGTTTCACGAAAAGGAAAACTTGCTCTTCTTTTCATAGAACCTACCGTAAAAATCAACACTGAATATTACATCGCAAGGCAAATAAAACACAAGCGTGGTGCGCGGAAAATTTGCCCGATTACATCGCAAGCGAAGAATGGCCTGCATCTTCATCGGATCTCAACCCACTTGACAACTTTGTTTGGTGTTATATGCATCAACATATAGGCCCTATAAATGGGCGTACTTTAGATCGGCTCAAGGAACATTTGGTTTATATTTGGAACCGAATTTCTCAGGAAATCGTGCGTATCAGCTGAAATGGGTTTACAAAGCGTTTGCGCAAAGTCATCAAGGAAAAGGGTGAGGGATTCGAATTGAATTAATATGGTTTATTTCTATAACATGTATCTTTCAAATGAAAAATAAATGCTTCGATTTGGTTGATTTGTTTTGCTGTTATCCCATTTTGTTTTAGTGACACCTATTGTGAAACATCCTTTATATATAAAAATGAATTTATGTCTGTCTGCCTGAACCTTATACAATCGAAAACTACTGAACCGATGGACGTGAAATTTTGTATAGAGTGGTTTTTGGGGCCGCAAAAGGTTCCTATGGTAGTAAGTGACCCCTTCCTAGTAAGGGAGGGTCCCATACAAAAAATACACTAATTTCTGCATAACTCGAGATCTAATCAAGCAAAGCAAACCAAATTTAGTATGTTGGAGTTTAAAGAGACAAACCATGTTTTCATGGTGGTTTGAGACCCCTCCTTCTTCTAGAAGGGGAGGGTCTCATTCATAAGGAACAATAGTTTCTGCGTAATCCAAAAGCTAATCAAGCAAACGGAACCAAATTTGGCATGTAGGGTTTTTTGGAGGCAAGAAGGCATGTTTCTATGGTATTTCGGGACCACTTCCATCTCTTGAAGGGGGGGGCTCTCATACAAATGAAACTGAAATTTCTGCATAACTCATGAATGAATAATGTAAATGGAACCAAATTTACTTTAGAACTAAACAAGCAAATGGAACCAAATTCGGTATGTGAGAAATTTGTCAAAAAATATTTCTATGGTGGTTTGAGACCCCTCCCCTTTTTGAAAGAGGGGACTCCCATACAAATGAAACACAAACTTTTGCATAACTCAAGAATCAATCAAGCAAATAGAACCAAATTTGGCATGTGGGGATATCTGGAGGCAAGTAATGTTTCTATGGATGTTCGGAACCACTTCCCCTCTTAAAGGTGATTCTAACAAAAATGTGGGGTGAAACAAAAATTTCTGCACAACTCGAGAACTAAACAAGCAAATGGAAACAAATTTGGCATCTGGGGATTTTTGAGGCAGGAAATGTTTCTATGGTGGTTCGAGACCCCCCGTCTCTCCGATAGGGGAGGGGGGGGATCACTCATACAAACGAAACACTAATATAAATCAAACATGAGAACTATCCCTACTGTTATGAAAATTTGAATGCAGGAGTTTTTAGAGCCAAAAAATTTCTTATGCTGGTTCGAGACTCCTTCCCTGACTGAAAAGGGGAAGGAGGGGGCTCCAATACAAATGGAACACAAATTTCTGCATAATTCGAGATCCAATTAAGCAAGTGTTACATAATTTGAGACCCCTCCCTTTTTCGAAGGGGGCTCTCATACAAATGAAACAGATATTTCAACCAAACATGAGAATTCTCCAGACAACTAAAACACCAAATGTCTATTTCTCGGGTGAGCAGCATTTTCTGAAAGTAGTTTAAACCCCTTCTTAGTCAAGAATATGGGGTGGTTGAGTTACTCTCAGTTCTATATTTTGCACAAAAAGATAATTTAATGTTATGCATGAGCAAATTTCGTTTAAACTGACAGGTAGTTTGAAGATTACTGTTTTGTCTTTGAAATGCTTCTACACACAAAGAAAAACCATGGTAGGAACTAACGATCCGCGGGTTATATTAAAAACGTACACCTACGTTTTATTTTGCAGAAATTATTACATTAGGGAAATATACTTTAGCAAAACTCATTCCTAAAATAGAACCATAAAAACGCAAGTTCTATTAAATTTTCATTTATTTTACTGCAAGCTTAGCAAGGCTCACACCGGGTTCAGCTAGTGATCAAATAAAACTTATAATTTGCAAACATACCCGAGCAGGAGGGAATAGCTGACTAATAAAATAAGCATACCACGTTGAGTTATCATCCTGTAATTTGGTATCAATTAGTTATTTAGAATTTCCTTGCAATAACTACTGAATACATCAGTGAGGTATATTACCTCATGTAGGTATTACTCAGGAAATTTGATACTTTAAAGTAACGTTTGTTCAAATATCGAAAAGCATAAAAATACCATTCATCACATTTGTTTGAATTTATTTGAGCTATGTTGCTTTAGTTTTTCTCGGCAATAATATGGACAAAGTTATACAGAGACTGCATTTCTGTTCCTGTTTATTTTAGTCAGCCTGCGTTATCACTTTACATCTTGCAATAAACTTGAAAGTTTCATTTTCATGTTTGATTACCATGCTTATACATTGTTCAATTGAGTTGTCAATTTTTACTATTCTGAATACATCCCTTTCATAATATTTGCATAAATTATCAAATAAAAACTCAACGACGAGCTCTTTTCCTACGAAGTATGGGTTATTTTGTTTATCACTTAAAATGTTTTCAATACTATAAAATATCCCATTTTTATATACCCAAGAATCATCGTATTTATAATTTTGGCATGTTGATGTCGTACAGAAATTGAGTCCGTTGAAATGAATTTTGTCAAGAATGCTGAATTCTGCGTCAACTATTCCATTTTCATATGTATGCTTGATAACACTGTAAATTTAACGGATGCATCCTCAGCAACAAAAGCAGCGAATCCATCGGATAAGCTAGATCCAGACAAGGTCAATTTCATCAAAGGTATGACTAAATTTATCTTAAGTTGAGCAATGCATTACAAGATTTTCTTTTCGCAGCAAGTCTATTACAGCGACGAGAGTATTTGAAGATGACTATGGAGTGGCAGCTGAACTGTCTAACAAGACAATTCAACACATTAACCGTGTGCTGTCGAACAACCCGTCTATGAAATGCACCTTCTGAAACCGTCTACTACTCACATCAGTAGATTGTGGCGTGGCCAATGGAAATGATATTATTTTTTTAACAAGGCAAAAGTTGATTTTTCAATCTGTTTTTAAGTTTTTTGTACCGAAGTGCATTTTATTTTCAACCCAAACGTGTTTTTTTTTAAATTTGATTTACAATATTAAAATTAGTTGATATACAATATTGAAATAAGCATCAAAATTAGTTTTGAGGGAAAAAATCACACCTTAATCAGACTAATCACTCATATTTTTTTCCGGACCGTTATTTTAAGAAAACGAAAAAAAAAACAATTTTTGTTTTAACAATGCGGTTTGATTGAAAATGAGAATTTGGGGGCAAAATATTAATCGGGATATAACTTTTTTTTACAAATACTTAAACGTGTTACTCGCTTGGTATTGAATATCTCTGAAATAGCAGGTTTTGTTATTCAAGCTATGATAAAAACTAATCATTGTTGAGGTATTGTAATACCTAATGCCATTATTAACTTGGTATTCGTAGAACATAGTTGAAGTATTATTTTTGGTATTTTACCTCTTAATCTGAGCTCATCGATACTTTACTGAGGTATCAAAGTATTCAGTATTACATCCCTGATTTAGGTATCATTGAGCCATTTTCGTCTGCTCGGGTATTGCTATAACAAACAAAACATATTGATATTTTAATCCACCAACAAAAGATAGTTTTAAAACAACATAGCACATACCAACAAGCAAAATTAGTTCCAGCAACCCAAAAGTATCATTGCTTCGTACCTGTGAGTTGCATATTCTGTGTATTTGAATTTTAAGGTTTAATTACTATTTTTTCATGCAAAAAAAAATCCAGTGTATTTTCTTTTTCATGGACATTTTGATACCCTACCATTTCTTCTCGGACACATTTTCTCTAAAACGAACGATTTCCGAGTTACTGTTTTCCTGAAACTGTTTCTTCTAACACTCATAAGCCCTTCTCAAAAGTTACTTTTCAGTTCAAATAGATCATTGCACCGAATCTATTAACCTCACTTTTTTGACAGTTCAGGGACAGACCGCTCAAACGAAATTTTTAATTGGCTTTTCGCGGATTCTGAACGATTAGATTCAGGAAATGATGTAAAAACAAGCACTGGTGTCTGTTTTTTCCGGCAAGTTTAATTCAATCGCAAGAAATTCTGAGTACAAAATCTCAAACCGAGCTTACCGAACATATTCTAAGTCCACGTAAACAAGCTCCCTGAACTATCAAAACTACATTGATGATGCCTTCGTGCAATGATCTATGATATACACGGTAATCTCAATTTACGCTATCATGACTATAAAGTATGTTTTTTCGAGGGAAACTCCAAAAAGGGGGTATATTACATTTAGGGAAACGCCAAAAAAAGGAGTATATTACTTTTACTTCCTTATGCGTAAACTGAATATTCGTTAAAATGTGTACACAGGAAGAAATCTTTTAGTAAAAACTACCATTTCAACCGACTATGCCTATCTTTAAAACTACCATGAAATTTCAATCAAATTTACTACGTTTATAGTAAAACATTCAACGTTTCTGGTATATTTGACAGACCTCATATTGATATCAACCGCAACATGGTTGATCTTATCGCAGGCATGGTAAAATCAAACGCATTTATAGTCAGCTGAAAATTGTTGGTGATTGCGCTTAATTTAACCCTCGAAATGGTAGTTTCTACTGCGACTTTTTTTTGCGTGTGTACTTTGAAAAAGACATCAATTAATTACACAGCCATGTTAATAATTGAAAAAAAAAAAAAATTACAAAAGCCTATTTAGATGTTTTGCGCAAAAAATATTGTTACAGAGTTGGTCACAAGCGTTCTGGAGCTATTTTTTTTTTAATCTTATAGCAGCGGCTGGATAGTCAAGAAGAAAATGAAAATATTTTTTTGGCTCAAGAAGTACCAGCACATCGGCTCCAAGCTTAATGATTCGTCTTTTATAACTGCATCCGGCCACAGGGAATGGAAGACCTGTTTTTTTTCATACAGTGTTAAACATTTGTAATTTACTCAAGTCTTGTTTACATGGTTTTTTTACACGGTTTTGTACGACGATTTTTTAAATAACGCGGTTTTTTTCACGACGATTTTCAAAATAAAATGGTTAAAGAGCCAAAAAAAGCCTAGGTGTTTTCTGAGGATGTACATACAATGAAAAGGTCAAAAAACGCGAAAAATATTATTGGATACTTGGTGTGTCATGAAGAAGATTAGTTTCATCGGTGTTCAGTTAGCCTACGCCTTCAATGATGTGCTGTGGACGATCTGTTCACATATTATGCAACGTCCGACACCATTGTGAAAAGCAAGATACTGACTTCCGGTGTGTGAAAAGCCGCCTAATATTCTACTTTATGGGAACGGGAACAACGTGTAGAGGCCGGAAATCGATGTCCAACGCCAAATTGGAATCCAAGATAGCGACTTCCGGTTTATGAAAAAATGTCAAATAATAAGAATGGATGTTCTCGGAACGAAGACGACATGTAGATGCCGGAAATCGATGTCCGTCACCATTTTGGAAACCAAGATGGCAACTTTCGGTTTGTGTAAAGCTGCCAAACATTCTACAATATGGGTATTTCGGAAGGGACGACGTTTAAAGGTCGGAAATCGATGTTCGACGCCATTTTGGAATCCTAGAACTTTTGAACGTTCAGACTCCATTTTGACATTCCATAACTAACACACTGTACAACCCCACGCATACATTGACTTTTTTTTTTAAAGTAAATTTATGTGTTGCTTTTTTGCCCTTTGTTGCCAAAACATACAAACAAAATATCTCAGTTGGCCGTGTAACCAAATTAACTTTTATTCTCTCCGCGAGTCTCTTAATAACATATTCTTTGGTTTATATAAGAGTCTCTTTATCCCGATTTTCTCTCTATCTCGATGATTTTCTATGTCTATAGTGCCTTGAAAATGTTTGTGAGCAAATTACTTTCCATATGTTGATGAAAAAATTGCGAAAAACCAAGTTCACCTGTGTTTGAAGCAAACGATCGAAATTTGCTTTGGATACGGGACACACAAAAAACGTTTGCAACGCAATATGCTTCTGGGATCGTTCTAGCAGGCTAGTCAATTTCTATCCCGAATGTCGATCTCTCCCTGTATCGATGGTCCCTTCAATATCGAGATTTGAAATGTTGACTGTAAATACATAAATGCTGATAAAAACGGATAATTTTCATCCTGTTTTAGCTATGAATTATTGATAACCATGAATATTGTCTTGTAACAATGCAGTATGCGTTAAAACAATGCATATGCACTTTCACAGTTATAAGTGTTAATGTTTTTCGATGCAAGACGTTCTTTTTTACGACGGTTTTTCATACACAACTGTTTTTTACGATAATTTTTGAAATAACGCGGTTTTTTACGACGATTTTCGAAATAACGTGGTTTTTTTACACGGTACGTATCCCACGTGTAAAAAAGACTTGAGTGTATTTACAAAAGCATATATTAATTTTACCGGTAAATTTCGCGAATGCATCTGCTCCGACGTATTGGATAATTCCTACATTTTCTATACTGCAACAGTCTAAAAAAATTACGGTGCTTACGAAATAAATGCTAATATGAAAATGGCGTCAACATCAAGTCACGGGCAGAGCTAATTTTCGGTTCTCAGCGGCGCCACCTTTTTCCGCATATTTTTTCGCCGTTGACATACTTTAAAAGGAGTAAAAAGTACTCTTCATTCGTGTATAAAAACTTATCACTTCTTGACGTGTCAACTATAATTTTGAAATTGTGCAAAATATAGTCACAGAACGAGTTTCCCAGACTTACCGTGTATCCTTATGTCAAAATACATATTCTGTTCAGGGTTGCCACATGCACAAATTTATCTAGATTGACACAGATTTTTTTCATTTTTTTCATGCAGATATTTGTGTGTAAAGATTAATGGTTTTTGAGAAAAAACCAAGATTTTTAAGATTGTCGGCATTTGCTTGTCCACTCAAAAACCTCAAATTTAAAATATTAGTACAGTTTCTGAACTTTTTATCAATACTACCTTCAGTGTGCTGTTTTGGGCCCTTAAATCAAAATAAAAGAACTGACACTGAGACTACCGTGACAGATCAAAATCTAAAAGTCAGTTTGTATATGTGCCCCAAAATGATGTATATTTTTTGATATAATTTTTGAAGAAAATTTTACAGAATTTCTTAAAGATTCTCAGACATTGCTTTAGATATCCCTTCTGGCGTTTCTATAGGAATTCTTCAGACGTTTGTTTGTATTCTTCCAGGGATTCTTTCAGAACTTCTTCTGGCAGAGCATCAGAAGTTTTTTTTAAACATTCTTGTGATAAAATATTTGGAAGAATCCCTGATCTTTTGAAGACTTGTGATTTAAACGGAATCCCTGGAGGAAACCTGACAGACCTACACAAAATCTTACGGTTATTCTTGAAATAGTTCTTTATTAAAATCCATATTTGTAGGAGAAATCTGTGTACACGAACTTCATAATCTCATTTATTTAATTCATATCTTTAAAAATTCTGGAATGGCTTTTTTGTAGAATTATTTTTCAAATTTTGTCAAGGATGTCTGCAAGGATTATTGCATACAGTTGTCCAGATATTACTTCAATATTTTTTTTCAAGTATCCCGTTGGGGAAGTCTTTGTTTCAAACTTCCGCAAGAGATTGCTCTACAAATTTTGCAAAATTTCTCTCAGTGATTTTTACAAAAATAATGTTTTTCTTAGTATTTTTATGCATTTATGCAGAGGCATTATGGGAAGTTAGAATAATTTTTTTGATTGTTATTTTTGCTATTTGAAGCATAGTTATTTCAAACGTTATTTTTTGTTAGCTTTGATATAATCTTGCAGTGCGCAAACCTATACATATTTTGCGCATAAACTGATATATAACAGATATAACAGATAAATGATAACGTTTGTCTTTGTTTGTGGGTTTGTGGGCTTTAGATAAGATGGAACTTAGGTAGGTAATGACGGGTTCTAACCGATCCGTCAAGAAGCTGCGGAACCGTGACTGTCCTGATTTGATAGTTATCGAATATACTTGCCACTTTTTGGTTCTTTGTGCCAGTTACGCATGCAAAAACCTGCAAGTGTACCCCTGTAACAAATGATGCGATATATCTGTTGTTACTTGTTCCTGTTTTGAATGACCCATGAAATTCTAGATTACACAGTTCTGCATCCGTCCACCACCAGATGGCTATCGTTGGAGTGAGTTTTAAAATGGAATATGGAACGGTTTTCAGAGCTCGTGATGGTTTTTGCGTTCTAATCCTACTGAGAAACGGTTTGATTGAGCCGATAACGCAGCCACCTCTACACTTCTTAAACTAAGTATTGCTTCCTATCAACAAAACGAATCGTAAATTCCAGTCTAAAGCTACGGAGTTCCCAAACATGCAATCCTGCAATCCACTGAAGTCTCGCTGATGATGCTCATTGTCAATTTTCGTGAGGATGATTGCCTAAAACACCTGACGGATTTAGGAGTTTAAGATTTCTAGAAACATCTTCGTAAGAAGTTGAAAATATACATCTGTGTAGCTGCAGGAGAAATGCACAGATCCGAAACTCTCGATGATACAAGGATGGAGGCTTTTTACTCGATCTGCTGTGCTTTTTATACCGAATGCAGCCATTCGTAAGCACTTTGATCTGAACGATCCAGTTCTGACTACTGCACCGAGCATTGACCCCAAAAATCTGCGCCCATTGAAGGAGTTCAATTCGATTATTGAACAATATTCAAAATTCTTGAAAAGCGGTGAGGAACAGGCCTTTGAAAATTATTTTCGTGAGCTGAGGACGGTAACCATCTGCAAGGACAACAAGGTGGAAGAATCAGAAGACTGCGAAACTTGTTGAAGGAAATGGTTGTATTTCTTACGAGCAGATGGGAAGCTGGCTTTTCACTTGCTACGAAAGTTCATTGCGAAGTTTTTACGAAGTCCGCATTCTTTTGGAGAAGTGGAGCGACATTTCTCACAATACAATCTGAATAAGTCCAAAATCCGGAACCGCCTGAGTACGGAAATCATGGATGCCAAAGGAGGAAAGGAGGAGTTGATCAGCTAATATAAACATCACAACTAAGTTCTCAATTCAACAAATTGATGTACACGCATCATCACAATGATTGATTGTTAATTCCATTCCAATGTTGTTCACCTATCCTGGAACTTCTAGTAACCAAAACAAACACCACATGATTCATTATTATATGATTACTGGCCTATCAGAAGGGCTTAAGTGCAATGATCCCGAGAGCATGAATCGCTCGTATACTGATCCGTTTTTCTTTTTCAGAGCACAAAATGTGAAGTAAAGATTTTTACCAAGATTTTTGCAGATAAAAAAGATTGTTTTCGGCAAAAATTTAAGATGGAAACGAAAAACAATGTGGCAACCCTGATTCTGTTATACTGAACATATTTGCGAAATTTCGTTTAAATAAAAGTGGCTCGCGGCAAACTTCGACATTTTATGGCCAGTTTCGCCTGGAACTGCTCCATTAGACCGGTTGTAGACAAATAATAATTACGTTTAACGAGACAAATCGGTATTTGAAGGTTAAGGAAAATATTTCTAATCAATATTGAAGGCAAATAACACACCGGGAGAACTGTTTACGAAAAGCAACCAGCCCCCTTGTAAAATGTTTTCGGCAAATTTTATACATCACTCTTTTTATGTGTTAAATGCCAACACCAGAGCGAAAATTGAAAAACGACGATTGATGGCTGTACACGAAACCCTTCTCCAAAATTATCGCATTCAATTTTTTTAGCCGGCTCATTAGCTTAGACCCAGTTCCTGCCATTCTCACCTTACGCAACAGTTCACTCCCACGATCGTGCTGATGAGCACTCGTGCTTCCAGCTAACTCTCACCATAAAGAAGATTTATGGGAACTGATTTGTCACGCACATCTTCCCCACTCCGAAAGAAACCCCCAGGAAACCCCAACTGTTTAATATGTTCAAATTTGCACGGCTCTGCGTCACTTCCCGACGGACGAATTAAAGCCCCTCTTCATTCCGGGTCCTACTATTTAAGACCACCTATTGCCACCACACCAGCAAATTGCACTCCATTAAATCACGCGGTTACGATGGTAAATTCAACGAGCTATTTCGTCATCGCCATCACCTGGGCGCGCTGGAGCAAAGTCGGGCGGCTGATGACTACCGCTAAATCTAGGTATGATGAGAAAATAAATCGACAGTCTGTGGGTAATTTTAAATTTACCCATTGTTGGCGCGGTCTGGTCCTACATTGTTTCGTTTCGTAAAATCGAAAGTGAAGCTGATGCTGCATGCCCCGGGGTAGGCAAACTCAAATATTAGTCGCTGTTTGAACCGTGTAACCGAATATGCGACGGAGGTAAGGCTTTGTTATGATTGATGCAGCGAGCGCCGTGCAAACCGAGGATGACCTGCAATTATCGACCACGCGACTCGGTTACCTCTGGTGTTGCCTTGGCTGCTGAAATGGGTGCCATACGGTCAGTTGGAGGCCAATGATGATGATGATGATGATGATGATGATGATGATGGCGGCAGCAGTTTCACCAAAAGAAGCACACAAATTCGACGTACTTGCGGTTTAATTTCGGCCATGATGGTTAAACGCATGGGTTTACCCCGAATTTGGCATTAAATTGTCCGGTCAGTCGATGATAGGTTCCATCGGAGGTGGGCATAAAGTAGACTGATAGGTTCATTTTTCTATTCCTACGTAACATTGCACCGAGGGTTTTTCGCCAATTTTGGCATTAATGGATGGTGTTGCGAAGGTAAGTTGCATTAAGGGCATTAGTATTATGGAATTGAAACAACACATTTGGATTTTGGTTAATGACGCGTTTGGCATGAAACTGAGCATTTGACGTCATAGTCTTGTATTGGTTTGTGAATGCTTCATGTTCGGTAAGAGAAACACTTTTGTTACACGGGCTGTGGGCCAAAGTGGCAAAAACTGGGATTTTTTTTCCATAGAAACCTTAATTTTGAGCCCTATAGTATCTTCGAAATATTGTTTGCATGAACATTGTTCATTACTTGGAATTATTTAAAGTTAGTCATGTTGTATGTTAAAAAAGAAAAAGAATAATATGTTAAAAAAGAAAAAGAAACTAACTTTTTTATTTGTGGTTATAGAGAAGTAATGTCTTCAGCACAGTTGTAAACAGTCGAAGCGTAAGCATCTTTTCCGGCTCGCGATTTATCACCCGCGCTTGCTCATCTTCTGGTGGTGGAAAACCAGAGGAACGCAATTAAAAGTTTGGCAACCTTTCCCGCTCGACCTTTTGTAGTGGAAATGAATCGCAAAAATCAACACACGGTGACATCCCTCGTAACCTTACCGCAACCGGGCAGCCCAAAGCGACTGCGCCATGATGAAGCCGGTCCACCGGACCGTGCTCTCGGTACAGGAGGTGCAAAAGACGAAAGGTCCCCCCGCCCTTCACCACGTCAAAGGGCATTGCTGCACTCTGGACCGAGCTTGCAGCAATCCAAATTGATCCACTATACAAGCTATGCAGTACGGGCACGAAGATTATCTGCTCGACGGAGGCTGACTTCCGCGCTGTTGGCGCTCACCAAGTCGCCAAGCAACACGAATTCTACACTCACCTGCAAACAAGCCGCTGAAAGTGATTTAGCGCGGCCTTCCGGAACTTCCACTGGAGGCAATCTTTGCTGAGATGCAAGCGGCAAGCGGTTCCGTCACGATGACGAACCTGATGAAACCGAGGGCCCTCTTCAATATTATCGTCGAGTGGGACCGGGCGGAACGTGCGGAGTTTTAGGCGATCCGCAAGCAGGCATCCAACAAATCCTGGCTTGGTCAACGTCGTTCACCACTTCCGATGAACGAGAAGAATTTCCCAACGCTTCGGTACCAAGTGCCAAACTTACCGCCGATCCCATTATATCACGCCCGTCAGCCTCCGGTCAGCATCGATTCGCGGTAGCCGCCGCCGCCCCCACGCTGGTTCCTCCTCCAGGCTGAGACAATCCGAGTTGCAGTACCTCCACACAACCTTCCACCAATGGACAGCTCTACGGCTCGGAGCTAGGTGACTTCCTCAACAAGAAGGATACCGACATCGCTACCATCACGGAGCACACCTCAAGCCTGAATTTAGCGTCTCCATCCCAGACTACCGGTTTGTGCGACTTGATCGTTGCGGCTCTGATGGAGGAGGAGTTGCGATCATCCTGCGCAACAACATCAACTGCCACAATGGCAGTGCCACATGCTTCCGAGCTTCCAGCTACAGCTTTTTGAAGCCATCGGAGTTGAGGTCGAATCTGCCGTCGGCCCTATCACCACCATCGTGGCCTATTGTCCAAAGCAAGCCAGCATCGCCAACGGAACAACAAAGGTGCTCCGAAACGACATCCGCAAGTTAATTCGGAGACAGAGGCAGTTTATCTTCGCCAGTGACCTGAATGTGGAACACGAAATATCCGGAGAAATACCCGGCGCAACCATAATGGCATCCTTCTACAGGAGGACCTAGAAGAGGGCGATTACACCATTCTGGGCCCAAATACTCCCACTCGGTTGAGTACATCTGGGGCCCACTCAACAATCGACATCATCCTCACCAACATGGGGAACAACATCGCCAAGCCGATCGTACACCAGGAGCCCAGGCATCGAAACATCAGACGGAACTACCATCGCGGGAGAAGTTCCGACAACATGTTTAGGACAACATCGATTCCGGCATGCACCTTGAGTCGGTTGATGACATCGAACGGCAGCTGCATAGCATCGAGCAAGCGATCTCCCAGACTTGAGAGCAACATGTCCCAGTGATAGATCAGGTGAGCAGTTCCGTAACCATTGATAGACCCACTAAGGAACTGATACAATTGCGCAACGCCATTCGAAGGCAATATCAGCGAACAGGCTTCCTACTCTCAAAAGTCTTTGTAATCGAATGACAAAAATTATCGTGGCCAGAACGGTGGACCTCCCAAAAATAAACAATTTTTTCGACAAGATCTGCTATTTCCCAGATTGTGCGAAACCATTTTTTAAGTTGGCCAAATTTTAAAAACTAAACCAAGGCCAATTCCACCGTAAATCCCACTAGACAGAAATGTCTCCAAAGATCGCTTGATAACTCCTGCAGAAAAGGCTACTGAGATAAGTCAACACTTTGTCAGCTCTCGCAAGCTCGGACAAAACATCGTCAGTCCGCACGAAGCTGCCGGTAGCGAGCTTGTAAGCAACAGCCTTCAAAGTCTTAATTACTTCTTGGAAGAATTGGAGATCTCAGCTGACGCATTGTTGGCCTATATCAAAACGTCTAAGAACATGACGGCCCCAGGTTTCAGTAACGTGATGAACTTAACGTTGATTTTCAGTTAATACCTGCGACTTAGCTACTTCCCTTCGTGTTGGAAGTCAGCTAAAGTCATCCCCATCCAGAAACCTGAAAAAATTTGAGAACAACTGTTTGAGAAAGCAATCTACCGCCGGCTTCTTTCATCTGCTGACGAGCTCCGACGTGGTCGTTCAACAGTCCACCAACTTAATCGAGCTATTAACATTCTCAGAATTCTGTAACTTACAAGTTTGTAACTTAAACATCTGCCATGGCACTTCTCGACATCTAGAAGGGCTTTGATAATATGCGGCGTGCTGGCCTGGTGTATTGGCATCATTGCAAAAGGCAATAGACAACTTGGATTGATATTTAAAGTGACTAATGAATTCCGTGACCCTCATTGCCTTCGGTCTCTCTATTGCGCCCTAGTTCGATCAATTTTAAAGTCAAGTGCAGTCGTATGGTGTCCACATCAGGCTATTTGGATAAACAGAATTGAAGCAGTACAAAAGAGATTCGTGAGACATGCCCTCCGCAACCTTCCATGGCGAGATCCCACGAATTTACCACTATATGAACAACAATGCAGACTAATTGGACTTGATACACTGGAACGTAGGAAATTCACTGGACAAGTTATGTTCTTGGCTAAAATCCTATTAGGTGAAACTGATGCAGCGGACATTCTAGCACAACTCAATTTCTACGCACCTGAGAGGATCTTACGACCGCGAAGTTTCTTATACCTTGATGCCCGCCCCGCTGAATATGGTCAACATGACCGCATCCGATTCATGGCGGCAAGATTTAACGAAGTTTACCACTTTTTTAACTTCAATTCTGCCGCAACTGCATTTCAGCACAAACTCCAAATCTCCAAGAATTTTTCCGCCTGAGGATTGTGAAATAAGCCTGAACAACACAAGGATGGAAAGGACCTATTCAGCTGTCTATCTTGGCGTTGCTTAAGCCAGCAGGCTTATTATCAGTGAGCAGGTTGACAAAGCTGTCACAAAGTGTAACGTTCTGTTGAAGCTACTGTACCCATTGATCAACAGAAGGTCTACATTATCCCTGAAAAATAGGCTTGCTGTCTACAAGCAAATCATACTCCCGGCCATCGAATACGGCATGCCAGTCTTTGAGAGATTCGCCAAAACACATCGCTCAAAACTCCAGCGTGTTCAAAATAAGTTCGTCAGGATGATCCTGAATACCCCTCCGAGGACAAGAACATCTGAGGTCCACCGTCTGGCCAAGATAAAAATGCTCGACGATCGTTTTAGTGAGTCTATCAATTGGTACAGGGCACGCTGCCTGACATCGGATCACCAGATCAGTAGGAACTTGTTTCCCCTACCCCCCGCCCCACCCGTAGGATTTTCAAATTGTAGTTGTAGTTGTAGATTGAGTAGGTTATCAAATTTTAACAAGCAATGCCCCAAGGGCATAGCTGAAAAAATAATAAGAACACATAACACACTAAACACATCAATCACACAAAACACTTAAACAAAGCTTAAGAGCCCAATGGACTAAAACACTTAAGATTTGTTATTTAGATATAATAATAAAGATCAATTTTAGTAGTAGTGCAAATGTTTCATTTTGTACTAAGACTTCAAGAAATAAAGAACACATTATATATTGTATCAAGTACAACATTTGGCGATAACGTAGTACTTGAACTCATCGCTTTGGATGAAGAGCTGCTGTTTTTCTCAAGATGGCAAAATCTGGAAGTAACCAATTTCAAGAACTCTACCAGCAAATCCTGAAGCAGGACAAGCTGAAGGTGGAACAAAACGCTCGGATGATGCAGATGATGGAACGCTTCGGCATTCGAGTAAGCGGTTTCTCCAATTGATCATCGGGTAGCCTGGAGTTCATCATCGAGTCTCTGGCTTCCAACACCCGGGAGTTCCGAATGGACAAATTTCAAGACAAAAATCGATAACTGGAAAACCATTAACTTTAGACAGATGGTGTCCTCGGGAGATTTGATTTTTTAAATAAGATCTATCTTTTGGTTTGGGTTGTGACTAGGGTGGTCCTGTTATGTTCATAATAAAAATTTCAACTTTTTATTCTTATGGCTTAGAGGATTTTTTTGCTTCAACAGAATTGTAGATATTTTAATTTAATGAAACTTTGGTGAAAAAATTTTAAATCTATCTCATCTACGTATCGTTTTATAACAGTTTTTCTAACTATCCTTAGGGTGGGACTTGAAAAAACAGTTTTTTTGTTGTAACTTTTTTATTTCAACTTGAATTTGAAAACTTTGCAGAGATGACTTTTAGGGTATAAAATGACGCACATTTTTAAGATACAAGATAGTTGCTAGTTGTTGTATTAAAAAAGTTGTAGGCGTTGAAGTGTAAAAAAATATACGGATTTGCAAGATATCTTATTTCTTTATTTGCAAATATTTGCAAACACAGAGTCCGTGAACTGAAAGTACAAACCTCCATCTACAAGATCTATGCAAAATTGCTTGTCCCCTTTTGTCCCCTTTAGGGAAAAAAATCTTTTTAAATTTGGTAGTTTTGCATTTTTTCTGCATAATTTTCGATCAGCAGCATCAAAAATTATCACCAAAGACCGTAACAACTCGAGTTTTTTTTATGAGAATGTTTATATTTTTATATTAATCCATCTCCGTTATATTACAGACAAACATCCGTTATATTACAGACAAACAGACATAACACATCGAACATTTTTCACTACAAATCATGGTCACTAACACACCTCCGCCATCTGTTGAGCACCTTGTGATGGATGACTAAGCTGAACAGATGGCAGTAGTGTGTTAACGTCAAACCACTACAATAACGTACTACCTGTGGCGATATTACCAACGAAGAAACATTTTAGTGAAAAATGTTCGATGTGTTATGTCTGTTTGTCTGTGATATGAATGTTATTAAATTAACGGAGATGGATTAATATAAAAATATAAACATTCTCATTAAAAAACTCGAGTTGTTACGGTCTTTGGTGATAATTTTTGATGCTGCTGATCGAAAATTATGCAGAAAAAATGCAAAACTACCAAATTTAAAGATTTTTTTCCCTAAAGGGGACAAAAGGGACAGAAATTTTCATAGATCTTGTAGATGGAGGTTTGTACTTTCAGTTCACGGACTCTATGTTTGCAAATATTTGCAAATAAGAAATAAGACATCTTGCAAAGACGTATATTTTGTTACACTTCAACCCCTACAACTTTTTTAATACAACAACTAGCAACTATTTTGTATCTTAAAAATGTGCGTCATTTTAGTCATCTCTGCAAAGTTTTCAAATTCAAGTTGAAATAAAAAAGTTACAGCAAAAAAACTGTTTTTTAGTCCCACCCTAAGGAATATTAGAAAAACTGTTGTAAAACGATAAGTAGATGAGATAGAATTAAAAATTTTTCACCAAAGTTTCATTAAATTAAAATATCTACAATTCTGTTGAAGAAAAATCTTCTAACCATAAGAATAAAAGTTGAAATTTTATTATGAACATAAAAGACCACCTAGTCACAACCCAAACCAAAGATAGATCTTATTTTAAAAATCAAATCTCCCGAGGACACTATCTGTCTAAAGTTAATGGTTTTCCAGTTATCGATTTTTGTCTTGAAAATTGTCCATTCGGACCATAGTGGACCGGAGCGAAGTTGGACGATGTGGAAAAGTGCGGTTGCTGTTGAGAAGTCAACTACCTCAACTTCGTGCTCCCAAAGCACCCTTGTGAGTTTTCTTTTGAAAAAAAGGGTGAAAAGGCTGAAATAGCTGTTTAGTGTGCGGATCACCTTGTTCAACAAGCGGTACCTGAGCTTGCAGCTGACCAAAAATGACCCAGACGATTTTTTGTCGTACGCTGGAACGGTGAACAGGTACTGTGAAGGCTTTGAGCTCAACAACATCACGGCGGAACAGTTCAAAAGTTGATCTGTGGGTTACGATCTTCGAATGACGGTGACATCCGAACAACACTCCTATCAAAGCTCGAGGCTAACGGGGAAGGTGAATGCACCCTAGAATCACTCATAACGGAGTGTCATCGCCTTCAAAACACCCTGTTGGCAGTGCGGTGGACTGCACTTCATCCGCGACTACACCTAAACGAAGCATGTTTGTCGGGGATGCAAGCGAACTGGCCACAAAGCGGGATATTGTGGCAGTTACACTTCAAAGGCGGCGCAAAAGAAGAAGAAAAACGCCAACGGAATATTCTGCATCAACCATGTTAGCTGATCTTCAAGACGGAAGTTCCTGACGGTGGACATCAATGGGTCTCAAGTCACCCTCCAGTTGGACACCGCGTCAGGTATCTCAATCATTTTGAAAAAGCAGTGGAGTAAGGATCACCATCACGAACTCCTACTTCACAGAGTACCAGGACAGCTTCGGGTAATCCGATCCATCTACTTGGAGAACTGGCATGTTCAGTCACACTCGGAGGTGTCACCAAAATCGCAACTTTCTACGTGACCAACAGTTGCATCAACCTGTTCGGTCTGGACTGGATGGAGCTGTTCGGACTATGGGACACTCTGCTGTCTGCAATTTGTAACCAGATCCAAGTTGCTGCTAGTCAAGACAATCAGATCCACCGGTATAAAGCTGCGTTTCCAGAAGTGTTGAAGCTTGGTCTTGGACTACGGCCGGGAAGACCGTATAGTAGGTGAAGACTCTACGGGGCTGAGCTGCAAGCAACCGAGCGATGGTGGGGTTCCATCAGATATGATGGTCAGCTACTGAATACACGAACAAGTAGCCTTGGACGAGCGGTGGGGACTGTTTAGGATGTGAGGGGTCTGAGCAGTTGATGGACTCTGTTGAGTTTCTTCCAAAAACCCACAATATCCGAAAGCAGCGCTGACAAAAGCGAGCCACCCCGCTTTTTAAAAATAAGAGTAAAAGTTCAAGCCTTCACCCATTTGAGCGTCTGTTCTCCACGTTAGGAGCTGCTGAGTCACCATCTTGTTAGTGCGCCCAGGACTCTTAATATAAAAGCTGAAAGTCCTGGTGGTGCTTGGGACTGTTAAACAGCAGCATCACGATAGTCCTCCTGCGAGATAGTGTTCCGTTGTGGGGTTGTGGGCCTTGCCAGCCGACACAATTAAAAGGGAATTGCAACGAATAATACACAAGGACTCGGCAAGAAGATGAAGGCGAAACTCTTTCTCAAGTCTGATGTTTTCAAGCCCAAGCGACCAGTTCCTTTCGCGCCAATGGAGAAGATTGATGCAGAGCTAAAGCGTCTTTAATCTCTGGGTATCATTACGCCAGTGCATTTTTCACACTGGGCTGCTCTTATTGTCGCAGGCTTGCACCTGGGGTAAAATCTGCTCCCGGGGCTCTCCATTCCATCGCATGCTGCTAGGACGCAGGTTTACTCTCCAAACGGATCATCAACCACTACTGCGGATTTTTGGACAGAAGAACGGAATTCCGGTTCACACGGCCAACCGCCTTCAATGTTGGGCACTGACACTTCCGTGCTACAATTTTGGAATCAAGTATGTGTCCACTACGCAATTTGGTTATGTCGCCGTACTATCTCGCCTTATCAACAGTTACGTTAAACCGGATGAGGATTTCATCATCGCTTCCAGTGAACTGGAAGATTACGTCGAGGTTCCACTCCTAGAAGCCATATCCTCGCTACCTATGACATTCAGCTCGTGTCGCCACTCTCAAGTGCCCCGTGCTCCAACAAGTGATCCAGTCTCTTAAGCGGGGATGACCTGCCAAACTCGACAGTATCACCAACACTGCCGTACGCCCACGTTCAACTCATCGAGATGCATTGTCGGTAGTGAAGGGCTGCATCATGATGTCCAACCGTCAGGTGATTCCGGAAAGTTTTCATCAGAGAATGCTGAAGCAACTCCATTGAGGACAATCTGGAATGGCGCGGATGATGTAACCACATATACCGGCAGAGAATCGATCAAAACATTGCTGACTTCGTCGAGAGATGTGCTAGTTGTGCAACGCATTCGTGACTTGGAACCGTTATATTCGTGGCCACTCACATAATCTTCTTGGGAACGAATCCACATCGACTTTGCTGGCCCACTCAACGGTATTCTTCCTGGTAGTTATGGACGCCTTCTCAAAGTGGCCAATAATTCGCATCTTACGATCCCTGACTACATCAGCAGTTTTCGAGTTTTTGAATGAGTTATGTTCACGCTTTGGTATTCCCAACGTCATTGTCTCCGATAACGGCACCCAATTTACGTCGGAACAATTTACGGCTTCGTGCAGGAATCACGGCATTCAACACTTCTGAATCTCGCCGTATCATCCACAGTCCAATGGTCAGGCGGAAAGATTTGTGGATACCCTGAAAAGGTCGTTGCTCAAAATCAACGAGGAGGGAAATATCACGGAAGCGCTCCAGACTTTACTCCAGGTATAAATAACTACTCCAAGTCGTGTTATTAATGGCAAGACACCTTCGCAGTAGATGCTTGGCCGAAACGTGAAGACAGTCCTGGATATTCTTCATCACAATCAACCGAAGCCTGTACCCCTCAATCGTCGCCAGGAAGAGCAGTTCAATCGGAAGCACGGCGCAACTCCTCGTGATTTGCGTAAAGGTGACAAGGTTTACGCCAATGTCTACAGCAGCAACAACAAGTGGCAGTGTGCTCCCGGCGTGAACATTGAATTCATCGGTCGTGTCAACCAGAATGTGCTGCTGGACGACTGGCATGGACGGAGGAAGCTTATTACATCATACACCAACCAACTCAAGATGCGTTTCGGTGAAGAGGAAACAAGTGCAGCACATTTGACACCACTGGATATGCTGGTGGACATGTTTGGTCTACAATTCTCAAAACATCTATGCCACACACCCAGCAACGTCTAAATCAAGTCAAACATCAACATGCATCAACCTCAAACGTTCATTCCTAGACGCAACCACGGAATGACATTGAAGTTGAAGAATTGCCAATGGACCCACAATACGAAGAAGATTCCAGTCAACATGAACGAGCTGAAGTAATTTCCGAACCAGAAGTAGGTCCCAGCCAGATCGAGCAACCTGAATTTGAACAAGAAGAAGATGTCCAACCATCAACCGATCCTGTTCAAGAAATACAATCGGTCCAGCCGCAGAGGATTATCCGGATGCCTTTAAGATTTGAACCATACCTGTTCTGGAAATTAGAAGGGAGGAATGTTGGAGACTACCAGAGCAGTCGGACAACAAGCAACTACAGTTACCGTGGACAGCCTGGCAACGCGTAGCAACCGGACATATACAAGGTAGTCAACAAACTGCCTATGTTTGATTATGTATTAAGACTTCAAGAAATAAGGAACTATTTTAACCTTCAAGTGTTCGACAATAAAAACACCTTTAAGTAATCGACAGGGTCCCCGGGTACTCACCAAATTCAGATGATCATAACTCTGGCTATTATTGACAAATTTAAATTCTTTTAGAACCGTTGGATTCAAAAACTCATTGGCTTTAGGGAAATTATCAGCAGTGACCATTTGAATTTATGTAGTTCCCGTAAATCCAGGTTTCCGGGGCTTTGGTCCGGTACAGAGGCACTATTTGGGAACATCTATTAAATTTCCGGGAATGGATGTCAAAATCATTGGAATAATCCCTAGAAACTATTTCTATTCCGTTGGGGGCCATATGCCAACTTGTTCCTGGAACGGCATATCTAAAACAGGTTCTAGGTTCCCCTAGAGAGGCCATGAACATATTAAGAAGGCAACCCTGGCAATATGGGTATCAAATCTCATAAAATTTCTCATGTAGGATATTTCGCAAAGTTTTGTGGCCATCTGATGATTTGTCCCCGGATTGGTCATTCTGGAACAGGTTTCCGTATGGCCTCAACTGGCCATATTCATGTTAAGAAGCAAACCCTGGCAATAAGGGCTTCAAAACTCATAAGATTGCCACAAAACGTTGAGAACTATCAAACTGGAGAAATTTCATGAATTTTGATACCCATATTGCCAGGGTTTCCTTTTAAATATGTTCATGGCAACTCTAGGCCTCATGGAAACCTATTACAGAATGGCCATTCCAGGAAAAAGTTGGCGTATGGCCCACAATAGGATAGAAATAGTTTCTAGGAATTATTCCAAACATTCTGACATCCCCATTTGTCTTTAACTCCCTTACACAGGAGCAATATATATTATTTAGGCCAGCAAAAATATAAAAGTATTGCTGTTATAAAATCAACATCAAGCAGCAAATAATGACCATGGCAACAGTAAATTAAAATGTATAAATGTTATTTTTGAATAATTTAACAAACTTTTTTAGGATACCTCAAATCAAGATTTTGGGAAATTTCTGCTATCGCTGAAAACAAACGAAAACGTGCATAAGCGCGAAACCACAGAACTCTACACTTACATTTCAGGATCAACCGAATGTAGATCATATAACTATTATATAATAGATACGAATGCTTGTAGTATTTTTCATTTACATGAATATATACACTATTATATAAATATTTCATTGGAATTGGAGGGACCATCAGGGCACCCAATTGAAGCACTCTGTTTCACTGATTATCCTTACTCTACACTTCGTCTGAAAATTATCCTTGATATGTGAGTAAACCTTGAAGTGATTATCCGAAAAGAAACAATCCATAGAACCCATATCTTCACAAAAAAAAACAGCATTCTTCTCAGGGTGCCCATTTTACAACAACCAGCCCGTCTATACCCCCTTTCTTAGTCAGCCCAGAAAATAAAACAATTCCATAAACGTACAATTCACAAAAACATGACTTGAGATAAGCTCTCCATCTCTCGTCTGTCAGCTCAGCAACGGGCCTCACTTTCTGACATGCCGGAACACATAAGTCGCAACTCGCAAAAGTAATGCAATCTTCTGTTTAATTTTCCTCCCAACTGACAATGTAAACCTCGCCATCCCCAAGCTCATGGATGTGCAAATCTGGGCTCGACGTACGCAGGAAAGAGAGAGAAAAATCTCCTCCAAAGCACAAAAAAGACTTGCTGAAATGATTGCAATTTGCAGATCTCAGCTGCTGAGATGATGATTCGCAGCCTCAGCGGGACTGTTTCTGATCCTGTGATGGAAAGGGGCAAGTGAAAACATCGTAGCAGCCTTTCAGAATTGTAAAACTCCCTACCCATCCACCACAGCAAACTTCACCGCTTCGACGCTGAAAGAATAGCGCGCAAAATTCAAAACCGTCTGACTCCGGCTTTTTGGCGCACGCTCCGGTTGAGGAATGCTTTCGTTCACATTCGCTGGGCCTGCAATGCTGTCGACAAGCTGACTGGGTTATTTTTTTTCAATGCCGCGATGAGAAAGGTACTCAGTAGGCGAGAGCATTTTCGCAGTCATCAGCAGAGATTGCCAAATAAGTCGAGTGCTTTATTGAGCGCATCAGTCGCATGATTCTACAGCAGAAACCTTGATGGCGAAATTGAATTGTTGTAGAATTATAATAGTCCATTGCCATTCCAGCTCGCCACTCGCCATTTACATTTGATCATTAGAATGTCACGTTCTGCCGCTGCCGGTGATCAGCGCGGGTCGTGCTTCAACCTTTTCACTTCCAACACACGGAACACGAAAGGGTGGCGCAGAAGATCACCGGCTCTGACTGCTGGAACCGCACTTCAAACAAATTCTATTACACGGTCGGGATCTCTACCCACACCCTTTGATCCTCGTGCGGAAAGGCCATATGAGCAACGTCGCCAGCAAGGAACGAGTGCCTGCCTCTGGTTACATGCACTGCTTTCTATTGCATCACTGGCAAGCCACCGACTAGGGCTTGGATCCGGACGACCCATCCCACCCGAAGCGGAGAGTCGTGATTTGGATTCATGCTCGCGATATTGACTTGCCATGTTTTTGTTGAGCCAGCAGGGCGAAACGAAGGGCTGCTTTTCGCGTCCACGTCGTTGGTTTGCCGTCCGTCGGCAAATGTCAGCGCTTAGATTGGAAGCCATGTTCGAAGACGACGACAGCGAGGGGGAGGGACAAGGCGAGCTTTGACGACGCGGTTCGTTAGGGTACTCGCGATGGCTTCTAAAGCTTTTGGGTGGGTGATGGTGTTTGAGAACAAATACGTGTATGTGTGAGTGTGTGTGCTTTTTCTATGCAAGTGGGAAGGTTTGTTGACAGAAGCAGAAGGGGAAAAGTACAATTTTCAATTAAGGCGATTTATGTTTTCCTCGTTTTTATCCCCGAGCTGCCGGACGCAGCGGGGTTTGAATCGAAAGCAGATTAAGGAAAACCGTGAGACCGTTGGCGTTGGTAAAACAGTTTTAAAGGTTATCGAAGTGGTATTTAAAAGTGGATGTTTGATTTGGTTTGAAAATATGTAAACTTTGACTGTGGGCTGCTCGAGGCAAACATGAATTAAATGTTTGACTCCCCTGATTAGTACAGTTTTGCAGAAAATTTAGTAATTTCTTCATATTAGCCGAGCTAATCTTAATTTCGAATGCATTGAAATCCCAGGGCTCGTAGCGAGTCACTTTTTAGTGACTTAGTCACTATTTTGATGCTAGTCACTAACAAGTCACTATTGACATAAAAAAGTCACTAAAGTCACTATTTTACTTAAAATGGTCACTAAAGTCACTATTTTCGTTCCTCCTTTGTTGAACAAGAAAAATCAAAACGATAAAAAAAAATTTCTGGCAACCAATTACGCTAACTCCGATAGTAAACACTAAATTGCGTATTTTTTAACCAACGTGTAGATCTGACAGTACAACAATCTATATCGCTTTCTTTCATCCGCGCTTTTGAAAACTTCTCTTTCTAACCTGAAAAACAACTATAGCCATCGATTTCGTGTGGTGTCTTGGGTGCGTGCAGAACGTTGAAAAGTTTGCTGCGTCGAAATTTCCGCAATTTTCCGCGTCGATGCCGAATTTGTAGTTTGTGCCGAATTTGTAGTCCTAGTCCGTGTCAAATTTATAGTCCGTATCGTATTTGGATTCCGTTCCGTTTTTATAATAACCCAGAACTATTCTGCTGGATCGCCGTCGTCGCAACACAGGAATTGAGCTGAATATTCTGCCATGTGCGTTTCGTGTGGAGCCCCGGTCTACGATCACTGTTAATGTGGTTATGTTCCAAGTCCGGTGACTATCTGGTCATTCTTAGGTTGAGGTAAATGAATAATAAATCAAATGTGTTGAAGCATACATGTAGTAATTGGAACATAAATTATTTCAGCCATCTCTGTGTGAAACCAGCGTCGAGCTTTTGTTCCGGTTCGCAGAATTATTGAATTCCGGTAAGGTAAGCATGCTTTGCTATAACCAGTACAATGATTCCCTGTAACCTCAAAACTACCTGCACAATTTATATAAAATTCTAAATTTTGTTTGTATTCAAAATTAATTATCTTCATTCAAACAAAATACAGTTTTAAGCCTCAACATTAGAAATTTATTCCTATTGAACAAGTAGATTTGAGGTTAAATAATCGCCACTAGTAATAGTGGAAGTAGTTGGGATAAAATATTTGAATAACGTGATTACTTTTCCAATTGACTGAGAAACCAATTTAAACAATTATTTTTCACAAATATGTTGATCCTTACACTTATAGTCCAATAGTGGGGGACCCGCCACTTGTGGATGTTCCCAAAGCATCAATGGAATGCACCTCTATATTGTATGTGTCCGGAAGCAAGTTAGAAAACCTCTATTACCGAAAATGGATTTTGCTCGAATTCTGGGCAAAATACCCAACTTCGGAAGTAGTGCGCTCTACAGCGCATCATCATGCGATTTGAGCGCCCCACTTCCGAAGTTAGGTATTTTGCCTAGATTCGAAGCAAAATCCATTTTCGGTAGTAGAG
>JASCZW010005402.1:147118-353345 GCA_034211315.2 Aedes japonicus | reverse complement strand
TACTTTAGAACCGGTTACATTGCTAAACGAAAGAAACAAATTAATTACCGAGCTGAGAAAAAAAAATAACTAAACGAACACAGCAATTTACAGTTATTGGAGAGATTTCTGTATGAAGCTAGTATTTATAGCTGAAAACAAGCTTATTTAAAAAAAAGGGATCCGGAGAATTGGTTACTCAATGAACTGAGTATGTGGTGTGCAATCTCGATTCTTGAATCGGGAAAAAATTACCAAGTTAAACAAAGTTGGTAATTTTTTAAGTGGGAAGGCGGGATGATTGATGACCAACGAATGGAAACAATAGTTTGACAGTGCAGAGTGTCCAAGAGAATAGGTAAGGTTAGGGTTAGGGTGTTTTCTAACGTAGGACTACGTTTTTCTTTTCCATACCGGGTGCCGTTTTCAAAATTTTAAAAATGAGAGCGTTACGAAAAAGGTGAAAGGTTTTTGAACGCTTATAACTCTCGTTCGACTAAACAGAATGACTTCATTCATACACCATTTGATCAAAAAGACTCGCAAATTTTCTGCATTGAAATTTGACAGAAGTTCAATTACTATAAGTAGTTCAATTTTTCATTTGAAAATGACCTTCTTTTGCTCCCATACAAATTGCACTATCAACAGGTTGAAAAATGTGTTTTCCCTACAAGGTCTAGGGAACGATACACAATGTCTTCTTCTTCTTCAAAATAACTTTTTCCCATCTCACAAAAAATTCTGAAACGCACAAAGCAATTGGTCGAAAATGACATCATATTTGCTGCTGCCCTGATCTGGTTCATACTGCCGCATTAACCGTGCCAGCAATTGCGAAACATGTGGAACGACCAACCAATCAGTTCACGCTGTGCATCCGTATGCGACAGACGTGTTCGGCGAGAACGCATGATGGAAAACGCCGCCAGAAGATCAGAATCAACCTACTGTCCGTCGCAGCTGGTCATCCGCAACGCACGCTATGCTGTCCACGTCAATTAAATCCGTCCGTCTTTCAGGACGTCCAACTCACTAACTGAGAGTTTGGATGCCAGTTTTCTCTTGTGCTGTTTGTAATTCAGATACCGCGTCAGTTGCTGAACGCTGGCATTCATTAAACGCAAAGTCCGGGATGTATCACAAAGAACTAACGAACGAAATTGACGAATCTCGGTTGAACAAATAGAAGACACCGAGTGGTGATAAATCTGACAGCTCTCAGATTAAAGTATAGGAGGAACATTTTAAAATGCTTCTAATCATTCCAGTTTGAACAAGCGACACGTTCGGTCGTGTTTTTCGCTCTCTCGCAGTAAAAGTTTTTTTCTCCTGTTTTTACCCTCGTCCGCTTTCTCGCGATTGCGTGTTCGGTTCGCGATCTATCGCCTGCGCTTGCTCATCTACTGGTGGTGGCAAAGCAGAAAAAGTGTTTCAAAGTTTGGAAAAATTTCCGCTCGACCTATTGCCGTGGCAATGGGTCGTAAAAATCGACCAACGGCGACATCCGCTCCCGAAACATTACCGCAACCAGGCGGCTCCAAGCGACTGCGCCACGATGACGCCGATCCAGTGGATCGTAACGCTCGTCTCTAGCGAGCAACCAATTCGCAGTGCTTCCAGTCCAGGAGGTGCCGAAGAAGGTGAAGGTTCCCCGCTCTTCACGACGTCAAAGGACATTGCTGCACTCAGGACCGAGCTTGCAGCTATCCAAATCCATCCGCTGTACAATCTGTGCAGTAATGGCACAAAAATAATGTGCTCGACGGAGGCTGACTACCGTGCTGTCGGCGCTCACCTAGTCGTGAAGAAACACGAGTTCTACACTCACGATGCGCCCGGAAGCAAGCCAATGAAGGTGATTCTGCGTGGCCTTCCAGAACTCACACCGGAGTCAATTTTACAGAGCTGCAAGCGGCGGCACTAAAGCCTCAGAAGGTGTTTCCCATCAGGCGCCAACAACACGGTAACTACCGGGACCAACTCTATCTGGTCCACCTTGTGAAGGGATCCGTCACGATGGCGGAACTGATGAAAACACGGGCCCTTTTCGACGTCATCGTCGAGTGGGACCGGTATCGTCCGAGACAGCACGACGTGACGCAATGTGGCAACTGCCTTGCGTTCGGCCATGGAACTCGTAACTGCCACATGAAACCGCGATGTGGCAAATGTGCTGGAGCCCACAGCACCAACGATTGTGCCCCGATGGAAGAAGGTGCGCTACTGAAGTTCGCAAATTGTGGCGCAAACCATGAGAGCAGCAATCGAACCTGCCCAAAACGTGCTGAATTCTTGGCGATCCGCAAGAAGTCATCCACCAAATCCCGGCCTGCTCAACGCCGTCCGCCACCTCCGATGAACGAGGAGAACTTCCCGTCACTTCGGTATCAGGTGCCAAACCTACCGCCGATCCCATTAAATCAGCGCCAAGCAAACCGCCCGTCAGCTTCCGTGCATCATCGTTTCGCAGCAGCTGCCGCCGCCCCAACCCGACTCCTCCTCCAGGCTGGGGCAATCCAAGTTGCAGTACTTCAACGCAACCACCCGTCGATGGACAGCTCTACGACTCGGAGCAAATGATGGAGTTCGTGCAAGAGCTCTATCGCCAACTACGTTCCTGCCGCTCCAAGGAGGAACAGCTCAAAGCCGCCACGTCCGTGACGATGAAATTTATTTTCAAACATGGACCGTAAACGCACCATCAGCATCCTCAACTGGAATGCTTGTTCCATCCGGAACAAAACCTTGAGCTCGGTGACTTCCTTAACAGGAAGGCCAGCGATATCGCCATCGTCACTGAGACACATCTCAAACCGAAACTCAGCGTTTTCATCCCAGGATACCGGATTGTGCGACTTGATCGATGTGGTTCTAATGGAGGAGGAGTTGTGATTGCCCTGCGTAACAACATCATCTGACACATGCTTCCAAGCTTAGAGTTGCAGTCTATCGAAGCCATCGGAGTCGAGGTCGAAACTCCTGTCGGCCCAATCACCATCATCGCGGCCTATTGTCCGAAGCAAGCCAGTACCAACAACGGAACAACAACGGCCCTGCGAAACGACATCCGTAAGCTAACTCGGAGGCAGGGGCAGTTCATCATTGCCGGCGACCTTAATGCTAAACACGAAGCCTGGGGGAACACTCGGCGGAATCGGAACGGAATTATTCTACAGGAAGACCTGGAAGAGGGACATTACACCGTCCTGGGCCCGGATACTCCCACCCGGTTGAGCCGATCCGGGGTCCATTCGACAATCGACATCTTCCTCACCAACATGGGGAACAACATCGCCCAGCCGATCGTACACCAGGAGCTCAGCTCGGACCACTATCCGGTGGTGGCCGAAGTCGGGTCCTCGGTCAACCGGCATCGAATCACCAGACGGAACTACCATCGCGCCAGTTGGGAGAGGTTTCGACAACACGTTGACGACAACATCGATTTCGACATGCACCTTGATTCCGTTGATGACATCGAGCGGCAGCTGCAGAGCATCGGGCAAGCGATCTCCCAGGCCCGGGAGCAACACGTACCGGTGATAGATCAGGTGAGTGACTCTGTACCCATTGATAGACCCACTAAAGAACTTATTCAATTGCGCAACGCCATTCGAAGGCAATACCAGCGAACTGGTTTGCCAACGCTTAAACGTCACTGTAATCGAGCGACCAAAATTATTAAGGCCAGAATGGTGGACCTCAAAAATAACAATTTTGCCGACAAGATCCGCTCTCTCCCAGATTGTGCTAAGCCGTTCTGGAAGATGACAAAAATTTTGAAAACTAAGCCAAGGCCCATTCCACCGTTGATCCCATTAGACAGCAATGGCTCTGAGGATCGGTTGATAACTCCCGCAGAGAAGGCTGCTGAGATAAGTCAACACTTCGTCAGCTCCCATAATCTGGGACAAAACATCGTCAGTCCACATGAAGCTGCCGTTAGCGCGCTTATTACTAACATCCATCTAAGCCCCAACGACTTCACAGAGGAGTTGGAGATCTCAGCTGACGAATTGTTGGCTTATATCAAATGCTCAAAGAACATGAAGGCCCCAGGTTTCGATAACATCCTGAACTTGGAGCTCAAGCAACTGAGCCCCCAGTTCTATAACCATCTGGCGATGGTTTTCAATCATTGCCTCCGACTTGGCTACTTCCCTCGTGTTGGAAGTCAGCCAAAGTCATACCCATCCAGAAACCTGGGAAAGATCCTTCATGTTCCAAGAGCTATAGGCCCATCAGCCTTCTCTCAGGATTATCCAAGCTATTTGAGAAAGCGATCCACCGTCGGCTTCTTTCATCTGCCGACGAGCTGAACATCTTGCTTGACGAACAATTTGGCTTCCGACGTGGTCGGTCGACTATCCACCAACTTAATCGAGTCAGTAACATCCTCAGACGGAACAAGTCTGTTTCGAAATCATCTGTCATGGCACTTCTCGATATCGAGAAGGCCTTTGATAACGTATGGCATGATGGCCTGGTGTACAAGCTGCATCGATACAATCTTCCCATCTATCTGGTGAAGATAATTAAAAACTATCTGATGGACAGGACATTCCGTGTTTCGTTGCATGGTGCAGTTTCCGGTAGTCAGGAGATCTCTGCCGGTGTTCCGCAGGGAAGTATATTAGGTCCACTTCTGTTCAATCTATTCACCTCGGATATACCCCGCTCCCTGAAAATGGATCTCTGTCGTTGTTCGCCGATGATACCGCAGTCGTCCACAATGGTAGGGTAATAAGAGCGCTTGCCGCGAAACTGCAGCGAAGCCTGAATGTTCTGTCAGAATACTTCACTGAATGGAAGATTTGTATCAATGCGGCGAAGACCCAGGTCATCTTATTTCCACACTCCAACTCTCCTAGACTTGTTCCGCCTGAGGATTGTAAAATAAACCTAAACAACACAACGGTGGAATGGGCTAAATCAGCTGTCTATCTTGGCGTTACCATAGACAGCAAGCTTATTTTCAGGGAACAGGTTGACAAAACTGTCACAAAGTGTAACGTTCTGTTGAAGCTACTGTACCCATTGATCAACAGAAGGTCTACATTATCCCTGAAAAACAAGCTTGCTGTCTACAAGCAAATCATACTTCCAGTCATTGAGTACGGCATGCCAATCTGGGAGAGTTGCGCAAAAACACATCACCTGAAACTTCAGCGTGTTCAAAATAAGTTCCTCAGGATGATCCTGAACACCCCTCCGAGGACAAGAACATCTGAGGTCCACCGTCTGGCCGAAATAAAAATGCTCGACGATCGCTTTAGTGAGTCTATCAATCGGTACAGGGCACGCTGCCTGACATCGGATCACCAGATCATCCGGAATCTGGTTCCCCACCCCTAGGATTTTCAAATTGTAGTTTTAGTTGTAGATTAGGTAGGTTATCAAATTTTAACACTATCACACACCAAACACAGAAAATTTAAAATTAAACAAAGCTGAAGAGCCCAATGGGCTGAAACACTTAAAATGTTAAAATTAGTATGTAAGACAAATGAATTGGAAATATAAAACATGTTAAGCTAAGCAATTTTAATTCAGTTTTCTACACTAGCTCTCTGCTAGTAGTTAGAAAGACTTTGATCACTCGTCACAGTCAGACGGTTGTGGCATGGGAGACAAAACAAGACCGGAAGGTGCCGGTAGTAACTTGCCGTCGATCATTCGCAGCTAAACGGGAGAAATTGATTTTTAACATACATTAAAAATTTGTTATGCTGTGGGTATAAAACAAAAGGGTGACTACTTTCGCTATCCACTCACTTCTCGCTGTGCATCCGTGTTCGACAGACGTATTATAGTAAAGCCACACGCACTCATGGTTTTCATCAGTCAGGGTCTCATGGTTCTTTAGACTAAATAAAATATAGTAGAAATTTATTAATTCGATGACATCAATTTCTTCACATCAATAAGGAGTCCTACGTCAACTTTGCAGTTATGTCACTGACATAACTTACCCTTTCGTTTTTTGATTTTTGGAACCAACCATAACATCATTTGAACGAATCTCTGTGTATGCTTAAACCAACCATCCGATACCATTAGTTCAACCCTCAAAATAAGGTCAAATTAAACATAAACATTATTGAATTTATCATGAAAATCAGAGAGCTGTCAAATCATCAACAATGAATATTGTTGATGTTTTCATTTTCATTTTCATTTTCATTTTGTGATGTACAAGGGTGTCGAGGGCCGGGTCACCGATGCGAAATTTCACATCGTCCATAATACATCAGGAAGGAAGGGAGTGAGCATCACAGCATCTTTAACCCATGGAGGTCAATTAAGTTCTGCGTGGTTTCTGGTAAACCGGCTGCTCAGGGATTATGGGAAGGTAAAAGGTTTGGGCAGGTTTTTAACGTAGGACTACGTTTTTCTTTTCTATACCGGGCGCCGTTTCAAAATTTTGAAAAATGAGAGCGTTACGCAAAAGTGAAAGGTTTTTGAACGCTTATAACTCTCGTTCGACTGAACAGAATGACTTTATTCATGCATCATTTTATCAAGAAGACTCACAAATTTTTTGCATCAAAATTTGAATGAAGTTCAATTAGTATAAGTAGTTCAATTTTTCATTTGAAAATGACCTTCTTTTGCTCCCATACAAATTTGCATATCAACAGGTTGAAAAATGTGTTTCCCTAGCAAGGTCATAGGAAACGAGTAACAAATGTCTTCTTCTTCTTCAAAATAACTTTTCCCCGTCCCACACACAAATTTCTGAACGCACAAAGCTATTGGTCGAAAATGACATCATATTTGCGCTACGCTCTGATTGGTTCATACTGCCACAGTAACCTTGCCAGCAATTATGGAACACGTGGGAACGACCGAACACCAATAATCAGTTCTCGCTGTGCATCCGTATGCGACAGACGTGTTTGGCGAGCACGTTGTAGAAAACGCCGCCCGTGAAAACAAGAAGACCAGATTCATCCCACGTCACTTGCAGCTGGCCATCCGCAACAACGAGGAGCCGAACGAAGAAAGAAAGCCCAAGTGGAATCGAAAACATTTCTCCCCCGTCAACTAAATCCGTCCTTATCAGGACGACCAAATCAGTTTACCAACTAAAGAGTTGGGTTGAATTTTTCTATTGTGCTGTTGTCAATTCAATTACCGCATCACGGCTGAATATGGCAATCATTAAACGTCGCGTCCCCGATTATACCACATAGAACGTTGAACAACAAACGAACGAAAGTCTAGAAGGGATAATTCGAGCCAAACTGCAACACATCAGTGACCATGTGGTGGAGTTCGCCATTGTTTCTAGTTATGCGTACCGGATTAGTTGCTGTTGGTGGGAAGCAAATTAGGCATATTTCTGTTGAGAAAATCATCCGTCTAGCGTGCACTAATTCAAACTAATTATTGTGGCGCAATAACAGAAGTTCGTCCCCTTTGGTGCAATTTGTATCACATTGCCTTCGTTGGTACCGCCTTCTTTTGTGCAATAGCATCCGACGCCATGACATACCAGCTCTTAGCTGAAATTTTGACTCAGTCTTACAACAGTCGTGGAGCTGTGCAGTGGCTGTTCGCACGCAGTTAGCGGCAGCAAGCACCCTGGATGGTGCACTGGCGAGCAGTCGTTGCCCACACTCCCGCTTCTTTCTACTCAATTTTTGAGTACAATTGTATGCTATCTCTTTTTCCCTCAAGGATGTGTTACTCAATTTTCGTTAAACAGTGGATCAACTCAATTTTTGATTAGATCAGCTTCTTACGGACATTTAGTAACATTTCCGTGAGAGAAAAAGAGATAGCATACAATTGTACTCAAAAATTGAGTAAAGTGAAGCGGGAGTGCATAGAGGCGTTGGCACAGTTGGCTGTTGGTGCCGATGCTCCTGTTAACCTCGCTAGAGAGACTGCTGAGCCTACGAGTGCGGAAAAGCCACGTGACGAGACAAACAACCCTAGGGGAATCGCAAACTATTTCTCCCTCGTCAATTAAATCCGTCCTTTTCAGGACGACCAAATCAGTTTAATCACTAAAGAGTTTGTTTGGTTGAATTTTTCTTTTGTCGGTTTGTAGTTCAATTACGCCGCGTCCCGGAGTATATCACAAAGACCGTTGAACAACGATCGAACGAAATTTTAGAAGGGATAATTCGAGCCGAATTGCGACACGTCATAGACCGACTAGACTATGTGGTTGAGTTCGTTTTAGTTCCTAGTTGCATACCGGATTAGTTGCTGGCAGTGGCTAACAAATTAGGGACATTTCTGTTAAGAAAATTATTTTGGGAATGTCATGTGGTTCAACCATAGTAGTAAATACAACTAGGGCCGTATCATTATTAAAACCAAACGGTCCTTTTTAGGGCCACCAAATGCTATCTAAAGAGTTAACAATAGAATTATCTTACATATTTATTTCCCAATGCTGGTCTATCGTTCAATTAGCACTATTTCGGCCTAGACGTTTATCGGAAATAATAGACTATGAATTCCCAAACAGGCCACAACCATCTACAACGCAATAAGGATAATGATTTCCAGGTGGTCGATCATATCAACAGAATATGCTCTTGCTTCACATCTCAAGCACAGTTCCAGCTACAAGGCTCGGAAGAAGAAAACGTACACGGAAGAAACAAAGTCCCCAAAATTAAGTTCATTTCACCCAACTCTGGAGTTCGGTGCGGGAAGCCAAATTTGAGTATATGCCATAGTACTCAAATTTGAGTAACTGTATACAAAGTTTATGGAGGATAAATTTAACCTAATGCAATAAAACTCGTAAAAACCAAAGAAGAGAACTTTTCCGCACGGTTAGTTAGTAAATGTTATACAACTTTTAAAATAAAGTGCCTGAAAACATAAATTTACTTGATAATTTTATTCATTTTGTTGTTTCTTAATTTTTAACAATAACGGCTAGTTTAATACCGTAACATATTTATTGTTTTTCGGTTTTTAAATCTAATATACTTCAAATAATAAAAGTATGCAAATGACTTCCATTTTTACTCTAAAATTTGTTGTCAATGAAGTACTTACCCATTGAATAATGTTTACCTAATGTGCAGAATCAAATTTACCCATCTCTCCAGTTCAACAACAGTACTCAACTTTAAGTTTGAAAATACTCAATTCTAGGTACTTTGTTTCTTCCGTGTATAGCACCTTATCTACCGGGTGTTGAAGCATTTTATCCCGATACTGTCGTTTCCTCCAAAACAATAAGCATTATGAACAGCTTCATAATTGACATTTCCGAGCGGATTGAAAGCGTATCTGCCCGAATGACTTAAATCAATTGGCGGATGGCCCTGACGTCTCTGGAAATTCAAACTGCCCCTCGATCGAGCGGCCGGGAGAGCTAGCTTAACACGAGGTTTCCGAGCGAACCGAAGCCATGGTCAAGTAAACCAGCTTCATGACGAAATGAGGTGGTGTTAGTAGCTGTTCGCTCGAGCCCAAAATGGCCCTTTTTAGGGCCATAAAAACAACTGGAAAAGAAAGTTGACATGTGTTTTGGAAAGCTGGAGGCTGGGTTTCGGGATAATCGATTGTGAAAAACATCTTTCCTGTGCCGAAGCCGTAATGTTTTCAACATTTGCACTTTTGGCAGTGTTGTACACACATAAGCCTAGCAGAAACCGTATGCAATTGGAGGTGAATGAAACCAGCTTCTTGAGTAAAAGTTTCCCAAATGAACAAAACTCATTCGCACTGCAAGGTATATTACGTGATATAGAGTATCTTGTTATCATATGTCATACATATTATTTCCAGTGAAAGCAAGATGTATGAATGTAGATACCAAGACAGGCTATATCAATAAAGGTTGTAGTGCGAACGTTTAGTGTATAGGAATTCGATTTGGAAGGAAACCAATTTCGGCCACTCTTTAAACAATCAAGCGATCTAGATTGCACATTGCTTCGTAGTCCTACGTCAACTTTGCGTACAACCCCATTGGGCTGTCCCTTCTAGTTTTTCAAGCGTATCGAGTTCCAGCATCGGGGCAGTCCACATGCGCACATCATGTTATGGCTTGCGAATGATCCTGCTGAAACGGTATCCGAGCATATGCCTGCAACTATGGAACTCATTAGAAGTGTGTGTTCCATTCAGGCTGTGCACTTGCCGGAAACTATCAAGAAGCAGGTACACGAGCATACGCGCACATGCTATAAACGTAATGAGAAACGCTGTCGTTTCAACATACCGTATTGGCCAATGAACGAAGACCGTTCATTGATTCCTCTAACCGCTGACGATCGTCGCCGTGGTGAGTTGAGGAAACGTGCCTCGAAATGCGACAGATACTGGAAACCAAGGCGTTTGACACGCTAGAAGAGTTTCTTGCCGACTGTAGGTGCACATATGATTACTATCTTGATGTGCTCCGTTCTTCAATACAACGGCCAACAATTTTTCTGAAACGAGGAATGAAGGAGCTTTGGACCAATCAATTCAACCCATGGGTAGCTCAGAAACTTCGCTCCAACATGGATCTACAAGTTATCCTCGACGTGTACTCATGTGCATGTTACTTGGTTGACTATGTGAACAAGTCGAACCGAGGTATAAGTGGTTTGCATCGTGAGCTTATCCTTCTGCAAGAGCAATATCCTGACGAGGACTACACGGCATTGCTAAAGAAGGTTAGTTTGAAGATGCTGAATTCTGTGGAAATGTGTAGCCAGGAAGCTGCATGGTATCTGCTTCGCATGCCAATGTCTGAAGGGAGTAGAAAAGTAGAGTTCCTACCTACAATGTGGCCTCACGAACGGATCAGGTCCAGAAAACATTGTAAGCAGATGGACGAGGAAAGAATTGAAGAAGATTCAACCGATGTATGGACCAAGAACATCATACAAAAGTATGAAGAGCGGGATGGCTTGGAGAATGTTTGTTTGGCGGATTTTGCGGCACAGTACACCCAAAGCAGAGGTACTAACAGCTATAAACCTAGGAGCGTTCCAAAAATCTTGAAATGGCGAGGATACAGTATGAATGAACTCGCTGAGTACAAGCGCGAATCGGTTCTTCTATTCCTACCGTTTCGAAATGAGGTTTGTGACGTTCTGGACAGTAACAGATTCCTCCAGTTGTATGATACGCATGAAGCAGATCTTTTACGAAAGCGCAGAGAATACGACTGTGAGCTGAATCTAGAACAGACTGTTGAGGAATATCTGCGTACTTGCGAGAATGAAGAAGATGGGGAACAGGAAAATGCTGCCACAGAAAAGCATGATGAGTATGTGCGAACGACTACTATGGATCCAAACAACGACGACATCGAACATATACCAGCAGGTACACTGAGAGCGATCATCAGACAACGTAGAAACGTGATGTCGAAGGAAGATTACTGTGCTTTGGTGCGGAGGACAAATGCGGAGCAGCGTGACTTGATCTTGCATGTGATCGATGGATTACATAGCTACGACGAGAACAGCAAAGCTTTGCAGACCTTCTTTACTGGGCCTGCTGGATGCGGTAAAACGTTTACGTTGCGGATACTGATGGAGACTATCAATCGTTTCTCTCAGGATCACAATGCAATGAAAAATGCTTTTGTAGCATGCGCTTCTACTGGAAAGGCAGCCGTTGCTATTGGTGGAACTACCGTGCATTCTGCATTCCGGATCACAATGTCACGTCGGAGCAACTCAAAGCTCAGCTTTGAAATGCTGCAAATGTACCGTAACGCTTTCAACAATGTGAAAGCGATCATAATAGATGAGGTCAGTATGATAGGCGCGGATGTGCTCAACACCATCCATACGCGTTTACAAGACATCACTGGCAATTATGACGATCCATTCGGCGGAATCAATATAATATTTTGCGGTGATTTGCGACAACTGCCGCCCGTTAATGCTAGGCCCGTGTACAAACCAACTGGAACCTCCTTTCATGGTGCTGTTCTGTGGCAATCCCTTGATTTTTTCCGCTGGTAAAAGTTATGCGTCAGACGGATCTGGAATTTTCCAGCATACTTACCAAAATTGGCAACGGCAAGCCACTGACTGAGGAAGAAACAAAATTGATTGAAAGTCGATTCCGCACAGCTGAATGGTGTAAACAGAACGCACCAGGAGCAATTAGACTATATCATCGCAACATAGATGTGGAAAAATTCAACAATGAAGCGTTGAACGATCAAGATCCACTAGACTGTACTGCTGACGATGTGTTTGCAGGATACAAAGATGCTAGTCAGTTAGCAAGTTCCCGTGTCAAGCTGTACAAAATGAGCGTCGTGGAGACCGGCGGGCTGCCTTATTTGCTCCGGCTTGCGGTTGGTAAGCCTTATATGATAACTACCAACGTTGATGTCGAAGATGGTGTAGTGAATGGCGCAATTGGCGAGCTGAAATACATCGAACATGACGAAGTCGATTCTGGGCAGCAGATCGTAAAATTGTGGCTTAAGTTCGAGAGTGAGGCGATAGGTGCTGCTTTACGGATTAAGGCAAGACCTGCCGTTTTCGCCAGGCCTGGTATCCTACAACAGGATTGGACTCCCATCTCCAAACGATCGGCTAATATAAAGCTGAGTGGCATCATTAAATGCAAGCGCATACAGTTTCCGGTGGTCAGTGCCTGTGCGTTAACTGTTCATAAATCGCAAGGTGGCACTTTCCCGGAGATTGTATATGACTACAATAAAAGCCAGGATCAGCAGTTAGTTTACGTTGGGTTGTCACGTGTTCAGTCAATCCAGGGACTGTATTTAACGAACTCAACCAATGCCTTTAAGTTTCATCATGCTAAAGGTAGCAACTCACCTAAGATGGTAGACCTCAGGAACGAGCTGCAGCGTCTAGGAAACCATCGATTACAAACACTTGGGGATAATTTGTACCAAGTTCTGGAAAACAAGGGTTCTGCCACCACGTTGATGAGCATCAATGTTCAAAGTTTGAACGCTCACGTGTTGGATATCGCCTCAGATCGGATTTTAACAAGCGTGGAATTCCTCGCACTAAGTGAGACTTGGCTAGACAATAACTCCTTAGTCAAGATTGAAGGCTACAACTGCATCGTTCAATTCAAACGCTGCAATGTGAGAGCAGGTGGTGTAGCAATATATCAGCAGGATAAGGCTACCACTATGGCTGCTCCCCACAAGATCCAACAGCTCAGTGAACATCATGACGAGATGTTTAGCGTTGTCGATAACGTCGGGGACATTTGTGCAGCTAATATATCAGTAATGGACACTGAAGTTTTGCTGATTGCGGTGTACATTTCGCCAGGAACAACTGCCAAGAATTTGAAATTGTTCTTGATTCGCAAGTTGTTCAGGTATGCAACGCAAGATTCGCCAATTGTGTTGACCGGAGACTTTAATATTGATGTTTCCAAACAAGAAAATATTGATTTTATCAATTTTATGCAGAAACACTTTAAATTTACTTTAGCTAACCTTCTGAATGAAGCAACCACTCTTGGTGGTTCTTGCATAGATTTAACGTTTGTTAAGAATATCGGCGTAGAGTGCAGGCGTTATTGTTCATATTTTTCATATCATAGACCTATGTTGTCTGTGCTCGCTATCGAAGCACCCGAACCATCAAACCAGCAAACCGTGGAACATGAACCGGAATGACAGCATCTACCCATTCGACAGCAAACCATCGCCTACCCCTCGACAATAGCCGGTACTACTTGGATCACACCTGGAACAGCAAACACCAAAATACCAAACGGCCCTTTTCAGGGCCACTTAATTAATTCTAAAGAGTTGGATTCCATAATTTCCTTATACAGTATCAATGCTTCTAAAACACTTAAAGACTAACATGATATGCTTTTTTTCCACACAACAGAACCAATATCAACGCCCACCCATTCGACCGTCTACAAAATCATCACCTGGTACTCGACAATTGTACTTCCTCGGACCACTTCAAGAACAGCGAATAACAAAATTCTAAACGGCCCTTTTTAGGGCCATTTCAAGAGTTATTAAGAGTTGACTTTCATAATTTTCGTGGAGAAACGATAGTAGTGCCACACGCACTCATGGTTCTCATCAGTCAGGGACTCTCTCAGGGTCTCATGGTTCTTTAGACTGAATAAAATATTGTGGAAATTTATTAATTCGATGACATCAATTTCTTCACATCAATAAGGAGTCCTACGTCAACTTTGCAGTTATGTCACTGACATAACTCACCCTTTCGTTTTTTCTGTAAAAAGTTGTATATCGTTGAACATTTGCCTAATTTGCTTGGCCTCTCGTCATATGGGGTTTCGTTCGTCACATAGCTAGCGAAAAAGATAATACAATAAAACAGAAATAAAACAGAGATTACGATTAATATATTGTAAGTGATAGGTTCCAGAATGCTTCTAAGAACTGGCAGCAGTTGCGAATGAGTTTCTGAAAAATAGGAACTTCAGAGACCATTTATCTAACAGAGCCCAAAAGAGACCAAACGCGTAGAAAAAAGTTTGCATTGATTTTTCGATAACCCATGTGCATGATTATTTTTTTTATACCCATAGGATTGCAATGATCGGGGTTGGTTTTTGAAAACTCTCAAGTGATTATGCCGGAAGGATTAGTCTATGGTGACCAAATAAACACCGGGCTTTCGAAATCAGCTCACATAATCTTCTTGAAAATTTTTGGGATTCAGTATCAGTCAGTGTGTACGCGTTTTGTTGTCCAGGTATTTGTTTTAAAGTCCGTGTTTTTGTACTTTGTCCGTGTCATTACGTTGTTAGTGATATTCGTGTCAGTGCAGTTTTTGGTATCTGCGCAATTTCATATAGTACAGGTGTGATAATGTAATAGCTATCTCCCATATTCTACGCTCCCAAATGGAACAAAGTATTTGACGTTACACTCATCGGGAAAATAAGCTGCTCTGTTGGACATGGGTATTTGTGGGCGGTCTTTTAATATATAGTTATGTTTGTATGTATGATGTGTATGTAGTTTTGGAAATATTAACTGATTTACTTACCCACACTGTTGTTATTACTTTTGATTTGTTGGGAACATACCGCCTTAGATGATACTCGCATGCATGTGCTTCGTCCACGTAGGTCTTTCTTGGTCGGCTACTTGGTCTTGTTCCAACCATAGGCCAAGATGCCTGCCTGTCCATTTTGCGTCGCCATGAGACTCAGATTTGCATCAGGCTCCAAGCCTCGGCATGCTGATCCTTCTTGTATAATTTCTTTTTTCGTTCTAGAAGTATACAAAAATATTCGCTCCTCTGCCAACAACAGCCAGACCAAATGTAGAATCTGTGTGGTGATGCTTTCCAGAAAATTGCAGACCCATATTAAAACTCAGTTATAATAAAAGTAGACGATTCTTTGAGTGGTAGTAATATTATTGAGATTATACAAATTCTATATTGTATGAAAATAAGGAAAGTTGTCAAATTATAAGTGAAAATGCGGCTACTAGTGGGTTCAAATGCACTTCTGGTCCACATCACCCCTGGAAACACTGGTTTGCATCTTTCCCGTTTGGGTAAAGATCCAGTCCAAGCCCTGGGACCTGGTAGTTTTCAATCTACCACAAGGTTTTTTCAATGCCCAGGGATCAACAATGAATATTGTTGATGTTAGCATAATATGATTGATTCAACCCTATTCCATGCTCTAATAAGATCATCAATTCTGTTTAATTGAAGCTTCCATTATTCTTCGATCTATTGTATTATGCGTGAAACAATCACAAAAAAGTATTATATAAAAGTCAATGCACAAATATGCTTGATCGGGACCGGAATATTATTGATATGACTTTATTTTTTTCTCCGTGTTGACCAATGTCAAGTATTTGACAATTATTTGACCAAATATTTGACGAATTACCTATTCGCACAAAATAGCTACGAATCGTTTTCAGTGGACGAGAACTGCACACGTCATAGTTGCACTTGTTATTTTGCGGAATCCAGCCTCAATATGACAAAGTGACATGAGTGCGCAAACGAATCAACAAAATAAACGTTAAAACCGCGTGAAAGCGTAATGGATAAGGATTGTTAAAACTAATCCATCAAGGTTCATTAATTTATTATTTTCTAATTTCATAAAGTGTGGCATTATAGAGGGTTGCTCTTTTTGTCTTTTTGTCGATAAAAAGTCTGACAGTGCCAGATGAATCTGTCATAATCGCATCCCTGATTGCGACCATCACGAAAAGCGGTCAGGTTTTGAGCGTTAATATCGCAGTATTTGCCAAGTATTTTCCTATCACAGACTTCAAATGTTATATCGAATTCGTTTTTGAACCTAGGTTGGAACTAGTGCCAACCTGCGATTCTCGAATTTATTGTCAGTGCAAACCTCAATCCGACTGGAGTTACAAATAAAACCGTTCACCACTTCCCGAATAGAAATGATGATGTAAAAAATATTAGCAGACATCTTCCAAACATCAAATTTTAATATAGGTTGTCGTATTCCATATGTATTCAGAGTTCGAAGTTACGCCCTACTACATATAAATACAACATATTTAAACTTCACATTAAAAACAAACGTATTGATGATGTTAAATTTAACATCAGAACACGTCTTATAAAACTAGAATCTAAAATTACATGACAATCAAACGTTATGTATGTGGAATATTGTGTCCTAAGACATCTAAACACATCTGATGACATTATAATTGGCCGTTACCTTAGAAATAAACTTCATTCTACGTAAAAGACTGCAGGTCTACAGCATTAGAAAACTTCTTACAACATAAGAATGAAACGTTACAATAGAATCAAGGTCTTTGTGAAGTAAAATGTTGTATTCATAATAAGCCAGAATACATCCTTTGTCATAACAATCACACGTTGCGTTGAAATCCATGTTCTTATAGATGTAAAATTTTGTACTCATAAAATATCGGTAAATATCCGATGCGATTAGAATTAAGTGTGAATCCATATGTGTTTTGGCGATATTGGTGCATGCTACTTTATGTACTTTACTCAACACCGAATAAAGTACCTAGCCTAACATGTGATTTTGATGCTTTCAGATTATTTGGTTTTAATGTTATTATCTACAACTGAAAACATCCGGAAACGATACACCGTCACGTTTTCTACATCTGAATGCATCATACATCATCTCTTTTATTGGATGAAATCGACACTTGAAAACATATGTAAGATGTTTATTCATAACCTTTAATACATCTGAAAACATCAAAAATCCTTTGACTGTGCTGTTTTATTCAAATACATTTGAAAACATCAATATGCTTTGATATCTTAAAACATCAGAAAAACATTTTGTTTGAATGTCAAAATCATGACGTCAAAGGGACATTGGATTAGAAAAACTTTGTTTGAAAATGTCTGATGTTAACATCATGTTACCTTGCCTAAATACAGCGAAATCGATCTGATCTCTAATGTTCAACGTAAGATGTACATTTGAATTTCATGTTGATGTAGACATTGAAATCAGACATCAGCCCTGATGTAAATTTTTATTCGGGTTGGTTGGCTGCTCTACAATCAAAACAATGCACCTTTATTTTAAGTGCAATCACCTATAGATTTGGGCAAAGTGCAAAATTATTGCTCTGTATTGGTGCTGCACTTATTTTTTATTAAATGTGGTCAAATACTATTCACACACAAAAAAGGGAAATTGTTTTATTAAAAGTTTTGCGCTTTTCTTCTAAAAAGTGTTTATTTTTCATTAAATTAAAAGTAAAATTATCCACTGCAAAAGTTATGTATTTGATTTGAAAGTGGGTTTTTTTCGATTCAGCGTGTAAATTTAAAAGTTTTTTCTTTTACCGTGAAAATTGTAGAACTGTCATATCCACCAACACAAAGCAAGTCATTGTCCTCGTCTTCGTCGTCGTTTGGATTTTTTCATAATAGTTGTCCGCGTTCTCGTCTACTGTGTGGTGTGGTTTTTTGTTCATGACCGCTTTCGTACGCATTGCGTGATAAACGCGTTTCGTGAAAAAAAACTTCGATATTGTTAGCACAATCACCGAAATACAAAACCAACAATCTCTGTCTGAAGGATGGGTAAGTTTTAATTGTTTAAAAGTATTTATTGAATTAATCAACCCCCTTTTTTGCAGCGGTGCCACAAGCGATGACGAACGGCAGCAGATGCCATAAGTTGCTAAATTTTTACATGGAGAACATTGCTTGAAAGTTTATGTTACAATAAAAATATTATGTTTTCTATTTTAACGATGCCACTGTTTCATTACGAATTTCCTATTAATCTGAAAAAAAACCTTTTAGTGAAGAAATATTTTTTATTTCAATCAAAATAGCCCATTTTTATTTTTATTGCTTGACACTTTCTGGCTAAAAGTTTATTTTGAAATAAAAATAATTTACTTTCCTTTTCAACGATGCCACAGTTTCGATTTGACAGTTCTACAATTTATTTTGAAAATTTCAACTTTTAAATGTACAGAGCAGCAAAATTTTGAATTGATGGTTTGAGGGTTTTTGTTTTGAAAGCAAACCGCTTTCTACGAAAAAGAACCAACGCAACTTTTCAATTTTGGCAATGGTTTTTTTAATTTTAATAATCATTATTCTTTGTGTGCATGACCCCTACAGTAATTAACCATATGTGCAACAGATATATAGTCTTTAAGTGCACAACATATATAGTATTTAAGTGCAACAGCTGAATAGGTGTTAATTATAGTGTACATGGATTGCATTAACTTGTCCTAGCTAAATTCAAATGAGTTTTTTAATACGTTTTATGTGAAAAGGTGCATGGATTTTATTTTTTCATAAAAAGGTTAGTATTGGATTTTTTGTATCTTTTCATGTAATAAAACAAAATGTGTGAATAAAAGAGGTTTTATTTGTACTATCATAGAAAAATTACATTGTTTGTTTCATTTGCGGTTACATAGTAGTACATTCTACAAATATATATTATTAAAATCACATTTCTTTTTAAAGTAATATCTACTATTAATATAATGTAGCTCTGTAGCTGGTGGTCCATCAAAATCAATCAATCTAATAACTCAGAATCGTTCGAATAGATCTGCTTCTAAAAACTGATTTCCATCACTGTTGACATTATGTGAATACCCATTTTCTGATATTTTGAATTTTCCTTACATCTCAGCAGTTCTATCCCCATCTTTTCCAAAAAAGAACGCATCCTCTTCCCAAAGAGAATATTCAATTTAAGATCCTTGAGGAAATCGACCAATCTGCAAAGGCCGGTCAGGTGGCACTACCAGCCTTCATTCCGAGCACACTTCCATAATAGTGAAACAACCAGTTCCGGATAGCCGCTTTCGTTTTGAGGATTTTCACAACATCGTCGCTACCAGCTTTAACAACCGTTCCAATGCGAGAACGTTTTTGTCACGATAATTTATCTCAAATATTTCGATGCTCCTGAGCTGCTTTAGGAAGACCAACACAACGTACCTTTGAAATTTTTGATCCAATCGCACAGACGGATCCAACAACGAGCGCCGGTGTTGTTCGATCCAGTCCAACAACGGGGGCAGTGTGTAAACCTCTTCGTTCATTCTTGCTGATGTTGTTTCAAGTAATCCGATCCGCCGGTAGAATAAATCGAGAGCCCTTTCACTCCAGCACGAGCCGTAGAGCTTCCTTAGCTATCCGGATGTTTCGATCTTCGATCTTTGCCATATCTCTCAAACTCTGTTCCAGGTTCCACATGTACATGGAATGTTTTGTTCAAAACGTTTACTTTCTATTTTAATTGTAGCTTTTTGCACCGGCCCTCAATATACCTACTTTAGAGAGAATAGCAGTTACAGCAATCGAAACAAAAGTTTTTGCCCTAAACAAGGTAAACAATCAACACCATACTTTACAGCACGAATACGACAAGAAAATTAAAGTGTCTCGACGAATAATTGAAAAGTTCCTATTATCTCATTCGACTTCCTGTTTCAAATCTAATCTGTTTTAAAAAAAACGCATTTTAGGCTTTGATTTAGGATAAAAGAGCCTTTATCCAACACCGAATAATAGAACATGAGAAATTAACGAAAAAGATAATCGATTCTCAACAGATATGCCTTTTTGGGAGGAATATAACTGCATCGTTACGATCACCCAATCTAAAGATCTATAAAGATAAAACCATACGGTACACTTCTCTTTGCTTCTCCATTTTGCAAGTTTGTTTTTTTCACGAACGACAAAGCAGCTGATTGTTTTTCGCCCACGAATATTTATTTCGTTTTAAGTGCGAAGATTACATTGAAAATTATGTGCGTACCATATCAGTCTCATTGGAAACGAACCTGTGTATTAAGTGACGGGTGTTAAAAATTATGTGTGGCAAATGAAAATCATACTGGCTCACATGATTTCAATTTGAAGCAAAAATTGACCGATTTAAGTGCGAATTTTAATAATAAAAATTATTGATTTATTTTCAGTGTACGAGAGAAAAAAGTAGAGTGGTATGATCGGTATAAGCCAGTCACCATCATCATCGCTTATGTGTGTAAAAATGCTTGCACTAGCATAACCAGTGATCAATAATCAGCAATATATTTTAACAACTGTTGCAAATATGACGCTAGTATTGCTGGCTAATGAATGGTCGCACAATATTACTGTAGATGTGAACAGGCCTAAAGTAGGTCGATCAAACATGGACCATTTAAAATCCGTCCTCTTCAGGACAACCAATTTGATTTTCTCAGCTAAAGATTTTCTTTGCATAGGAATATATCTAACATACCATTTCAAATTCTTGTCAATCGGAAGCCGGAAGTGGCTAAACAAATTTCAGCTTTCCCTTCGCTGCATACCTTACATCTTTTGTACAATTTCAAACATGGATCGTAGATTTAAACGGTCTCTATATTATTCCAAACCGCAAATGTAAAGCAAGCTTACGCTAAGAGCAGCATGCGAAATAGAAAATTTACAAATAGTGACGCTCACGTAATGTTGAAATAAAATGACAATAAAATATATTTCACATTCTACGTCCGTAGTTCTACGTCATCCTTACGTACAACCTCATGGGATGTCCCTTGTAGTTTTTTATTACAGCGTTCCCTAGTAGACGTTTTCGTACGTTTTGGACGTCTGTTGTTTGTTAACTACAAGAATAACAATGAAAGTGTATTTTTTCCGGTTTATAAAACGCTCTCGTTTCATTCCAGAGTTATTCTTGTTAGAGGAATCACGTGTTTATATTTCACTGCGATATTTTCGATAAACCATTTTGAATTGCGTTTTTTTACGCAAATTTGTATTTTGTTAATCTCTCCTCAAGAGTTGTGTTGACGAAGAAGGGAAGCAGAAAACGGGAGTTATGCCGGATTCGGGAGAGTCCCACCGGAAATACCGAACGGAAAACGATGACTGACATATGAGTACGAAGCAATCGACGCAGGACCTCACAGAGTTAATGTTCACCGGTATTCCTGGTGCAGTTGAAAACCGGAATATAGCAGTCGCGCCAATCGATTTTACTCCCGTTCCATAAGTCCAAACAATGGCGCATCTAGTGCGCTGTATGGTGCATCTGATGCGCTATACAGCGCACTAGATGCGCCACTGTTTGAGTTCATAGAACTGGAGTAAAATCGATTGGCGCGACTGCTATATTCCGGTTTTCAACTGCACCCGGAATACAATGTCGACAAGGATGTATGCATTAATCAACTGGCCCTTGGAAAAACCTTGACGAAAACGAAGGAGTATAAGCTCAATGTAGTCAACTTGAAAACGATGGGAAACAACAAGATTCTAGTATTGGTGAAATCACATTTGACCGCCAACAATATTGAGTGAGACAAGACACTACAACAATTAAGCTACAAAGCATTCGAATCCCGTCAGTTAAACTGAAAGCAAGTGTGTCAGTGCGCGGCAACGCGATTCTATTTATGAGAAAAATTGCATAGTTTAACAGTTTTGATTGTCATCGGAAGTAGTTTTGGAATAGTTGTAGGGTTGTATTGTTGTGAAATAGATTGCAAACGTCGTATTTTGGCCCAACTCCATTGCATTTTTGGACTCTCAAGCAAGTAGGTAAGGTAGAACTTCTCCACGCGGTCTTGTAAAAGACTCGCTGGAGGAAAAACAAAATGGACGACGATGAGGATGGAGCTTGGGCTGCCATAGAACAAGATAGATCGGGCTATGAGTCAGCTAGTGATGCTTCAGTAAATAACCGCAGAAGAAAAGAATCCTCGGACGAAGAACTCAGAATTGACCCAAAGAAAATGAAGAAAGAACAAAAGAATAATAAGTACTCTGAACAAAATCCAGACAATGGGAACTTTCTCAACGTCGATTGGATTTCAAACAAAACACCAAAAACTTTTTTCCTTGAACCGACAGACGAAAAACAAAAATTACACATCATGGAGATCGCTAAATTGCTACACAACCTCAAAATCACCAAAAACACAGAATTAAAACCAGCCGGAAAGTTCCGTTACAAAATAACCTTCAATAACCCAAGACACGCAGAAAATTTTATTAACTCTAAAATACTGACAGACACATACAAATACAAAATTTACGTACCATCAATGTTAAAAAAAACCATAGGAGTAATCAGAAATATTCCACCCACTTTGACCGACCAAGAAATACAGAACAACCTTGAATCCAGTCGAATCAAAATAAAGAAACTGATGCCAACATATTATATCAAGATTAAAGGAGAAATACTTCCACAAGAAGTCAAAATTCATGGAGTTATAACAAAAGTAGAAGTTTATTTGTTCCCACTAAAGTTTTGCTGGAAATGCTTGCGCTATGGCCACAAGACTACGGTATGTAAATCTTAACAAATCAGGTGCTACAATTGTTCACTAAATGAGCATGAAGGAACAGACTGCAAGTTACTGAATGTAGGGGAGAACAGTACAAAATGCACTGGTGGGGTAGAATGACCCACTCAATAAATATGCTCAAATCTTTAAAACTATAGATTTAATGGAATTATATTTTATCAAATTTTAAATAAAACAGCATAACTCATAATTTAGTAGTAGGCTAAGGCACTATATACACCGAATATGATCAAAATTTAAGAAATTGTTCCGACTGTTACTCACATGTAAATAATAGTGTTATTCAAATAAGCTTTTAACAAGCGTTAATATCCATGGTTTATAATAAATCAACTTCACATATATCGCACACAACAAAACATCAAGATAGTGTCAAAACTTCACTATAATTCCACGTATTTTCAGAATATTTAGACAAAAGCATGCGAAACTAAAACTGGGGCAGAACGCACTGTGTCGTTATGTATACGTCTACACGCTAAGAAAAAAATACTCAGTGGAGCGGTTAAATGTATGAAGCCAATGTTGGGTATACAAAACTTACTGCTGGTAAAATTTTACTCAAAAGTAAGTAATTTGAACCCAATGGTAGATAAACACAAATAAACCCAACATGCTACCCACATTTAACTGCTCCTTTTGGTACTTTTTTCTAAGCGTGTATATAATGAGGAGTTGGCAACATATCACAACGTTTTGCGCAACGTCTTTATTCTATCACGGAGAAAAAACAGTCCCGTTTGAAACAACAAACTTGTTAGTTGACTTCCAAACTAAAGATTTAGTTGTTTCAAAACCCGGTTTTGTTGTTTAAAACCAAAGATTTTGTTCTGAAAGAAACAGGCAGATTAGTTGTTTCTACCTCAATATGTTATCACAAAACAACACCAATTATGGTTGTTCCAAACCAATATTTTTGAAGTTTCCACCTTGAAGGGTGTTCATTATTACCATAGCACAGGTTCCGTTGACTCAGAGAAACGAATTAAAATTTTAGATTGATTCAACCAAAGCGGCGGTTAAATCAAACTGAAATTTTATTTGGAGAAAAAATAACTAAAAGTTTAGTTTGAAACAAACTATTTTATTTTGGATTACTTCTTTTTGCGTCCGGTCCCGCTACATGCTATATTCGCGTACGTTTTCATCGTAGGTGAAAATTTAATATTTTACTTAAAATAACCTGAAAATGGTAGAAAGACTCGCATTAACATATGAAGATTTATTTTAGACTGAGTGGTCTGTATATGTAAATGTGCGCTTTTCTAATGTTTGTTAGTACTAGTATTTGTTAGTATTTCATTCAAATAAATATTATTGCAATTATCACAAAAGAAATGTAGGTGATTGTAAATGGAAATGTTTGTTGTTTCAACCGATTTCGTTCGTTTGTTTCAAACAGCAATTCAGTTCAAATCATACTCAAATTTGTTTGAAACAAACCATAAGCGTTGGTAGAACCAACTAACAAATCTGTTTATTTTCGTAGCTGTCATAATGAAACAACCAACATAATAGTAAATTCATACGGATGTCAGTTGAACTTAACTGCTCCATTACAGAAACAATAAATCAAAATTTCAGTTTGTTTTAACCACCGTAGGAAGTCATATCAAACTAAAATGATGTTTGTGCCCAATTCAACGTAAAACTCCGGTTGAATGAAACTAGAATATGTTTGTCTTTACCAATCTTTTTTCTCAGTGATAGCCATTGGCTGCTTGACAACCAAACAGAGCTAAGAGGACGTGGGGATATGTTGCAACTTTACACATCTAATGAGTAACTTTTTATAGCTGTGTTTTTACTTTTTACAAGCGGTGCATGCTATCCCATTAATGTGGTGCATAATATACCAGTGCACTATGGTACGAATGGACAAATTTCGCGACAAAAATCGATAACTCGAAAACCATTAACTTTTTTTTTTTATGAAAATGTTTATATTTTTATATTAATCCATCTCCTTTTTAAAAAAAAAAAAAATATCACAGACAAACAGACATAACATATCGAACATTTGACACTACAAATCATCGTCACTAACACACCTGCGCGTTCTGTTCAGCACACTGTGATGGATGATTAAGCTGAATAAATGGCGGTAGTGTGTTAACGTTAAACGTAAGAAAATCGAAATCTGTGGCGATATTACCAACTAAGAAACAATTGAAGTGGATGTTCAATGCGTAATCGATGAAAGAAACTGCAAGGATTATGTATGTTTGTCTGTGTTAACACATTCACATTTGTTTACTTACATTAATTTACATAATTTTATGTACATTTTTTTATTTATATTTATGTATTTACATATGCAAAGTTTCATTAAATTAAAATATCTACAATTCTGTACAAGCGAAAAAACCCTCTAAATCATATGAATAAAAAGTTGAAAATTTTATTATCAGTATAAAAGGACAAACCTAGTCACCACCCAAATCAAAAGATAGATCTTATTTTTAAATTAAATCTCCAGAAGACATCATCTGTCTAAAGTTAATGATTTTTGAGTTATCGATTTTTGTCGCGAAATTTGTTCATTCGTACCATAGTGCAGTGTTGTGGTGCGTTTTAACCCAATTTTAGGGTGCATATTGAGCAATAAAACGGGCGTTTTACCCTGAAGTCGTCTTGGCATCATATTGGAAAAGGTTTAAAATATCATGAAAAACCATCGTTTAGAATTAAAATCACATTTGATCTACAACGAAAACATCGTAATGCACCATACTCAATAACTTATTCCTATATTTCCGCTTTAATTACCTAGAAATTCACGATATTGCTTAAACGGTGCATTTTGTACCATCCTCCCCTACAATGTTTTCACTGTCGAGAACCGCATAAGACATTTGACGGAACATGTAAGGCAAGATCCAACAACAAACTTTCTTTTAATTAAGCGGAAAAACTTTATCCTCGACCATCACAGCGCAAAGACTTCAATCACTAGCAGATTAAACCAAAACCACCCAACAATAAAATACCATAATGGACCCAGTTCACAATCTAAACATCCTACAAAATAACATCAATAGTATAAGACCAGTAGCTAACCGTTCACTATTATCACATTTATTACAACTTTATAAAATTGATATTGCTATACTACTATCTGAAATTTGATTAAAACCAAATGAAGTCTATACATTTCAAGGTTATAAATTTATCGAAAAATCCAGCGACAAAGGTTATCGTGGATAAGCTCTACTTATAAAAAACGAAATTCATTTTTAAGAAACAAAACTTCCCGATTTACACCCCATCGAAGCGATAGCAATTAAAACTACAAATACAGTTGCTCCAATATTATTTATTTCCATTTATATACCTCCATGTCCGATAAACAATAGCCAAGTTAAAAAAAACTTGGATTGATCTTTGCAATTTTATTGAAAAAAATAACATCAAAACGATACTATTGTGACTTTAACGCTCACCATTCTATATGAAATGATGCAAACAAAATTTGCCCAAGAGGCGAACTTATCTTAGAGTTAATTGAGAATAGAAATCTGATAATAATGAATGATGGAGCACCATCTCTGCTATTGATTTAACCATTGTGTCATCTTGCTTAGCCCCAAACATAGAATGGACTGTTTTAGATTAAGAGATATGCGGTGATCATAAAATAATTATTTTCAAATTGCTCAATCAAGCACAAAATATTTAATTACAATTCAACTCTCTTAACAAGAAAAAATCAATTAAAAACATCAATAATATAGACCCTAACTTCACATCTTCATTTCTAAAATAGCAGAGACTAAATACAAACCAAATATAAAATTTAATCCAAAAATATGGTGGAATCCAAATATACAGGAACTTTTTGACGATTAAACTACAAAATTCATAAATTATTTGAACAATTTTACTATTGAAAATCTTATCCGTTTAAAAAAAAGCAAGAGCAAAACTAAAAACAGAAACTAAAAAAGCTATACGAAAAAGTTTTCAAGATCTAACTGATACACTTACACTAGATTTAAACTCGGAGAAAAAAGATTGGTAAACGAAAACATATTCTAGTTCCATTTAACCGGAATTTCACGTTGAATTCACGGGCACAAACATCATATTAGTTTGATTTCACTACCTACGGTGTTTGAAACAAACTAAATTTTTGAGTAATTGTTTCGGGATTTAAGCAGTTAAATTCAACTGATATTCGTTTGAATTTACCATTATGTTGGTTGTTTTATTATGACAGCTACAAAAACAAATAGATTTGTTGGTTGATTCAACCAACACTTATGGTTTGTTTCAAACAAAGTTTAGTTTGGTTCAACCTGAACAGCTGTTTGAAACAAACAAACGAAAATGTTTGAAACAACATACATTTCCGTTTACAATTACCTACGTTTTTCTATAATTTCAGAAAAATGTATTCGAAAAAAAGCTTACAAACATTAGAAAAGTGCACATTAAGATAGTGCACATTAATGCGAGCCTTTTTACTGTTTTCAGGTTTGTTTGAAGAAAATTTTGTTTATTGCATTATTAGCAGCGATAATTTGATCACATAAGAAAAACGAAGTCTTCTTATCATGACGTGAAAGTAGAAAACACCTCTTGCCTCAATTTTGTCCTTATGATCTGCGATAGGTATCGGCAATTTCCTTCCGTGGTTGTCCAGTCTGGATGACTGGGATCGCCTTATGACCGTTCGAATCTTCTATCGCCTTAATGGCAGCGATAATTGAGAGTATTCCGTCGGATGACTTGATTTGGCTGATGTCGTGGCCGGCCGGGATTATGTATAACGGCGCTTGAACTGTCTTGAGCTGTAGACATGCTCATCCTCCTTCTTGTTTTCCTCCGATGATTGAACGATTGTGCGAAGCTGTAACCAATATTTCGTTAGGTGAGAACTGTTTTACATTTAAGTTTATTTGGAATTTGTCCTTACCGTTACTATTCGTCGATCCTGCAATGGTCGAATTATGCCATGGTTGGTTATAGCTGTCGGATGTTGAATAGAAGATCGTGCAAGAACTGCCGTCGACATGACCGCAATCAGTTTGTCCGCTCTCAAAGTGCTGATCAATAATCGGAGACGAACGGATAGAAACATTCCACATATCCCAATAGTTGCGGAACATCATCGGAACGATCGATTTCACTAGAGTATTTTTTAAATCACTGACGAATAAAACTCGACACAACTATTACACAGATTGCGAACTGAATAACGTCTCTTTGATGGGGAGTTGTTGACTGACAACATCAGAACATGCAGCGGGACTGCGTCGATGACGTTTATGTAAGGTCCGGCACATCAGGCAGTTTACTTGTGATGGAAGCAAAAATTAGCAAACATTTCTGGGCAAGTAAGCTACGACGTCAAACTATCGTAACACTCAATATACTGTGAAATGATAGTTTGACATTACCATAAACAGCAGTACCGTGGAAACGATTCACATTGTGAGGAAACTAAAATTCCGCAATGTATACATTTCCATGTCTCATTAACACCGTTGCCCGGACCTTTTATAAGCGTCATTGCGAATGGATGATGGAGAAACAACCCAAAACAAATAGTTTGTTTCAAACTAAATTTTTAGTTATTTTTTCTCCAAACAAAATATTAGTTTGATTTAACCACCGATTTGGTTGAATTAATTTAAAATGTTAGTTTGTTTTCCAGAGTTAATATGAAACAATTGTGGCCGACGATAAAAATGATAAGCGGAAGTTTCCCCAATAAAAATAACCTACAATTATTGAATAACAAAGAAGTAGCTACTAAATTCGTGGACCTGAATTTCCTTTCCATAACCAAAGAAATACTATACGAAGTAAGCAATGATCCAAACCATTTAAAACTAACGTTTAACGATATTACGAATACCATCAAATCTAAAAAAGACAGCTCGACTCCTGGCCCAGACAACATATCATACTGCATCACGGAGAAAAAACAGTCCCGTTTGAAACAACAAACTTGTTTGTTGACATCCAAACTAACAAAACTAGTTATTTTCAAAATCCATTTTGTGGATTCAAACCAACGATTTAGTCTTGAAACAAACAGGCCGGTTGGTTGGTTCTACCTAGAGAAATAATGGTTGTTTTAAACTAATATTTTTGTTGTTTCCACCTTGAAAGGGGTTTATTTTTACTAAAAATACGGTTGAATTCACTCAGCCAAACATATTAAAATTTTAGATTGTTTCAACCAAAGCAGCGGTTAAATCAAACTGATAATTTGTTTGAGAAAATATAACTAAAAATTTAGTTTGAAACAACTTTTTTTTGTGTTATTTCATTTTCCATCAAACGTGTATTTTTGCGGAAGTCTAGCTCGCATAGTGCATACGCAATGTCTCAATAAATTATCCAACCGTGATTAATCCAAAAATAGTAATAGGTTAAAGGCCAGAACATCTCCAAAGAGCTCCGCCTGAAATCGTAAGGGTCCGGTAAGGTAATCATTAAGCCCATAAATAAAACACCTCTTTCCTTTTCAGTTGCATTACAAAGATGAGGCCCGTAACACAAACAAACACCCGGATCATCAACATCTTGGTACAGATGTGGGAACGGACAATAGAGTTGCTCGCCCTGCCAGAGGATGAAAAGAGCTTCATTTTGGATGATGGCTGCGGTTCGGGACTTTCCGGTAGTATACTGGAAGATCACGCTCGGATTAGCGTTGACAATTACGGTTACGGAAACGTTCGAATAATTAAAAATTTTGAAATAAACAATATTTTACTAAAATTTTTAAAACCCTAAAACTAGTAGAAAGGCTCGCATTAACCTTTGTAGATTGCTCATAGACTGAGAGAAATCTATAAATGTAAATGTACACTTTTTAATGTTTTTATCAGAATTTTATTCAAATAAATATTTTTGAATAACAGAAAAAATGGTGAACTTTGTAAACTTACAAACTCACTACGATAAAAAGACAAGGAAAGATTGCAGGAGCGATATTATCCAGTGCATATAATACGGCAAAAACAGGTATACTAGATAAGATCATGTATGATTACAAGATACCAGCAGAAATAACCGGTTGGGTTATTACCTTCTCAAGCGATATAACGGCGCAATTCAGGTGGGAAAAGGCCTTGTGGAAAGAAGCATTAGCAATGGACTTCACCAAGGGGATGTGATGTCTCCAACTTTGTTTAACGTTTATGCAGCCCAATTATACGATATCAGCGTGGAAGGAGTCGTAGTAGTAAAATATGCTGATGATTTCATGGCAATTATTGAGGGCAATTGTACAGAAGTCATACGAGAACGGACGCAAGTGTTTATAGATGCCTTCAAGCATAAAAGCAAATATCTGCAGCTAAAAATAAACGAGAGCAAAACAAAAGTTATGCTGTTTCAAAGATACAAAAAAGCTCAAGACATCAAAATAGGAAATACTGACCTGGAAACTGTGAATACATATAGGTACTTGGAAGTATCTCTCGAACATTACCCTAATAGCACACATGTTGCCATTCTGTTGTGATAACATAAATATGACTTGCTAAGTCATAATCGAGTTACTATAACTAATTATGATCGTTGTGTGCTACTTGGTAGGATATAGAGCTCATATTAGAGAAGTTTAAAGAAGCACAGCAGAACGGATCAACATGCTCAAGGTGATAAGCAGTTCTATAAACGAAGGTCATCCGCAAACATTGGGATTGTTTTATAATGCAATAGTTAGGGTCACCACAATTGATACGTTGCGGATGCGTTGACATAAATTTGACAGAAAACCTATGGGACAACTGTCAAATTCACGCAAACGCATCCGCAACGTATCAATTGTGGGTGACTCTTTAGAGGTATAGGGTAGTAGAAGATGAAAGTGCTTGACCAGTGAGGGCGATTGGAGAATATAAACGGAAAGCGATAAATCTAATGAGATGATGACTAGGTTAGCAAAGAATATTGGCAAGTTAGTAGAAAAGTTTGATCGTACTTTGAAGCCATTTGAAGCGTGTTGGTTTAACGGGACTTAAATTATGTGAGTGATAATTGATAGCCATGATTGGTATGGGAAATTGAATAGTAAGAGTGCAACCGACTTCGCGGTTGATAATCCGATGGAAAATAAAACAAAAAAAAAAACAGTATGAAGTGCCGTGAGTTGTGTTGCATTAGAGAAATGTAAAAAAGGGTAATATATTTTCAGAACAGATACATACAATCCTGCACCTGTACTAGAATGGAAAATTTAGATTGTACTGTGTTTAGATTTTTTTTTCTTTTGTTGGAGGCATGTATATACTTATGAATGGGTTATGAAATTCATCTCTAAATGCATTTTTTAAACGACGATTACAGTATAAAATTAGCACCTATTTGTGTTAAAATTATTAACTGTACAGACAGAAAGTAATTGTGGTTTTATCTGGTTATTGTTTCAGAAAACAAGCCATGGATAAAACCCTATGGCCGTTTAATGACGCAGTTGATTCACAAAACTTGCAAAAAGAATGGGAAGAATGGCGCAGAGCCTTTAATCTGTTGTTGGAATTGAGAAATGTCTCAACCTTGCTTCTTACTCTGGGTGGTCGAGGCTTACAACGAATCTATTACAATCTCGGGGCGGTTTCGAGTGAAATCTATCCTGAACCTGTGAAGGCTCCGTATCATCCGGAAGAGATCCCGGAACACGACAACGCAATTAAACGTTTGGATTCGTTTTTCGTTGGCAAACGAAATGATCGTGTAGAACTTGAGTTGTTCAGATTACTGAAGCAATCAAATGACGAACCATTTAACCAGTTTATTCTCATACTTCGGGTTCAAGCTGCTCGCTGCGATTTCAAAGACCGCGATGAAAAAGAAATTTTGCAACAAATAACCATGGGTGCTCGAGACGAGAAGGTAAGAGACAAAGGTCTTGAAAATGTATTAGGGCTGAACGAACTTACAAACTACGCTATAAACCGTGAAAGTACTTGTTATGTAGAAGGAGATGTTCGCTCATCACCATGAGGCACCGAGAGTGAACAACAATGTTTTTGGCTAGAATGAAAGATATGAAGAGAAAGTTTTGATAGTTCCGCTAGTGTGCGGCAGGCTTGGAAATATAACAGATGTTTTTAGGAAAATTGAGCGAAAAGGGCATGTGTACAGTGGTACTCGAACCAACGACATTTTTGCCTAACATCAAACTTTAGTGATCGTCAGTCGGTGCGAATCAAAGCAAACCCAAAAAGGAGAGAGTTCCTCTCCCATGTGCGATTAAACAGAGAGCACACAATAGATCGCTAGAATAACTATACAATCCACAGTGGTACATGAGCGTCTTCCAACCGGACATTTTTGCCTGTTGAAGTGGCGGACTTAGTCCGTGCTTCAACCTAACCCGCAGTGGGATGTTAGGCAAAAATGTCGTTGGTTCGAGTACCACTGTACACATGCCCTTTTCGCTCAATTTTCCTAAAAACATCTGTTATATTTCCAAGCCTGCCGCACACTAGCGGAACTATCAAAACTTTCTCTTCATATCTTTCATTCTAGCCAAAAACATTGTTGTTCACTCTCGGTGCCTCATGGTGATGAGCGAACATCTCCTTCTACATCATAATCGTTACTCCTCGCACGGAGAATATATAACATAACAATTAATGTATGTGAAGTACTTGTAAAGCAAAAGGAAAAAACCAAAGCATTCCGGGACGACGATGTAAGGGATGTTGTGGCAACGGTTAAGCAGGACTGGAATAAAGGACCAGGCTCCCGTGGCATGAACAGTTATTTCCCAAAGCGTGAGTTTCGACGCAATGGATCAGAAGGTAAATTCATCTCGTAGCTTCGATGGACGGTATCGCTCAAAATACAATCGGTGTGGATCGTCTAATCACGATGGTGATGCTCGTAACTGTTCAGCCAGGAAGGCACGCTGCAATCGATGTGCGAAGATCGGTCACTATGCAAGAGTGTGCAATGCGTCACGAACGCCACCGTCAAAGAACCGCTATGTGTGGAAACGGTCAGATGGGCGGTCGGTTGAGGAAACTAACTCTTTACAAGAAAACGAATGGCAAGAGGATCTACCCCGTCGTCCCGAATCAGATGACCTTTCGAAGGTAAAATGATTATTTGACTTCAGAAATTCCTTTTTTGTTTCATTTTAATTGCGTACCAACCTATAAGAACGTTAAACATTGATTGAATTTATTCAATGTTTGTACATTTTTTTATATTTCAATAAAGAACTGATCCGTATTTTTGGGGCACTTTTTTTTATTACTAGGTAAAGAAACGGTCATTCAGCAGTGGAATAATAGGCTGTTTCATCGATAAATTTTCGGTAGAATTCCTTATCGATTCCGGGGCAGCTAATAATACAGTTACTGACGACGTATGGAACATGCTCAACACAAACAGTGCAGCTATTTTCAAGAAGAAATTTCAGTGCGATCGCCAGCTCAAGGCCTATGCCAGCGATAAGCCTCTTCGTGTTTCGACGATATTTGAAGCATGGATATCTATCAATGCCTCGAAACCGAAGTGTTTTGCGGAGTTTTTTGTGATCGAGGGTGCCAGCCGTTGTTTATTGAGCAAGAGAACAGCCGAAGACTTGAGAGTTCTTAAGGTGGGCCTTGAAGTTCAGCACATTGAACAGGCTCCAGAGCCGTTCCCGAAATACCCGAATATTCAACTGAAACTTTCCATCGATAAACGAGTCCCTCCGAAGAAAATTGCGTATCTCAGGATACCAGGACCGATGGAAGAAATAGTCGATGCTAAGATCCTAGAGATGCTTCGCAATGACGGATTGAGCCAGTAGATGGACCTGCTGAGTGGATTTCACCAATGGTGGTTGTTCCCAAGGGGAATAAGGATGTTCGATTGTGTATTAATATGAAATATCCCAATGAGGCCATCCAGAGGGAACATTACCCCTTGCCGGTAATTGAGACCTTTTTGAACAAACTCAGAGGATCAACAGTTTTCTCAAGGTTGGACATCATGTCTGCATTTCACCATGTTGAGCTACATCCGGAATCGCGAGGAATCATCACGTTTATGTCGAGCAGAGGATTGATGCTATTCAAACGGCTTATGTTCGGGATAAATTGCGCGCCTGAAATTTTCCAGCGAATAATAACGGAAATGTTGTCAGGGATCGAAGGTGTCATAATTTATATCGACGATATTGTTGTATCGGGTAGAAATAAGGTAGAACATGATGCTAGATTGTAGGAAGTATTGTCAGTACTGAAGAAGAACAATGGGAAATTGAACGAAAGCAAGTGTGTCATAGGTGTTCAGCAGTTAGATATTCTGGGATTAAAAGATAGCTCTACATCTGAAGGGCTAATAGATGAAAAAGTCGCTGCAATCAGAAATTTTCGTCAACCTGAAACGAAAGAAGAAATTAGGAGTTTTTTGGGACTCATTAATTTTGTAGCTCATTTTATCCCGAACCTGTCCACACGATCCGAACCGTTGCGGGAATTTGTACGAGCCGATGTCACGGTGTTTGACAAAAGTCAGCAGCACGCATTCGACGATCTAAGAACTGAACTTTCTGCAAACGTGCGTAGGCTAGGATTTTATGACCCTAAGGATGTTACGGAGCTCTACGTCGATGCTTCATCGGTTGGGCTTGGAGCAGTACTTGTCCAAAGGGATAAATCAGATGTTCCAAGAATCATATCATTTGCATCAAAAGGATTGACTGCTACCGAGCGAGTTTACCCACAAACACAAAGAGAAGCCTTAGCAGTTGTGTGGGCAGTGGAGAAGTTATATCTCTATTTGTTTGGCCTTCGGTTTACTATTTACTCGGATCACAAGACGTTGGAATGGTGGGAAATACCGAGACGGAAGAAGAGCATGTTCAAGAGCAGAAGGTTGGGCCTTGCGGCTACAACCATACGATTTTGAAATTAAACACATTCCAGGATTCAGCAACATCTCGGATGTTCTTTCCAAACAGAGCATTTTCTGTTAGCAGTAGGAGCTGGACCATTAGCGATTACTTTGGACGAGATCAGAAATGAGACAAGGAACGATACGATTCTTCAGTCGGTTATTAGGTCCCTTGAATCTGGGAAGTGGCCTCACGATTTGGTTCGTTACCAAGCTAGGCGTTCGAGAAGGCATTGTTGTCCGTGATGAAAGAATTGTACTACCAACTATATTGCGGCGAAAGGCATTGGAAATCGAGCACAGAGGACATCCTGGGGTTGTTTCGATGCGCAGGCGCTTAAGAGAGAGAGTCTGGTGGCCGTACACAAAAAGAATAATGATTGATAGAATTAAAAAATCCATTGCTAAAATTGAAAAGTTGCGTTGGTTCTTTTTCGTAGAAAGCGGTTTGCTTTCACAACAAAAACGTTCAAACTGTCAAATCAAAATTTTCCTGCTTAGTACATGTAAACGTTGAAACTTTGAAAACGAATTGTAGAACTGTCAAATCGAAATCGTGGCATTGTTGAAAATGAAAGCAAATTGTTTTCATATCAAAATGAACTTTCAACTTGAAAGCGTCATGCAATTCAAATAAAAGTAAGCTGTTAAAATTGAAATAATTTTTTTTTAAATGAATTGTTTTTTTATCGTGTTTTTCAATATTAATAAGATTAATAAGAGCAAATCTTTTGTTTTTAAATAAAAGTCGGATATATGTAATTAATTAAACATGATGTTTTCGTTTTGTAAACAAATTTTTCTTGTTTCTGGTTCATGTAGTAAACAACGCATTCCTTACTTAAGCATAATCCTCACTCAAAAGCTGCATTCGGAATATATTAATCGTCTAAATGTACTATTTTGGAAACGTAGTTTGCTCGCCATCAGGATATAATAGCATTTCCAAACACAGTGTTTCGGCCGGAGGAGTGCCGGAAAGCGAATCATTGGACCGGTCGTCGACGGGGTTTGCTGGGATAGTTTCGTAGGTCGGATCCTATTCACTGCTGGTGAGAGATTCGTAATTGGAAGAAAGTTGACTGTTGCTTCGTTGGGGTGTTATGCTTATTCATTTAACTAATTGGGTTGTCCTGTGAGCTGGTATTATCGGTGGAAGGAGTACTTTGGCAGAGCGTACAACTATAAGGCTAAAAGTTCGAATACAATCTCCTTAGAAAATACATCACCAAGTCTCACCTTAAAATCCTCGACAAATTCCTTCACTGAGAAAACGAACAACAGAACAATATCCGTGAGTAGCTTAAGTGTTTCCTGGACGGATGAAAAGAACAGAACGGCTTTGACAGGTAAACCCGATCCTGTTTTTTTTTCTATCAAACGCAGACGGCTTGCTTTTTATGTTGGTGGATTTGACAGTTCTGCAATTGTCATCGTAAAAGAAATCACTTTTAAATTCACACACTGAAGCGAAACATAACACTTTCAAATTAAACGAAGAACTTTTGTTGTGGATCATTTTACTATCGTAATCGTGGGATTTACACGGATGCATATTTGACGGAAGCAACAGCTACAAATTAAGCCTGAAACTTGAAAACACGGTATGTATTATGTCAGTGGAACTGAAAGCAATATTCGTTGCACTGCAGTACATAGAAAGTGTTGAATTCTCGCCAAACATTGTTTTATGTTTTCGTTTAAATTGTATATTGTAATTGACAACACATGTAATATAACCGTAACTAAATGGTCTTCCAACGAGTGACATAAAATAAATAAATAAATAAAAAAAGTTCGTGTCAAATGCAAGAATCTGAATGGGATTTACCCACGAGAATATTTCGTGATTGAAATCTACCTTTAAATTAGAAACCAGTCAGACGTATTTTATGATCCAGTATGGACAATTTGTGATATCCACCCACTGCAATAAATCCAGCCTGTGTGCGCTCTCTTAGTGTTTGTGTATAATTATTTTATTTATTGAATACTTAGACATCTCAAAAAGTTACAAAACAAATAAACAAGAATCAGTTTTCCTCGGCTTCTTCCTCATGTTCTTCATCGTTATCTGGATCATAATTTTTTTTTTCATTTACTGCTTCTTCTTATTCTTCTTCTGAATTTTCAATGGGTGTTTTTTGGTTGCTTGCTCTTTTCTCTCTTCCTACCTCCTCCGTGTCATCTGCCTGCGACGTAACCTTCGCTTAGCAGTCACAAATCCACATCACGTGATGAGATTTTCGTTTTTCGTATCCAGCAACTGTCACTTGAACATCGATCTTGAAATTTCGCTTCATTCAGTTTTTATTTTCTTAATTGGCACAATTTTGTGTTTCTTTCATTTTACTCTTTCGTTTTGCATAGGGTTGATCCTATTTGTTTGCGTGTGTGTTTGTGTGTGTAATCGTGTATGTTTGTGGGAATGTCTTCATTCTTAAAGATTAGTGTGTGTGTGTTTGTGTAGTAACGAAAAACGGGGAAAGGGGGTGTTTGTTTCATCGATTGATAATTTTTCAATTTTTTTTTCTCTCTTAAGTAGCGAGTGGCTATACGTGTCTAGTTTTCTTTTTAGTTTTTCTTTGTTGTTTTAGTTAAATTTTTAATCGTGTAATTGTAGTTAGGTGTTTATGTGTACGTGTGATTTTTCTTCTTCGCCTTATCGCGAAAAAGAAGATTTGCTGAAGGTGACTTTATGAAGATCCTTGCTTTGCTTGTTCGTTTCTAGTTTTTTTTCATTTTTTGAATGTGTTTGTGTTTTTTCTTCATACAAAGAACCACTGAATTAATTATAGTTTATTCTTGTTTATAATTTTTTTTTCTGTGTATGATAACCATAGATTATTGATTGGGTAACAATTTTTTTTGCTCTGTAATTTGTCATTTTCCTTCGTTTTTCTTATAAGAAAGTTTTTCGATCATTGTGTTATTCCTAGCGCAGTTTTCGGCTGCATGCTTGATTTGCTTCACATTCGAAAGACGAAGGTGAGGAAAATCAGCAGTCAGGTTCGTTTGCAGGGGGTAGAGGGTGTATGTGTGTGTGTGTGTGTGTTTGTGAGTGTGTGTACATAACGTGATTGGGTTTGGTTCTCTTTGGGAATTAAAATAAAATCAATCGAAAATAGAGAAGGTTTTGCTTCAAGTGGCCGCTTTCAGATTGTTTATCATTATAGTAGTTATCTTCGAAAAGTAAATAAGTAGATAAAATTAGGAATTGCTAGAACTAAAACTATCGTTGAAATTTTCAATTGCATAGTTCTAATACGCATCATTTTCTTTCGGTTTTAACGTTACTGCTGCTACTGCTTCCTTTTTCTTTAAAAGATGGTTGTCGAGGAATTTTTTCTCAATTGTTTTTGTCGATTTTTCATTTGAGTTTTTCTTATTAAATTTTAATAATGTTTCAAGTTGTTTTGTATGTATATTTTTATAAATACTTCTGTGAGGGAAAGAACGCGTGCAGTTGTCTGTTTTTGTTACTTGTTTTAGTTTACTTTTTATGTAAAAGGAAATATACGTGTTTTAACTATAGTTTATGATGTTTTTTCTTCTGCGGATTGCAAGACGTTTCCTAAATTTTTACTCTTAAGTGATTTGCTTTGTGTTTATGTTTACTTAAACTCTTTTTTTTTTACTTTTTGAGCCATGTGCTGTCACCCTTGGCCTGGTGTGATTGGAAAGTAGTTTGACCTTTTGTATTTAAGTGTAGAGATTTGGTTAGAGATTAAAAATTTCAAATAAAATTTTGAAATTTTCGCCAGGGGAACTCTAGTTCTCTGCTGTTAAAGGTATACTTGTTTTGTTTTCGTTTGCTCTTACTTTCAATTGTATCTAAAATCACTAGGTTTATAGAAAAATTCGTGAACCAATTTAGTAATACCTTTAATTAACTAGTTTAATTGATAGTGATTATCGAACTTTCTACTTTCCTCATTTTCGATCAAGAGTGGCAACACAAAAATTGGTTGGTTTGACTTTTCACTAAACTTAAATTTTTTTGGCCACTTTAGGAGATAGCCAAACTCGTTAAATGGGCTCAAACGTGTCCAATTGATTATACAATATATAAATTCAATTCCCTTTCATGTAGGTTTTAAGTCATTACTTATAACTGCATTCATTTATTTTTCTAACGATTTGCACGACTCTCAAAATCAAAGGTGTAGGCATTCACAATCAAATAGTGACATCCGTCATCGTTATTCTTAACATTAGCGGTAAAAGTTCGGTTACTGCTAATATAGCTGCAATTACTTCTTGTTTTTCTTTTCTGAATGTTTAAAAAGTATCAGAAATACAAAGTAAAATAAACAGTGTCATCTCGCTCTCATTGTCAGATCCGTCTCTCGAGAATACAATTGATAACTGACATTCAAGTGTACGAAACATTATGCTACGATTTTTGTCATTGTGTGAGTGTGTCTGTGGTTATTATTATCTGTCATCGGTTTTTTTTGTGTAATAAGAAGTATAATAGTAATAATCATAAACTTGTTCATCCTTAACTACCTCTTGCAATAAGAAACTATCACTAAGTTTTGCTCTGCTCTCATAAAAATTCACTTTTGTTTTGCTAATATCATCCATAGAATTTGTTTTATGTTTTACTTGGTTTACTAGAATTTGAAATTTTCCACATGTTTGTTTTGTTACGCTCCGTTTCGCTCAGTCATATGATGCGAAAAATTTCATATAACAATAAACAATTGTCTCTATTCCGTTTGGCCGGCGCACCAGCATCGGGTTTTTTTTCTTTGAAATGCTCAGAAACAGTTGTGTAAAGAGTGAGTAAAATTTCGAAACAGATTTTCCCTCCAACTTGGTACGATAAATCCCCAGAGAGTGTGCGCAGCAAGTTTCAGAACACTCCCACATAGCCAGACAAAAGGCCCCGCCCTCCTTGGTCGGTTGCGACCATGGATTGTTTATTTTTCCGGTACCAACTCTGCCGCATCGCCCTTTCTCTGCCTACTTTGTGTGTAGGTGTGTGTCTGTGTATTTTTTTTTTAAAGTTTGTTTACATACATATATGTCGTTTGCTTGCTTGTGCTTAAATCTGTTTACTTGTTTGAATCATCTTTACGTGCGGTCGAAGTCGACTGGGCATCACCTAAACTAATCATGTCTCTAGGCTTCCACACCGGGGATCCTACAATTAAACAAGAAAAAAGTAAAAATGGCCAGATTTAATCAATTTGCTTCGGTGGAATAGTCCAATCGGATGAAGAAAGAGAGAAAGAGAGAATAACGGTGAAAGGGTAAACGAAAGAGGAGGATCAAAAAGGACACGGAAAGATGGAAGAAAAAGGATCGTATAGAGGACCTGAACAATCGAAAACAATAGGGAGTAGAAAAGTAAAAAAAAAGAAAAAGAAACTAAATCAACTGAGAACAAAACTGGAATCAGGTGAGTTAACAATCGATAAAATGAAACCAAACGAGAAAGATTATTTTATTTTAAGTATAAAAATTATGAAATTGTGCTTATTTAACTACTTAGTTCAATACCAATTATATTTTGCCAATTGTGTTTTCAATTTTATTGTTGAAGTTGTGTACTTTCTTTTTCGATTCGATTGCATAAAAAATGTTCTGCTGTTGTCTATTGCTTAATTCTTCCATTTTTGTTAGTTTCGTTGTTTTTTCTCTCGAATGATCAAACGGTGCAACACACGTTAGTTGAAAAATCATAATTAAATAAGTCTATAAAGTATACTACAGAGTTTAAAATTTTAACTATTAATTGTCTAACTAGTGTAAAATTTGCAATAAATAACAATAAATAACTTCTTAATGTTGAAAACTTTCTAAACTAACTATCTATCTTAAAGCTGTTATCAGTGTTTAATTTGAAGCATTGTTAAAGTTCAAGATGTTCTACTAATATTTAACGAAGCTAATAATCTTTGATATGCTGAGTGATTGCTTTATATAAGTACAGGTCTACAATAATCTAAACATCAAAGAGCAGTTGTTAACTGCACAAAAAGGTTTAGTCAACGGTTCATGCCCATTAGCTTGAGAATTCATGTTTGCATACAACCTCTTCGAAAGGCATTGTCCACCTAACGGTTATGATGATTGTCACTAGTTATAGGTAGACAGCTAGCGAGTTTCATCAGTACATCGCTGCGATGCTGTCCTGGCAAAACAACCAAAAATAGGAACACTGCTCAAGTGCAATCAAGTTTTGCTCGGTGACTCACGGTAATCGGAAAATCCTTGAAAAGTTAGCCATATTATGGTAAATGTTTCGTAGCTTAAAACTGCACTGCTAAGGTGGCGCTGGCCGGTCAACAAAAAGTCGTATGAACAAAGGGTGAGTCGTTAATTATTTCCAACTTGGGCAACTTTTTTCATTCTTGAGCGAAACTAACCGAATTTTGCCGCGTTTCTTGTCGGAGTGTATTGTTTACATCCCCTCAGTTTTGCAGTTGTTAGTGAGATTTCGATCGCGATGGAATAAAGTCAGCAAAAGGTTCACGAAAGGATTTTGTTCGAAACTCTGGGCTGTCGCATCGTACCTTGGGTAAATTTGACAATCTCAAGGATCCTCCAAAGGTTCCAGGGACGGATAACAGTGGACCACAAGTCAGGAGCTTGACAAAAACCGGGGACAACGCGCAAAAAACTGAGCGCTGATTGCTCATTTCAAGCGGGATTCGAACATTCCGGAGCGAGACTGGGCCAAAAAACTAGATGATTCGCAATGTTTCATCCAGAGGGCCAGCAAACGATCTTAATTGAAAACGAACAAGTTTCAGAACTTCCCAAATCGGGACGAACTTCAGCAGAGTGTGACAAAAAGCGTGCCCGGAAATTCATATGGCAACTTCGTTGACGACATCTAGAAGGTCAGGAAGGCACGAAAACGGTAACGATGAACAAAACACGGTAACCAAAACTCGCGCCAGGAATCTTTATCGAGAGTGGCTGACGAAACCGAGACGAGTACCTCCAGAATCGCCTGCTGTCCTTCCTGCGATCTCTCGGAGACGAGACGTTATTTTGGCCGGATTTAGCCTCCTGTCGCTACACGCGGCCAGTGTTAGACTGGTACAGAGATAACAGTGTTTTGTTTGTACCAAAAACCTTCAAGCCACGAACTTCCCGGAACTTCGTCCAATTGAGAAGTTTGAGGCCATCATGAAGGTCAATCTTTGTCAAATACCTAAAGTATTCAAGAACGATCTGGCTTGGAAGAAACTAAGCGTTTAGAAAAGAATGAAGAAATAACCCAGACAAACCTCAATCATCGTGACATAGTACAAAAATTGTTGTGGTAGATGACAACGGAAACAATGTACGACGTTGCACTCAATCCAGAGCCGGTATTACCAACAGGTTTCGGCCAGTTTGCTCTGTTGTTATCCGATTAACCGTTTGCGAAAACTGGTCAATCGACCATCTTGGCGGCGCAACCTGCGAAGCCCTCATTTGAGGTAGACACAACCTCCTGAACTGGGAACATGCCCGTCGTTCATAATGCCGCCATATTTAACCTATCCGCAACCCTATTGCCGTTGCCGGCCGGGATGCGATATTATGGCCATATCCGTTGCCAACTCGCGAACTGCCTGACACAGCTGTTGCTGAGCTGCCTCACAATGTTTCAGGTTTAGTTATGTTACCTGCTCTTTGCAGTGGCGTCTCGTGAGATAATTAACCGGTTGTGCATTTTCTTTCGAACCCGGACGTCAATTTTGACAACAATATCTTGCTCCATAGTTCCTCCTTTGCCGAGTCTCTTGTGATATGCCACAAAAAGTACCTAATCAATGTCCCGAAACAACAGAATAAAATTGCAACTAGCCAGTGAGTAAAACTACTCTGTGCAGACCACAAAGTGCACAAAACAGACACTAACTCATCGGCAATCAAGTTATAGAAAGAAAAAAACATCTACAAACGATCCACGTGTGGTATGTACAGGATCTGGTGCAACATTTGAAATGCCCCGTCTGCGAGTATTAACGGAGTATTAAATCGATGAATTTGATAATACATGAAATATACAATTTTAGACTGTGCAGTGCACGAGGTGCACATATGGACGAGACGCCACTGGCTCTTTGGTTACCTTCTTGGTTTAACTTTGTAGGCCGGGAACATAGGGTCCACCGTGACGTGCTTGTCATCTGGTTTCCCAGAGCACGTCATACATGTGGGCGGCTCCTTGCAGTCCCGAGCCTTGTGGCCGTTTCCTTCGCATCTTCTTCATAGATCACTTGTGTATGTGCCCTTACACTCTCACGACATATGTCCGCTGTCGAGGCACTTGAAACATGCCTCAGTGGGTAAACAGACCACCTCACCTTAAGTTTCTCCAGGAGGGCCGAGTCTACTGCAGCTGCTGCCAACCGTATTGTGGCCAGTTGGGATACAAGCGGACCTTTTCGCAGCCGTATGGCTGTTGTCGCCTAAGTTGTGGCTACTTCGACCCCACACTGGGCCTTGATGGCTATGGAGATTTCACTAGCGTTCGTAATCTTGTCCAGGTATTTGCACTAGCGTAAGAAGGGAATGCACCTTCACTCACGCTCCCAAAGCTTGTTCGGCCAGCTCTATGTAGGCAGGGCCCTTCAGTTTTGTCCTTTTTTAGCTCCAGGATCATTTCATCGCTGTGGATACGGCGGATACTCCGCACATTGGAGCCCAGATACGCTAGCTTAGCGTCGCCGGGGATCGCGATGAAACATCACCGTGGTTCCGGTTCCGTACCAGGTTTTCGTTTACTTTTTCTTGGTTGGGTCTATTCCCATTTTTTCGAATCTTGGTTCAGGGATTTTCCCCTCGTCCCCTTCTTGTCACCGGGGTCCTGGTCACAGGGGCCCTGCAACTTTGGTCGCCCTTGGCGCTTGAGGCATCCCTCACCCAAGAACTGGATCTAGCGCTTTTGGCGCCGTGGGTACTCGCTTTACGCCCCATAGGACGTGAGGATGGACTCTCACTTCGGATGGAACCCTCAGGTTGGACAGATAGCTCTATTGGCCCGTGGGGCCGTCTGACACCAGCCGCTTCTTGGGGACACCAGGTGCAATTTCCCAGGGCGACTGCCTCGCACGCTTGGACGTCCCTGGCCCCACGGTAGGTGGTATGCAACATCCCACGAAAACGGACGCATCCAGACTCTCTGGTCTTTTACACTGTCACTAACTTGCCCATTTCTCTGGCACTTTGTCGGATAGTAGCTTGGCTTCCAGTACGTCCCCTTCGCGGCAGGTAGCTTGAACGGATCACGAAGCTTCAACAAATTTTGTTTGAGTCGATATTGCTGATATTGAGTCCAGGCCCATCCATGGCCTCTGCGGTTTATCCGGAGACACCCGTCTCCGTGCAGTCGTGCTACCGTACGTGTTAGATGGACCGCCGGATCCTGCTTACCTGACGAGGATCTGGCTAGACTGCTTTTGGCAAACGGGTTCGCCTCCTCCTGTTGTTTATTAGTATTGGGAGCATTCGGCTTCATTCTGTTGAGTTCTCCTTCAGTCGCTATCCAAACCCACGTGAAGTTGTCGCTATAGTGATCCCATGGTTATGTATTTGAGCCTTCTTCCGCCCGGTTGACGCTGCCGGTCGATAAAACGTGTAACGTACTGAAGGCCTGCTGGGGTTTTAGTACAACGGACAAAATCATATCTATGTCGTAGATACCTCGCTGTTTCCTGTTAGTGTCACCCGACAGTACTCAGGGAGACGACAAGGTGCCATCCCGAAGTCAAGCTGCTACGGTTTTCGCAACTACTGTTTGAAATCGGCGGCAAGAATATGGCAATATTTTGCTTATTCTGTTTTCGCGTTCGCATGTACTGTACTGCCTGTTGCTTGTGTGCGGGCAACATTTCGCAGCAAGCGACTGTTTTACGAAAAACTGGTTGAAAAGAAACCTCCACTGACAACACTCACCGAACACTGATCAGGCAATGTTTTCAAGGCCACATGTTTCAGACTTGTCTTTGACGTTGTTGCATGTTGTTCGGATGTTGACGACTGGTTTTCCAAATCCATATTTTGGAACATTGTTCAGAAATTTTGTGGAACTCCTCGGGGGGAAACTGCGCTCATGAACTTTTTCATATCTCTAGCTCGCTGATTGACTCTCCATTTCCACCATATCCGGAGTATTTGTAAGAACATTCTGTACGTACTTTATCGAACCTAGGACATTCACATACGTTGTCCTCTGCTAGTGTGACGCTGAAGGAGATCATTCCGGCGATAACAGTCTCTGTCAAAGTTGTTCTATTCGCGATCGCGGCTCGCATTACCACGATTTGGAACGTCTTATTCAGCTTCCCTTGGTTCCATTGGACCTCCGTACCGATTTCGACCAAAATGCATTAACCAGAAAACGCCTCGTACTAGTACATCCTACTCTGGTATTCAGGGTCTTCGAAATCTTCTTGCAAACGTAGTCGAGATGACTGTTGGAGAGTAGCTGGCTGTCGATCACCACTTTTAGCTATTTGAGCAAGCGTTTCGAAGTCAGAGCGTGCTCATCGACGATGACTTTTGCTCATTGTACTGCGGTTCAGTTTTTGACCAACAGCACTTCAGTTTCGGTGGTGGGCTCTCTACAGGTAACTCCTTTAATCCAACTGTTGATCAAGACCTCTTCTAGCGTCTCTCCTGCTGCGGTTTAGCCCACAACCCTCATACTGTTCACTTCGACGATAGACGTCCAGCTTGAATTATGGCATGCATTTTAGGCGGCGATCATTACTACAGTGCAGTATCAATTGCCCTTTTTTTCTTATTTTAATGATTGCTCAGCTCTCTCGATCACTGTCCAAATTGCATTTACCTCATTTTTCGTGTTGTCGAGGATATTTTTTCCAAGAGTTTCACTAGTATATCCAACAGACATATAGGCCTGTACGATGCTAGATCCCTTAAGTTTACGTAGTTTGGCAAGAACACTAGTTTGTGTATTTTCTATTGATACAAAAACTGTTCATCATCCAGAACATTCCTGAACATGTCCAAGAATTCTTAATCCGCTGCTTTCAAAAACACATTGAGCCAAATCGCTTAAGGAAATTGTTAGTTTTTTTCAGCTGGGTTTCCGGTCTAGTGTATGTTTTGTCCATTTGGGGGTGCATAAAATCAACATGTTGAAATTCCGAGCCACGAAACCCTGTAATCAGAGTGTTATTCTGGCCATAACAGTTAGCATTATAGCGGGCGACTTCAAAGCCTGGGCGCTGGAGTGGGTGCTTGAGGCCCTGGTCAGGCTCAACGTAGGCCTGGCCAACGTATGTACCAGAATTACCTACCACAAAAACGGAGCGGAGTCGATCATCGACGTGACGTCCTGCAGCCTTGGGCTGTCGAACAACTTGAGGGTGGCTACATTCATAGCGACCACTTGGCGTTTCGCACAATACTAGGCAGCGTGCAGAGGGAAGAGCACCTACTCCATTTGCCCGTAAATGGAGGACATCATACTTCGATGAAGAAGTATTAAGAGAGGCGCTTGAGCGGGAACGAAACATGAGCGCAACTAGGATCCGTGCGGCGACCCACTCGTACTTACACGCGATGCAATCATGCCTAGGAAGCTCAAAGCTAGAGATGGGAATTCACCGGTGTATTGGTGGACAGACGTGATCACCGACCTGCGTAGAATTTGCCTGCGCTCAAGAAGAAGCATACAGAGAGCGCAGTCTGACTCCGAAAGTACTGAGCGTCGAGTGAGTGGCGTTAGTCCCTGCAAGGCCGCGCTAAAAACGAAGATAGCTTCGAGGGCCAGAGTTCGAAAGCCAATGCGATCCCATGGGATGAGGCCTGCGAAAACGCTAATATCCATATTTTATCGGCCATGGCTCCCCTATTAGCACACTTGTTGCAACTAAGTCAAAGTAACTGCCATGTAACTCAAATAAGTCACTAAATAGTTTTTGCAACCAAATATAACAGATTTGTGTTGCTTGGGTCAGATACCGGTCAACTGCCGTAATGGCGTCGAAGCTTTTTTGCAGAAAGCCGGTGTATTGGTGGACAGATATGATCGCCGACCTCCGTAGAATCTGCCTCAGCACAAGAAGGAGGATACAGAGAGCGCGGTTGGACTCCGAAAGAACTGAGCATCGAGTGAGTGGTGCGCTAAAAAGGGAAAAAGCTTCGAGGGCTTGCGTTCGAAAGTCAATGCGAACCTATTGGGTGACGCCTGTCAAGTTCTAATGGCAAAAACTATTGGTGCGTCGGTACTATTCGAGATATCACCGGAGCTAATACATCTTCTCCAATAATATCGAGACGAAAATGCCAATATCCATCTTTTTATCGGTGGTGGCTAAAATTACGGTCATCTTCCGTGAAGGCGTCGAAGCATTTTTCTAGAAGGCTTAATAAAGATGTATTTAAGAAGTAAACTGTTCCACTGGATTATCTTTAGTAGTTTTTTTTTTCATCGGAACACGAAATAAGTCCATTGTTTATAATTCATACGGTTAAACGGTTATGGCTACCATGTCACACTGCACAATTCAGTATTGCCAGTTTTTCAGCTACTTGAATTATATAAAACAACAAATCTCTAAATTAATTGAAAACTTTTCATTTGTCGTTTTTTAAGTAATAAAGTCCAAGTCCGACTTTCATTGAAAATTGTCATGTTTCAATTCTTGTCTAAATATTATTTTCCAGTGAAAACATTTGGCTTAAAGAAGAAACTTTCATCTGTATTTCATTCATCTTTTTGACTCTCACGCTCACGACAAAATAATAAGACACCCTTTTAATTTTCACAAATAATGGTCAAATTTGACGATCGGAATTTTGATTTGTGATAGATCCATCTATAAGTTATGCCATTATTTATGGAAAACATAACTTGGTCTTCTTGTTTTGCCGTAAGTGTTCTATGGTACTGAATGAAAAATTATGAATTAAATACTGATAAAAATTCAGTATGCTTTCAGCATGCTTAACACGTTCAAACAGTACTACCAAGACAAAACTTTATCAAGAATTAAATAGAAACTGCTATTGATGAGTTCTGAGTTTGATTATATACAATAGATTATCTGTATGTTCATATATAGCAAGCTCCACTTATCTCCACTCAATTTTTCCAAAGACTCTTGATCCAATAGCTGCTCAGCTTTTTGAAGTCTTTCTCAAGGAAATTTTTTTAATTGAACTGGTCAAGCCCGTTGTGACAACTGACAGATCCCCGTTGAAAAAGCACGAATATTGAACCAAGGTGTCTTTAATATCTCCGGTGATCTTAATAGTGCAATGACGTCTATATAAGGTCTGCCGCAGTAGCCACAACAATATTAGTGAAATGAGCAAAATTCGCTCATGACACTAATACCACTGCATTCCTTGCGCACGCTTCACAAAAGCTCGCAAAGTGCTACGTCATATTATATATTTTGATTCGTTCGCTCTGTGATTGTTTATTGTATACGCTATAAAACTTAATTTTTCAACCGATTCCAGTCTACCGATGATGGAAAATTGGCTCGATATCGCTACTCGATTGTCAAGTCTCAGCGTTTGAAAGTTTGTGATGCAAAAATTCAATATCTCAGTGAAAATCACTATAAATGATCCATGTTATCGGAAGGAAATGCTTCAGCTCAATAAATGGCATTTGTATCATGATTATTTCTACAATTCAGCATTCATAATAAACGTTTGAACCGATTTTTTTCATCTGAACCTATGCCCGCCGATAAAAAGTTCAATAGTGTTACGTCATCACTCGTCGGCTCAGCAATGTTTAAATTATTTTTGCTTCCAATACAAGCAAGCAGTGCGTTGCCCCTGACCTTATATAGACGTCATTGCCAATAGTGTACATGAGAATTCCAGCCATGTTTAAACTATAGACACTCAAGTAATAGACCGGACAACGTGCCGCCATGTTGTATCCAAAACGAACATTTCGACATGGAGTTTCATAGACAATGTCGAAACGTAAACAATGGCTTCTTTGCAATTTCTGAAAATGCTAACTCGCTCAGTAAACTACCACTTCTATTGTAAGGGAACTCTTGTTCTGTACAATCATCATCATAATTCACTATGATTAAGTTAGCATTCTCGAGAAATTTGCGGAAAAGTCATTGTTTACGTTTGCATTGCCATAAACTTTTGTCGATTTCCTCGCATTTCCCATACGATTTGACAGTTGTTTTGGATACATCAACTGTGCCAGACTCACGTTGTCCGGTCTATTACTTGAGTGTCTATAGTTTAAATGCATACTAATACGATCCATATCAAGTAAAATCAGGTCTGGCATACTGAAGTTGTCTTCTTTACACCTATGCAACAGTGCCTGTTAGTTATGTCAAACTCGCAGTTCCATTGTAATCCAAACGAGTAAAGGAATTGATAAATTTCACACTGCCAGGCCTGTGTTCTAAGCCATTGGGAGATGAAACGTCAGGCTGCAAGGTTTGTTTACCAATATTTCGGGGGAAAAGTGCACGTGCTAATATTTGTAAACAACACGTTTAGCCCATACCGTTTACTTTAATATGTAACTCTTCACTCCTAGGCAAAAATGCAATTAACAACTGTCATTATTATAGACACTCAAGTAATAGACCGGACATAGGCCGCCATGTTGTATCCAAAACGAACATTTCCCCTACGATTTGACAGTTTTGGATACATCCATTGTGCCAGAATCACGTTGTCCGGTCTATTACTTGAGTGTCTATAGTCATTATGTCCGTAAAACCCCGTTCACATTACAACCTATATTACGTGATATAGAGCATCTTGATATCAAATGCCATGTACATTATTTCCAGTGAAAACTAGATCTATAGATGCTGATATCAAGATAGTCTATATCACATAATATAAGTTGTAGTGTGAACGGGGTGTAATACACTATAGAGGTTGCTGCGCCCAGTGCAAAATGTGCGAAAATCAAGGATGCCATATTTTTTCTGGTCGGGCTGACACTTTTTAGAATGATAACAAAAGTTATCTTGTTTACCCGTTAGATTTTGTTTACTCGGGTTGTGTTTGTTATTATTATTATTGTTTCAATCTGAAGAGACATCAGATCTGTTTTGATACTACTGTCATTGTGTTGATTTTTTAGTTTTGGAATGATCACAAACCGGCCGTCGGCTATGTTTGTGGTGGTAAGCGAGCTGTCAGCAATCTCTATTGAGTATTCCTTACTCTATCGCTCCATTGCTAAACCTCATTTGATATCCCGCTACTCTATCCGTCATCCCTACTAACTGAAGAAAATAGACCACCTGAGATATTTGAGTCACCTTGTATTGAACACCGTTACGGCTTCACTCATGCAGATGCTACTCTCTATTAGCTGCACTGTAGCAAAGCTGAAGACTTAGTCTAGACATAATTGTCAAAAGGTCGAAAGTAACCATTGTAAACAATGGCATAAAACCTAAATTTCCTGGAGTTGACAGGAAGCTAACCTCTAAATCTCCCTCTATCTGTTTCTGGTGCTATTTTGTTTGTGGGAGCAAGCAGATCCCAGAAAAATACGCTAGATGTCCTTGTTTACAAATGTTACTTTCGATCTTTTGATCGAATTTGGTAATTCCCCATTGCAACGATGCCCAAGATTTCTGTTCCATTGAAATCCTGAGGTTCGGAAACACATCAGCTATCGAGCTCCTAAATGGTCTATATTTTGGTTGTTTTGCCGTATTACTTCGAAACTAAAAAACAGCGCTTCTTCATGTGTTTCATGCAATCTTTTATTTTTGTTTCTGATCCAGTGTCACTTATATACATGTTCTGTTTTTTTAGGTGTAGATTTTTTTTTGTTTTGTTTAGTTTTTTTCTGTAAAGCACTCTTTCAATCAACTACTAACACAAAAATCAAAATGTTCTGCTTTTTCAACGGTTAGTCAAACTAAAAACGGTAGGTTTAAATTTATTTAGCGGGGCAATTTAGTACAAAGAAAAAACATACAGCTACATCGATAAGTGTTTGGGGAAAACCATAACCTATGGGAGGAACACTATTAAAGCAATAAAATACGACCAATATAGGGTACCTGGAGTTTACTGTCCTGGTGGTTCTAAACTAAACTGGGGATACGAACTAAATGGCACACAAAAGGCTTGGGAGCAACCAAATCACACAAACAGTTGTTTTGATTAAAAAGTAACACTAGTGAAAACTGAAAAACCGGAAAAAATGGTGTGTTAACCATTCGACACTTTTCGCTTTGCCGGATAAGCCCATTTCGAGGAGATTTCGACTGAATGAAATGACTTGGGTGGATGGCCCGAGCTGTTGAATTTATCTGTTTTCTTTTTTAGTACATAAAGTGATATTAGTTATAAGAGAGCATTTGCGGTGTTATTCAAACTATTCGAAACAATTCAATCAAATAACTGTTCCGAAACGGTACTCGGTCTGCTAGCGTCAACTGATGGGGGTGTATGAATATCATACGTTAAACTTTAATGGTTTCCGATTCAACTACGACTAAATTTAAACAACATGCTGTACAAATTACTTGTTAAAGGTGAATACGATTTTTTTCTTAAACGGTTGGATTAAAACGCGGAAACGTACAAAAAAGTTTTACTATTTAATTCAATAAAGTGCACGTTTTTGCTTTATCATTTAATTTTGCCTTACCCGCTTTTTCGATTTAAAATGGAAGAATTTCTCTTAAAAAAATAGTTCGAAGATTGATTTAGCTAGCTTTTATCTCGATTTGTTTAAATAGGTTTCAAATTTTACTTTAAGTATCGGTAGAAAAATTACATTCCCTTCTGGCATCTTTCAACAGCATCCATCGTTAAAAATAACATTCTGATCTCTTCACTAATATCACCAAATTAAGGATTGTTTACGGATAAAGTTTGAAATATTTTTTGTCTTCCTTCCACTCCATTTTAAACGTTACTATTCTGCTTCTTTTTGGTATAAACAACGAGTTTTGTTTTGATATCGACTTGTCCTTGCTGGTTTAGTAAATTCAATATTTATCTATAATTAGTGTTTATTAAAATCGTTAATATAATTTCAATACTAGTAATATAATTACGTCGCTTACAAGATAATTGGCACAAAATCACAACTTTTATATAAAATATTGTTTTTGTATGACATTTTCTTTCCCCTTGGCTATATATGTCGTTCGTTTAAAATATGATACAGCTAATCGGTATTTACGCTTCTTGTTTCTGTTGGAATGCGAAACGCAAAAGAAAATCATAACATGCTTCTAACAGTCAGGTGTCTTTCGCCGTTTTTTTTTGTTTTGCTATGGTTGTCCGCTTCGAGCAGTGTCAGTAACAAAGTAAAAACGCAGTAATCACAAAACAAACGTTACTAAGTCTACCTTTAAGGATAAATGGTGAAAAACAAACACGCAGGGGTTGGGAGTCTTTGTGTGTTTCTTTTTTTATATGCTACGTGGTTAACGTTCACCTCTATGACACCTGTATTGGTTTGGTATTGTTGTTCGTTTTTATTTACGCCTAAAACGTTAAGCGAAAGGCAGTTGCCTTCCGTGTTTTTTTTATGTTCACTATAAATGCTGTATATTTTCTGTCTGAGTAATTGTTTGTATTTGCTGTTTGTTGTTCTATATGTATATTTCATTGACTAGCTGTTTTCTGCTCTACTGTTGTTAAAATGTTCATATAAGACATTCATACATGGTTGCGTTTTGGTTTAAGGTTGGTTAATGTTGGTTGGTATAAATGTGTTGTATGTATGTTTGTTACGTCTACGCTCTAGAAGTATTGTTTACTGATCGCTTCTATGTCTGTTTGCGTGTCACTATGATTTTTAACTCGCGCCTTGTAGCGTTTTATTAAAATTTAGTTTAATAGCTTTTGAGTCGTATGCATTGCATGATTTTATTGGAAACTCATATGTTTAAGAATGAACACAAGGCATGTTCACATTCGAACATATTCCAGTTTGAACCAGTTGACGAAACATTTTAATAACAGAAATTAAGAGGCCCATTTAATAGAAATCTGGATGTATGAAATGTAATAATTATTTTCAAATTTGCGAATTATGGGTATCTGTTAAACGGGCAATCCGTTCAGTAGGTGGAGACTGTCGGAGCTGAACTGCAAGCCACCTGGCGGGTCATAGGTTGCGGTTCATGAATCGCCTCCAGATTTGGAGGTTAGATGAGAATTAAATAAGCATCCCTGGTCAGATAACGGGGGCTGCCTAGAATGTGAGGGGCTTAGCAGTTGCTGGACTCTGTTGAGTTTCTTCCAAAATCCCACAAAGATCCGAAAGCAGCAATGTCAAAGCGAGTCATTCCGCTATAAGGGTAAAAGACCAGGCCGTCGTAACGGCGTCCAATCTCCATGTTAGGGGCGGCTCAAAACGACGTTAGTTCTCCATGTTGGAGCAGCCGACCATCGTCCTCGTGCCAGCGTGGGACTCTAAACAGAGCTGTGGTCTTCCGGCGAATCACGAGGTGTGTACAGGTCCTACAAGCCAACCGTAAAAAATAATTGTAATGGAAGCACACGGAAGCATCCAGGCAACGAAAAAGGACTAACGATTGGAAACTCGGAACATGGAACTATAAGTCCCTCAATTTCTCGGGAAGTATCTGAATTCTTTCCGACTTACTGGAAGTCCGCAAGTTCGACATTGTTGCGCTGCAGGAGGTTTGCTGGAAAGAATCAACGGTACATACGTATAGGGATGGTTATACCATCTACCAGAGCTGCGGCAATACACGCGAGCTGCACAGCAAAAACATATGAAAATTACACGTGATGTAAACCGGCTTAAGTTGGAAACTACATCAATGTATTACCTTGCACACGTTCAATGTAAGATCATGTACATAAGCGAAACGTCGAAAAACATCAAAAAACGCATTTATATTCATTTAAATTTGTCAAACGACGTATGTTTACTATATGCTGTGAAAATGAATTGCAACGCTCTCCTTTTTCAACTCATTGGAATGAAAATTTACATGAACGTGTAAAATTATATTTTCGTTCGCTGAAACCAATGAATCATGGCGCCGATTTTTTTCTGGCTTTCTCCTGCTGTCATTCGTTTCTCAACACTTAACACGAACTGAGCCGAAATCTCAGTTGCTAGTTTGTAATTGTATCATCGACAAAACTATAATCCAGATGATTTGTCCTCGGGGAAAGTCCACAGTAATGTTGTGAATCTGTTATTTTTCTTTGATCCAAAGTTCGTTAACAAAACATGGAGAACAGTGTCAATTTGTTGTTGTCTCAATTATGTCTCCGGAAGAGGAAGAATAAATTCTTGCAAAACTTGTGCGAAAACGCTTAAAGAACTGCGCGTCTAAATTAAATCGTTTTGGTGTCTTTGACGCGGTTATTATTTTGGTAATTTGCGCACTTATTGGAATAGACATCGAAAAGATTTAACTCACAGTTCTATTAGCGTTTTCACCCAAATTTCGTGAGAATTTAGCGCATTCATAATAAATTTAATGAATGACGCAACACAATTAACCGTTATGCGCGGTTCTTATATTAAACGAGATATTTTTCAATTGATTTTATATAAAAACTTTGTATTTAATAGAGCATGCAAAAATTCAATAACGTGTAAAATTACATGAGATGTTTTCAATTCGTGTAAAAATAAAGTGCCATGTATTTTTCAACTCATGTAATTTTATTTTTTACTTTAATTTTGAATCTTTTTCAATGCTCCAATTATGTGCATGTAAATAAATTGAAAATTACATTTTTTTATTAACTGTGTGGGTACTGGGGCTTTTATCGTGATGGGTGAAATGCAAAAGCACGTGATTGGTTGGTGGCCAATCGACAACAGAATTTGCAAGGTGAGCAATAAAGGCCGTTTCTTCAATGTCAGCATAATCAACGTGCACAGCCCTCACCTAGGAAGTGACGATGGCGATAAGGATGTTTTTTACGCGCCGCTTTAGGGAATACAATAGCTGCCCAAACTAGGACGTCAAAATCGTCATCGGAGATTTAAATGCTCAGGTTGGCCAGGAGGAGAAATTCAGATTGGTTTAAGGAAAGTTCAGCGCCCACCAGCTTACGAACGAAAACAGCCGCCTTTAAAAACATGGCCATAAAGGGCGAACACGAAATTATTGCGACACATTCAACAGGGCATAACTGTTTACCATTGGGTAAAAATCAACCAAATTTTGCACACTTTCTCATTGATGTGTATTGTTTACATGCTGTCAAACTCGAAGTCGTGTTTTTCGATTCAACGAAAATGGAGGTGAACCAACGCGAGTCGAGAGAACAAATTCTTTCCAAACACCTGGAATTTTCTGACCTGTCGCACTTGCAGTTGGGAAAAATGTTGAACATTCACCATTCAACCGTCTCCAGAGTGTTGAAGCGGTTCCAGGAGCGGTTGACGTTGCACCACGGCAAAGGAGCTGGAAGAAAACCGAGACCGGAGAACAAAAAGACGGAGGGAAAGGTGAAGCGGATGATTAAAACAAATCCCAACGTCTCAAGCCGTGATTTCGCTAAAAAGATCGGCATGTCGCAGAGCTACGTCTAGAATGCAAAGAAGAGAGCTGGACTACATACATACAAGGTACAGAACTTCCCAAACCGCGATGAGCGGCAACAATCGACGGCTAAAACTCGGGCACGGAAGCTCTACGAGAAGATGCTGACAAAATATGGCTGCTGTGTGATGGACGACGAAACGTATATAAAAGCCGATTTTAAGCAAATTCCGGGGTTGGAGTTTTTCACCGGCAAGAGCAAGTTCTATGTGGACGACAAATTTAAGAAGAAGAAAATGTCGAAGTTCGCGTCCAAATATCTCATTTGGCAGGCCATCTGCTCTTGCGGACTGAGGAGTGAGCCTTTCGTGACAAAGGGCACAGTAAATGGCGAGATCTACAAATCTGAGTGCCTCGAGAAGCGCCTTTTGCCGTTCTTGCAGCAGCACGACGAAGCTCCGCTATTTTGGCCAGATTTGGCATGATGCCACTATTCTAAAAGTGTCCTGGAGTGGTATGAGGCCAATTCTGTCCATTTTGTTCCAAAGGACATGAATCCGCCAAACTGTCCGGAGCTGCGACCGGTGGAGCAGTACTGGGCAATGATGAAGCGGGAACTTCGGAAGAGCAAGAAGACAGTCAAAGACCAGAAGGACATGTTAAGAAAATGCAAAAAAAACTGAGAAACTGGTACCGGATGACACTGTAAAGACTTTGATGGAGGGCATCAAGCAAAAATGCGTGCAATTTTACACTCAAGGCTCCATCGATTAACTTTTCTTTTGATTTTTGAAGTAAATATATGTATAAAACTACCCTAAAATTTTGGTTTGATTCTAAACATTATAAGAAAATTGGCATGACATTTTCGGTGTCGCAATAATTTCGTGTTCGCCCTTTACATAGTACCTACTTCCAGCATAGCTTCTCATATCGGTACATCTGGAGATCTGGAACATACCGAATCACAAATCGACCACGTTTTGATTGATGAAAGACACTTCTCGGATATTATCGACGTATCGCGGCGCCAACATCGACTCAGACCACTATCTGGTAATGGTCAAAGTGCGCCAAAGACTTTCCGTTGTGAGCAACATTCGATACCGGCGCCCACTACGGTGTAATCTGGTGCAACTGAAGCTACTCCGAAGTCGCAACTAATTACGCGCAAAGCCTTAAAGCAGCGCTGTCGAAAGAGGGAGAGCTAATCGAAGCCCCTCTTGAGGACCGCTGGAGTACCGTCAAAACAGCCATCAACAACGCAGTGGAAGGCGCCTTAGGGTGTGTGGAAGAAATCGAAAGAACTATTGGATCGACGATAAGTGTCAAACGGTTCTAGATGAAAAGAATGCAGCGCGGGCGTTGATGCTGCAGCTCACAACTCGTCAAAATGTGGAGCGATATAGACAGAAGCGAAGACAGCAAACTCATCTCTTCCGGGATAAGAACCGTCACCTGGAGGAGTTGGAGTGCGAACTAATGGAGCAGCTGTATCGTTCTCAAGATACGCGTAAATTCTACAAGAAGCTCAACGCATCCCGTAACGGCTTCGTGCCGCAAGCGACAACTGACCAAATCTTTACGTTGCGGCAGATCCTCCAAAAGTGCCGTGAACATCAAGCCCCTACACACCACCTATTCATCGACTTCAAGGCCGCATACGATACTATTGATCGTGATGAGCTATGGAAGATTATGGACTAGAACGTTTTTTCCCGGGAAACAAACCAGAATGATCAAGGCTACCATGGATTGTGTACAGTATTACGTGAAGACATCGGGTGCGCTATCGGACTAGTTTGAAACACGCAAAGGACTTCTACAAGGTGATGGCCGTCCTGCCTGTCCTGTTCAGCATGCCGCCCGAGGGGTTTTTGAAATGTGCTGGCTTTACCATGCGAAGTACGATTTTCAATAAATCCGGCCAGTTCATCTGCTTCGCTGACGACGTGGACACGTGGAGATGCATTATTACCGGAGTTCGTGCCCGGACATATATCGATTTATTCATTGCTTCCAATCAATAGTTGGTGGGCTTCCCTAAATTTCGTAATTGTGTCCTAAAAAGTTTTATTGTTAGGTTTTACGTGATTTCGAATTATTTTATCAAATAAGGCATAAGCAACGAAATTGTTTGCAAACTTTCATGCGCCGTACAAGAATGTTTGCTATATTTCAAACAACAGACTTGATTCATTCGTTATTTGGGTTGAATTTACAAGAAATGTCAAATTGTTTTCTGTTAAAACTAGAATTCCATTTATGTGCATCAGACAACGTAGAATATTCAGTGTTTCTTTTCATTTATGTGGATCTAGAAGATGAAATTGGAAAAAGGTTAATCAATTCTGTTCAGTAATTGATAAAGTGGCTCGGGAAAGGGCCATTGGTTTGCTTCAAAGGTGGGTTTTGTCGTTTGATAAAACATACAACCAATTGGGATGTTTCAAGTGTTGCTGCTTCAGGTTCATTCGGTTCGTGGCTCGGTGGCTTCCCAAGTAACACACAAAACATCTTTTTAGAATGATTTATAATTGTTTGTATTATAAATGTATTATAAACGTATTGCAAAACATGTCAAGTTTGGAGCGGTTAGTATATTCCGTATTCTATGTATCACTTTGACAAACGGTTGAGCTAAAAACACTTTTTTCACTGCTGCAAGTGATTAATACTTCATTATTTTTTTTAAAAACATGATTCCATACATTTATAATACATAAACAGGACAAGATTTTATGGGCAGTTCTATAAACTGTTGAAATTACATAACACCAACCTTGTTTTGAAAAACGTGTTCTTTTTTCTCATTACGATGTTGTTGTACAAGATTAGGTTTCACTGTCAACGGGAAGCATATCAGAGATACTCAGAGTTAGCTTTTCAACAATTTGAGTTGGCTTAGCAAAGAAGATACAAATCTATCACGCCAAGGACTAGTGTTCAAATCCCACGGTTGGCGATGTTATATATTTTTATCAGGATTTTTTTTCGTTTTTATTTTTTATTAGGGTTCACTTTTTGCGCTTTTTGCGTCATATTAAAGAATTAAATAAAGTATTACACGCCTAAATTTATAACCTGTTTTTGTAATTTAACAGTACCTTCAACTTGTTGAATGCAAGCTGTGTTGCTTGGGTTTAGTGGTAATGAGGGCGATTGCAATGGCAATCGAGTAGGTAGAAAAGATGACATTCCAATGCGTCAGAATACGAATATCTGATGACAGCTGGGTGGAAATACATGAATTGTAAAGTATTGTAAAGAATTGTTTCATTACATCATGCTCGACCACTCGCACGCAGTGACACTAAGGAATTCAAACTATCCACGTACACTGAACCCAAACATCATCCCAAGATCGTATGAAGAGTGAATCTATTGTGCCCTTTACCGAAAAGCTATGACAATCATCCATGTTTCGTATGACAATCAACCATATTCAATCTGATGTTTGTTTCAAAACTGTGTACATTATCACCTATTACTGTATGGTTTGAGTTCAACGGCAGTAATTTGTTTAAAATTTTACTCCCACTACAGTTGATCATGGATGGCTACGGGAGCCCAAAAATTGAAGAAGTTAGATGACATTTCTCCATAACCTCATTAGATTCTTCTTCTTCTATCTCTTCTTTTGTTTTAAGAGGGTTTTTAACCTTCCGGGTCATTCATCCTTGACCTCATTAGTGGCGGTTAGTTCTCCACACGGGTAAAAATCCACACATATTTAATGGCAAAAATCCATGTAAAATTCCACATAAAATTCATTTGTTCACACATAAAGGGAACCATTGAGAAACACATGAAATTTATGTGGCAAATGAAAAATATGTGTGGCCACACATAGTGGTTATGTGTACACATAGGAAGTATGTGTGGATACAAATAGATAACATTTGTTTATCTAATTGCAAAATTTCATGTGTGGGACACATAGATATTATCAATACTTTTTTATCAGTGCACCCTTTCCTTTCGTTCTGGTACCTGTTCTGATAGCGATTTATAAGGATTTTACCGAAGGATCCAAAATGAAATGTTTTTAATCCTCAATTAAAATGGTTTGCATTATAGGGCATTTCCAATGCAAAACACATTTTATTTTGGGATGATGATTTTTCATACAGCATGCAATCGAATTTGAACGGGAAGTTAATTCGCTTCGTGTATTATTAGTTGCTCAAGTTAGTTTCTAGAAAATAGTCGTCCGTTTGCATCTATCATTCGAAAACGCGATTTCAGTGTCTCGATATGAATCGACGAAGGATTCATTCGATTGGGTGCAAAATACATTTGCGTTCTACACGTGTACTTGTGATGGTTTTAATGTGTTCATCATAGCATGCTGTGTGATTGACTGTCATCTTTCGTTTGTTTACTTGTTTTCTCGGTTTAAATTATTCGTTCTCAAAAGGTGGTGTATTAAAAAAGACGTGAAAATTTAGGTTTTGGATTCATGGCTACGTGAAAACGGTGTTACAATGCGACACATTGCGACGCGTTTTGGAATTCATCACGGATATGCATAATCCACCATAACCAAGTTTGGAGAACACTGTTCTTTGGATGAACTACCAGGAAGGGGAAGGAAACCCGGATCTTCCAACCCTAAACTGGATCAGAAATTGGTAGCTCTGATTCTGAAGAACACATCAGTGTCGATACGTGATTTAGCCTATAAAGCGGGAACCAGCGTCGGAATGATTGAACGGGTCAAGAAAAGGAACAACCTTAAGACCTACGAGAAGCAGAACATCACCAAACAAAGTGCAGAACAGCGCGGGTTTTGCAGCGACCGGATGCATGTATTTTTAAGGACGACGCGACTCATATCAAAGAGGACTTTCAGGTCCACAATATTACACTGCCGGCGTAGGGGAGGAAGGTTGAAAAGTGCTGGTATGGCAAACAATATATTCGTGCGGTATGAAGTCTACCAACCAAAAAATCTGTGCCGAAAATCTATCGACCTGAGTATCTGCAGAAGAGGTTACTGCCTTTATATCAGAAGCATAGAACCTCTCCACTGTTTTGGTCGGATTTAGCGTTGGAGCATTACGCCAAAACAATTCTCGATTGGCTCACGGGAAAGGGTATAGATTTCGTTAAGAAAGACGGTAATCCGATAAATTGGCCGATTGTGAAGATGGGTCTTCCAAAAGACTGATAAAGCAGCAAAAAAAATGTGATGAAACACTTGTCCGGAACTTGATGAAAAATTTTCGATCGAAAATTCGCAAATTCGTGAAATAATAATATTATTTTTATACCGGTATTCACAATGTTCAAGTTCAATCCTGTACAATAAATGAACATCCATTTGTTTGATTAAAACGTTATTTTTTATATGATTTGAAATATGTGGATAAGTAATTTTCGATATACTCCTTGAAAGAGATTGCGGCATTAACCTCTCTATTACTTTAAAAAAATGTTACACATTAGCGTCAATGACCAATGACGTTTACGATCTCTCGAAATTACAATAATGATCCAATTATCGATCCTTTGCCATTACCTGCAAGGTATGGATGCTAAAGATAGCATCCTGCCCAGATTTTTAAAAATTGGCCATTTGGAGCACATGGGCACCTGGAACCGGTTTCAATAGTAACCTGAATAGACCACCTTTCCGAATTCCATTCGCTGAATGTATTGTAGTTCATCCAGAGCTACAAAAACTTCATTCCATGGGACAGCAAAGGTGATTGGGCACTGTCGGACTCTTTCAAACCCTCAAAAACGGTACTGCTAACATTCGACGGCTTAAAATTCATGATATTTCACCAAAATGTCATGCGACTGTTCAAAAACTCTCTATTTGCCATGGTTGTTGGAGTTGAAGAAGACCTACGAGACGCTAAACAGTGCGTACACCAGTGATGGTCAATATTATTTCAAAGTTCTAAGTATCCGTTTACCGCCCTGTGGCATTCTGGAAGATTTGGCAATCACTAAACGTAAAACCCCACCTTCCAATAGCTATTCGTGAATATTAACAATACAATAGTAAGACAATGGGCCCCCTTGACTGAATAAAAATCCGTATTCAAAATATAATCCACTACATATGTCGAATGCCTGAATCTGAAGATAAATGTGATCCAACTCAAACTCCTGCAGAATTTTTGATTTTACTCCTCGATTTGATTCTCCGTTACGAAAATTAATCACTTATTTCTGTTAAATATTATTGCAGAACGAGACTGCCTGTTCAGCGGTTTTTGTTATGTATTGTTTGTTTGATTATACTTATTACTTTTGATTTTTCTGCTACGAAGCTTGATTTGTTTGAGTGTGTGTGTGATTGTTTTTACTATAATTTGTTATATGTTTTGATTATTACTTTTTTTAGTTACTGTATTTCACTGCTTTATGTTCACTTCTTTCCTCAATTCTATTGTTTAGTTATGACATCTATCAGTTGTTTCATATTTGATTTTTATTTCTTTAAAAAACAACTCAACTATTGTGTTGCGACTGCCGACACCTGAATATTGCTTTTGCTTCGCTAAGGATTACGCCACCGCGATGGCGGAACTTTTGAACACAAATGGGTTATCGTGTTTAAACATGAATTTCATCGAGATCGAACGAGCTCTGCTTGTCGAAGCTGGCCTGGTGGAAGAGTTTGGCTCGGGAGGATTTCTTCCGCGCACGACTTTGTCGCGCGCGGGCTTTTTGTTATGGAGGGTTCATGTCCTGCTGCATGATGCACTCCATACAAGAAGCGTAGACTGGTTGGTGCTGTGGTGGAAGCGGTTGCGGCTTCCTATGGTGATGGTCATGATCGATTCGGGCATAGTGCAGGTTTGGATTATGATCGTAGTCTAGGAGGGTGGAGCTATCAACCGATCGGGACGGCGTCAGGCGGTACGTCCGCTGAGGGGAGGAACTTCGGCTGTGACTTTTGGGGATGGGCATTGGACCTCGGTTGTGGTAACGTTCCGGAGATGGCACTCGACTGTAGAACCGTTGAGGGGAAACTCCGCTACTGCGGCTACTGCGACGCTGTGGTGATTGGACTCGGGAATGTCGCTGTGGAGAAGGACCACGACTGAAACTTTGCTGAGGTGATAAACCGTACCCGAAGTATTGTTGGGGAGGGGATTGGGCTCTGTAGTAGCCACGTTGTGGCGATGGACCGCGACTGTAGTTCCGTTGGGGAGATGAGCTTCGACTGTAGTTGCGTTGGGGAGACGTGTTTCGGCTGAAGTTACGCTGAGGGGAAGGTCCACGACTGAAGGAAGTTTGAGGGGAGATTCCCTTGAAAGAGGCTTGCGGAGATAACGAGAGGCCTCGAGTTAGGGATGCTTGAGGGGAAAGGCCACGGGCATAATAGCGACTGGGTGAGGGATCTCGGCTGTAACCATTGGCGGGTGAGCTACTCCGGCTGATTGACTTGCTACGTTCCGAGGAAAGACTGTATCGTTTCTTACTCTCTATGGAAGACGTCTCAAAACTTGTGTTCGGTGAGTAGCCACAGGTGTCGTAATCATTGAGCGACTTCTTACGTTCTGTGCTTCCAACCGAAGCGCTTCTCTTAGCCCGTCGATGTCGCTCTTCTTTGGTGTTCTGATAGATATGTGGATAGTCTTTTTCTACACCAAGATACTCGTTCGACATGGACAGGTAGCGATTGGAAGATTGATATTGCTCATAGTCGGAGGAGAGGTTAGGATCGGTTTTAGAGGCGGTGCTATCGGAACTCTCGGATGGTTTACTAACACTGGGACTGGAAGAACGCTTAAGGATTCCACCTACGACACCTCCGTTGGCAGTCTTTTTCTTCAGAATACCTTCGCCAGCTTTCTTGTTCGGATTAGGGCTGGAAGATCTTCTGGCCCGATCCGGACTTTTTTCGATTCGCACGTTTCGTTCGATGTCGATGCTATTTCTTGGGGATTTGATTTTGATAATTTTTATGGGACTCTTTTCACGTTCAACGTTTTTACCGCGTTTGGGAGATTTTGACTTTTCAATATTCGGGCTGGATGTGGCATCCGGTGAAGAGTTCGCCGATGATGCACTTAGAGTGTTTCTCGATTCGGTTGGTTCGCGATATTGTTTGTGGGGGACAAGTTCTGGTGGAGGAGGCGAAGGAAAGTCTTCTGGTGAAGATTGCTTCGCTTCGTCCTTTGGGGAGCTTGAGTCGGATTTACTTTCATCAGCAGATTTAGGCGATTTGCACGAGTTAGAATCATTGGACTGTGAGTAGATGGTGGTGACTGTGTTCTGTGTGGATGTCGCAGTGTCTGTAATAGTCATTGTCGTTGTCGTGGCCGTCGAAGTTGAGGTCAGTTGTTTGCCCTGCTCACTTTCGAAGTGTTTCTCCTTGAGATCTTCCATGTACTGTTCGATATCGGTCTCGATTAGGCTGTCCAGGTTCAGATCTTTCAAGTGTTTATCCATAGCGTTATCGGTATCGGTCTGTTTCGGCCGGTCGGTTTTCGATTCAAACATTTCTACGACATTCTTATCACTACTAGGAGAAATTCGCTTACCTAGGTCCTTCATCAGCACCGGATGGTACGTGGCTGGCGGGTGGGACGATTGAATCAGACGGGCCTGGCTACCGGTACTGCTAACGGATAGAGTCGATGTGGTGCTGTTCGGAAGATGAAAACGAGATTATGGTTTGTAAGGTTTTATGGAATTGTAGGGCTTCATAATACCTCAAGGTCAGATGGTTCGGCGTTTTACCAAGGGAGGATTTGGGTTTTACTGAACCCTGCTGTGAGTCGTCCTCGCCTTCGGACTTAGTTCCGGGGTCTGCCTTCTCCGGTTCACGCTCGCTTACATTGCGTCTGCAAGCGGCCACTTGTTCTGTGGAGATGTAAAATAATCTTTAGTTTTACAGTCTAGTGGTTTTAGATGGCTTAAGTGAGAGCTGAGACACTGAGATATTAATCAGCAAAACAGAGACACGAACCTCCAACGTCTCCAACCGTTTTACTCCGCATGCGGAACTGTCCACTGTACTGTGGCACCGGCGGATCATCGGCCTCCTGGCTACCGGATGTAGTGTTATCATAGTCGATGTTTCCGGACGAGTGACGTTGGTTTATCTTGGACTTTTTCGGTTTACCGAGAGTTTGCGAACCCTGAACTATTTGTGGCTGCTGGGGAGAAAAGTAAAACAAATTATCATCAATCGTCTTCTCGAATTTTCCGGATCTACGAACCTGTTGCTTCGGACGCTCCAAGGTCTGTGAGTTTCCGGAAGAGGTACCGACACCGGTCATCGAATTCATGCTTCCGCCCATGCTCTTCAGCGACGGAATGGACATGTTGCGGACACTCTCACGGATGATCTGCCGAATGGTTTTTAGGAAAGCGTTGCGGAAATCGCCAGTGCTGGTGAGGGAAGAGTGAGAAAGAGGGATTAGTAGCTTTAATTTGTGACATATTAATTTTAGTCTATTTCGTTTCCCATTATTGTTTTATCTATCGATGGAGAGTTTTGTGATTTATAATTATGACCCATTCATTATCACAAATACCATACTTTGGCTATTGCAAGCAAAGTCATTAATTGAATTGAACGTCCTTATGTTGGAAAATGATTTTCTCAGCTCCACCTCATCAGTAAAACAAGAGGTTGAACTTTTAAAGAGCTCTCTTGAAACACAATTCAAATGAGTGGTGTCTGATGATTCAAAAGTTCAGTCGGCTGTCTATGATGCAATATCCAATTAAAGGGTGTTTCGTTCAAAATTTGGTCGACTTAAACTTGACGCATTTCCTTTCATCGATCATTAAAAATTTTTGCACACACCTCATTTTGAAGAAGTGTGCGTGTAGCATCATGCTTCTATTTTGAATATGAGATTAGCACTTCGGTTATCAAAACGCCGTCGAAGGAAGCGAAGCAACGCATCAAAATTTTGCACGTGCATGGCGAAAATCCAAACTACTCTCACGCCAAGTTGGCTCAATTGTTGAACGTGGCTAAATCAACAGTTACCAACGTATAAAAAGTGATCGATGAATGTTTGTCGATAGTCAGGAAAGCTGGATCGGGGGGAAATCGAAAGCCGGAGGCCACAGCGACGACAGACTTGCGACGAAAAAGGTTGCCCGCTGTTTCGAGCGGAACCCCAACCTCTCCACCCGAGATGTCGCAGAGAAGCTGGAAGTGGTGCCACCAACCGTGGATAGAGCTAAAAAACGAGCTGTAATGTCAACTTAAAAGAAAGTGGTGACTCCAAAGCACGATCGTGAAAGTTGTACACGAAGATGCTGACGAAGTTTGATTGCGTGGTACAGGACGATGAAACTTTCGTCAAGGCAGGCTGTAAACAGCTTCTTGGACAGGAATTTTATACGGCAACCGGACGTATTGGGCCATCGTAAAGCGGAACCTTAAGAAGACTCAAAAAACTGTTGTGAGCGAGAAACAGTTCGAGGAAAACTGGCGTTCTGCGAATAAAGTGGACAAGGAGACTGGCAAAATCTTATAGGAGGTGTTAAACGAAATACCCGGCAATTCGCATTCGGTAAAAAGGAAGCTGTGCTGAATACTTCTAGTGTATTCTGTATTAATTGAACTTGAAAAAGAAGGATTTGACTTATTAATGAAAACTTTGATCGACTCACACACATTACTGTTTGACCAAATTTTGATCGGATCACCCTTTATTTACCTCCTCATCTAACTTTACCGGTGAGCCAGTGTTCACCAATCTATCATTAAACTAAATTGTAAGAATCATTTCAAAGCATATTTTTAAACCGTATTTACTTCACATAGCGTGTGATGTTAATTGCCATTGATGAGCACGAGTATACGTTTCGGGATTATCTATGCCACGTTTGTTCATCGCCAGTGTTTTTAACATCCGTCCAGTGCACCTGACACTGCAGCCATATCCGTATATATATATATATTGAAAAAGGTAACCTATTCGAGAAAACATTTGTTGATTTCACCAGCCTTGTATAATCCGGTTCTATCACAGGAAAAAAGGCGCTGCTGCCCAACTATGTATGCGGTTGGTATGGAGTGGATTCGCAGGAAGAGGTATTTTCAATCTTCACTACCGGTACTGGCGATGAAATCGCCCTCGATAAGCCGATTTAAATTAATAGATTTTTCTCATTCATTTTTTATATCGTCGATTCCCACCTCAAGAGCCAGTAAACAACTCACCTATTCGAAAGCACGTAGACTTTTTCCGACCTTCGTTGTAGTTGCGATCTGAGATGTATCAATTCCCAGAGGAAGTGCGAGTCCATGTCCTTGGCGGACGAAGCACGCACCTGCACTTCGGTCACCGGAATCAGAACCTGATAGCGGATGATTTCCACTTCGTTAGTGGTGTTCTTACTGGAGACACCCTGCGGAGCGATTTGGTACTCGAATTATAAGGAGTTATGTAGGATTCCCCACCGAACTAGTTACTTACCATGAGTTTCTTTTTCTGACGCAGCCGTTCCTTGCACAGGAATACTACGGCCGATTTGAAAACGAAGCACATGGCGTGTAGCTCGAGACCCTTCTTGATTTTGCCCAGGAAGTCGGAGATGTTCAACCACTCGACGCCACCGTAGTACAGCAGGTCACCTGCATGGGAACGAAAGTTAACAGATCCATCCACCCTGAGATCGGCAGCGTGAGCCATCTTACCCGGACTTAGGTCGATCGGCTGTTTGCATGACTTCTGGTGCTGACGGAACAGATGATCGAAGATGGCACCGTACTCTTCGTGGATTCGTTGCATTTCATTGATGTGCTCGGCGACCTTCTCCATGCCTTTGAGTGCCTCAACCAGGTGCAGATGTTCGGCTGCGTTCGGGTCGGTTAGATTGCGGAGCTGCTGCAGCAGTAACGGATACTTGAGGATACGCTGAATCGGTTTAATTAGGAATGACTCCAAGGTACTGCTGTGCTGCTGCTTTGGATTGCGTGCGACCAAAAACTCCTGGAGGGCCTGGTTACCTTCATCTGTTGAGGAATCGAGATAATTAGTTTTTTGAACGAGAATCTTAGAAGTGGTAGTCGTACTTGGATGTAGAACCTTCTGCGCTTTGCTGTGACTAGCGCAGAAGGAGGAATACAGCTTGAAGTGGTTCACGTAGTATAGGAAAGCTGACCCGATAGCAAATAGGACATTCTGTAAGTAGATTATACAGATTAATAATCCTAACTTGACACGTTTAGTAACATAAATAAGCACCTTAAATTGGCTAGGATGCTCCAGTTGGTGGAAATCCGGTTCTAAGTCAAGGGCTTCTTCAAGATTATTTAAGAACTGTCGTTGGAATGTAACAATCTCCTGAATGTTTCCAAACAGTGCAGTGATCTCGGCATTCGATAGAAACGTTTCACGCTTCAGAGGTTCCAGATAGTACTCGAGCAAATTGTTAAGGTGCTGTTGTGAAAATTCTATTATTATTTAACCATTCCGTCAAAAACCCTCAGACTAAGCATACCTTCACATAAGTTTTCTCCGTTTCAACCAGTTCGAGTATGACCTTGCGCAGCTTCTCCGCGTCGGACAGCTGCCGTGACGGGGTAAGCATGGCGTTCGATACCGATGAAGCAACTGAACCAGTGGGGCTGGATTTGCGAGTTTCCTGTGGCGACCGGCAGAAGCCCGTGACTTGTTCCGCCGATTTGAGCAGATTTTCAATCTCGAAGCTGTTCGTGCGGGAAGATTGCTTCGAACGGTCCATGTGCGGATCAATTGCTGATGGTGCCGGGGAGCTCTCGATTTCTGGTGAATAAACATCTTTTCCTGAAATACACGAACGTCCTTCATTTGCAGAAGAACAGTAACATCGTGTGATCATTGATTTTTAATGGTTACAGACCTCCGGTGAAGGCAGGTCTGATATCCACATAGAGATTTTAAGAGAACAAATTGCACTAATAAAGAGAGACAGAGAAAGATAGACTTACGCCACCCGGGAGCAGGAACGATAAGTCCGGAGATCATTTCCTCGCTAATAACCGGAGGGTCAGACGGCGGTGGAGGACATACCAGTGACTCGATTATATCGTCTGTTGACCGCATGATTCCCATAAGGTCCGGTGGTTCTGTACGTGATGATCTGTTAAAAGATTGCAATTGTGTATTGGGTTCCTTTTTCATTAGTTGGCCTATGACTCACCTCATCATCATGCATAAGGCTTGTTCTTCTTGGAGCACACTTTCCAAGTACATCATGTCCAGATCCGAGACGATTGCGCCATTTATCACAATTATTTCATCACCCTTGATGACTCCTAACAAATCGAGAAGTTATACTAGAACTGTGTAATCTGAAAACCGATAACTTACCGTTTTGAATAGCCAGGCTCTTGTCTTCGACGCGGCTGACATAGCAGCAGAGTTCATCCTGCCGATCGGCATTCTCAATTAGTTCGGCTTCAACCGAGAATCCCCACATTTGCTCCAGGGTGGTTCGTTGTAATTCTACTTGATACAAAATTTTCGCGCAAACTTCAACCATTTCGTGAGTATGTAGCTGAAAAAAAACATCGCAAATATTGATTACCTTAATTCTGTACGCTATGCTACGATCACCTACATATGTTTCGATCAGATCATTTCGATGAGGAACAAAGTAGTTGTGATCTTCCATCTCGCGACGTTTCTTGACCCGCACAAAGTGCTCCATCGGGTTGAGATTCTTGCGCTGGCAGGCACTGGCCAGGAATTCCTCAACCGACATACCCTCACGCAGGTACACCGTAGCCGCCGAGTTCTCTGGCAGGGCCACCTTGTAGGATTTTTCCTGCTCCTCACGGGTGTTCATCTGCATCGACCGACGGCTTGAGCCACTGTTCGAACGAGATAAGACCGGTGGACGCCGCTTGGTGGCTCCACGTCCTGCGAGCAGATTGTTCAACAGCGACGGGGACCGAGCACAGATGAACGCATGGAACGAAGAGACCGTAAAAACGCCCAGCTTGTTCAAAGTGTTCTTCGTGGGACGCGACACGTGCGTTAGAAGAGACTACGGAAACAGTAGTTAAAAGTCACCCGTCAATGAGCTAAGCGTGTCGTGACCTACCTTAGGATTCGGAAGCTCTCCGTTCTGCAGCGATGACATGTAGCAACGCAAACGGAACTGTTCGCAGTGTAGCCGCTCTAGATTTTCCTCCCACTGAAGAATCTGCTGCTGAATCTGATGACGCGAGTCGTTATCGGTGACCACACTTTGCTGCAAATCGGCCATATGTTTCAGTTTGTGATCCTGATTCGAAACCAGATCTTATGAGTATTGTCAACTACAAATAGTGTAAACCATTTCAACTTACCGATTCTATTGCTTTTTCTAAACGGAAAATCTCCTCCTGTAATAAGTGCAGTGTACCAGTCTTACCACGATGTCTTGCAAACGCTGCAGCACAGGCACTATGTATACTGTTGACCCAGTTCTCCAATTCGACCTGGCAGGGCGCCTGGAAGAGGTACGCATCACCGAACGCCGTGCTCAGACAGAAGATGTAGTCCCGCTTCGGGTGCTCCGGAATCGGCTGCATGATGGCACCGTCCACGATGATCAGGTGCTTCGGAGCAGCCTCGACCGAGCGACCCTCGCGCGAATCGCACGGGTAGAACAACAGGGTGGTACCTTTCAGACAGACCCAGTAGCCCTTCCAGCCGCGCTTGCGGGCCAGCTCGATCTGGTGCTTCTTGCGCAGGAGCCATTTCTTGACCGACAGGAATCTAAAAAGAAGATAAGAACGCATTATAGTGAAACTGCTAGAGTGGACGTGCGTGAGGCAGCGAACGGGGAGTTTTATTTTTCAAAGCTTGGAAAGCTTCTTATGTAAGGTTCTTTCGTAATCACATAAACATGATTTGGAGTGGTACAATATCACAGCGCAAAATAAATTGTTGCTGGCTGAACAGCTTGATCATGCTCAATCCGTAACAATATCCCAATTAATTGAAAACTATTTCATTTGGAGTTTCGCTGAAAAACGATCTTAGACTGTAGAAACTCTTGGGAGGAAATTACCACATTAAATAGTTCGAGAAGTTTTCACCAGAAGGATTTGGCAAAAAGTTAGAAGTTTACTTTCTCCATAGTAATTCTACCGCATCGGTCTACTGTACAGCGTAGAAAGATAGCTCAAAACCCATAGCATGTTGTATAACTGCGTATACGGTAGGAAATAAACTTCTTAAGGCTATAAATAACACATTCGGCTTTTAATCAACTTAATTTATTTGTTAGGTAATCGTGGTATAATTTCAACAGAGTCTTCATAAGAACAGAGGGATGAGTTGGAGAATGCAGCCAACAACAGGGTTGCGGCAGAAAATAATGCGAAAATGTTCAAACTTGAGTTTTGGGTTAATTCGTGTAGCTAGTGACTAATATCTGTCGAAAGTGTATTTGTTTATGTTTACTTTCAAGTGCTGCGTTAAAATATTCTATTTGTTTTATTGCAAATTCGTCAAAATGTTCGCGAAAGAAGTGATCACAGTTTGCTGCTCGCCCAGAAGAAGCCGAAAGAGATTGCCAAGGTGGTTGGGTGCCATTTGGCAACAGTTTAGGCAGCGGAAGCCGGGAAGCGGACGTCCGCGCTTTGCACGAACGTGATCAAATCGGTCCGTGCAAAAATTGCTCGCAACCCGGTGCGTTCCATAAGAAAACTTGCAAAGGAAGCCAATATTTTGGAGAAATCCATGCGGAGAATCATCAAAGAAAACCTGCATGCATCTTTCAGAGCCATAGTGAAACGCCACTTGATTACGGACCGGGTCAAGGAACTACGAGTGACTCGTTCCAAGAGATTGCTTTCCTTGTTGAAGAAGGAAAAAATGATAACCCTGTTCTCCGACGAAAAGCTTTTCAGCATCGATACTGTGGCCAACAGCCGCACGGACCGGTTCATTTCACCGCAGAAAATGGAGAACGTTCCGGGGAAAGTGAAATTCAAATTTAAAACTAAACATCCGGCTGGTGTCATTATGTTTGGCTTGGTGGCGTCCAACGTTTTGAAAATGCCGCCTGTTTTCATTGATGCTGGAGTTAAAATCAATACCGAAGTGTATATCGGTATTTTAAAGGACCAAGTGCTTCCCTGGGTGAAGGCCAACTTCTCCGAGGACCAAAACGTTGTCCTACAGCAGGATGGAGCGCCGTGTCACACGTCCAATCGAACCCAACAATGGTTGAACGATAACATGAAGTTTTGGCCGAAGGATCTGTAGCCTCCTAGCAGTCCAGATATAAATCCGTTGGATTATTCGATTTGTGCATATGTTGAAGCACGAGTCTGCAAAATATCACACATTAGTGTGAAAACCTTGAAGTCAACCATAACACGCACATGGCAGTCAATGTCGGAGGACTATCTGCAAAGGAGGCTACAGGTCCTCCGAGGTCAGCTTGGATTTAGAGGATTCTCGCTGCCATCAAAAGGAAGATTCGGGCGAATCCAGTGCGTCCAATGAGGAAAATTGCGAAAGACCTCGGGATCAGTAATTTTACGGCACGGAAGATAATTATCGCAACACTTTCAAACATGCTTAGTTTTTTTTCAGTTGTTAGTTGTCAGTGAGATTCTGGTCAAGAAGAAAATCAACCCTCATGTAAAATCCTTTCATCATTTGATTGTCTCCAAAGTTTTCAGGACCGGTTGACAGTGGAAAACTAGCCAGGACGATTATCAGGATCCAAGTGCAAAACACCGAAAGAGTGCTCATTTTTCATTTAAAGCAGAGATAGAATTTCTCACTCAGCTGGGTGAAAACCATGCTCTGTCTTAAGCAGATTATCGATGAGTAGCGAACCGTTCACATTTTCATCTCTCCTTTTTCGGCGATAATTCATTATCCTCTCTCTTGCATATGCGAACATATCTCTCTCCAAAATTCAACGAAAATATTTTCTCATGTCTCATTTTTCACTGAAAACATGCTACCTAAATAGATCGTATACGAGGAGCAAAAAACGAGGAGTCACAACATGAAGAAAAATTAGCTTTTTATCGAGTTTCAATGTCAGAATAAAACAAGCCTGATGACTGGTGCATTTTCAGGTGTCAAAAAGTAAGTGAAAAATAATTATCGGCATTTAGGATTCACTGAAAAAGAAACGATTTATCATCTACTAATGCTCTCCGAAAATTATAAATCACCGTTGCTTCTTTCGCGAAAACTGCTGCTCGCTTCTCGCATTCTCATCTGTTTCTCCAAACGGGTGAAAAAGGACGTTTCTCTTTTCAAGTAGGCGAAAATTTCTGTCTCTGATTTCAAGCGAGATCCAAACATTTCGACGCGGGACTTGGTCAAACAAATTGATGTTCAGATATTTTGTGAAACATCAAAGTTTTTGACTAAGTCCCACGTCGAAATGTTCGGATTCCGCCTAAAATGAGCAGTTTTTTGTGCGTTGTTCCCGTTTTTTTTTCAGCTCCTCGTACTTGATTTAATGCCATCCATTCCTAGAAACTTAAAGTTTCCTTGGGACGATAGAATGATGTATGTACATTAAAGAATGGACTCGAAAAAAATGCGACACTTTGTTTTGGGTGTAACTTTTTACCGCGTGAATTAGTGAAATTTTGAGTAAGTTTAGAGTGTTATGTTCATGTGTGCAAAATTTTATTGCGATCTGTCAAGTAGTTTTCAAGATGCATTCGAAACAAGAAGAGCTACGCCAGCAAATCTTGGGCGCAGTGACCGATAATCCTGGTAAGTCGCACAGATGGATCGGCAAAAGGCTTGGAATCCACCATTCCACCGTGTACCGTGTTGTGAAGATGTTGCGGGAGACGAAGACCATTGAGCGGCGCGCTGGAGACGGCTGAAAACCGAAAACGGAATACCCAGAGAAGGCGCGGAAGATAAGGAAATACTTTAAGAATAATCCGAACCTTTCCACCCGAGACGTAGCCAAAAAGGTCAATTCGTCGAAGTAGTTCGTCCAGCAGACCATGAAGCGGGCTAGGCTACGTGTTTTTAAGATCAGGAAGGCGCCAAACCGGACTAACAAGCAAAACACGGTGGCCATATTGCGTGCGCGGAAGCTGTACCGTGAGTGGCTGGTGAAGCCAGGCTGTCTCGTCATGGATGAAGAGACATATATCAAAGCGGACACCAAACAAATCCCCGGCTTCGAGTTTTTTGTCGGTACGTCCCGCATGGAGGTTCCGGAAAAGTTCTGGAAGAGAAATATGGACAAATTCGCGAAGAAGTACCTGTTGTGGCAGGCAATCTGCGAGTGCGGACGGTACTGCAAGCCGTTCGTTACAACCGGCACCATATCCGGGCAGATTTATTGAGAGGAATGCTTGCAGAAGCTCTTGCTGCCCTTCCTCCGCTCTCAACTGTGGTCCCACGCTGTTTTGGCCGGATTTCGCTTCGTACCATTACGCCAAGCCTGTAATGGATTGGTACGAAGCGAAGGGCGTTAACGTGGTCCCGAAGGAGGCAAACCCCCAAAATATACCAGAACTTCGTCCGATCGAAAAGTTTTTGGCGATAATGAAGAAGACGTTGAAGAAAAGCTGAAAAACATTCAAAACCGCTGAAGCTTTGAAGAAAAACTGGGAGAAATTGTGTAAGGAAGATGGACAAAGCCTCACCCAAGATCTCATGAGCAGTGTTGAGAGAAATGTATCGTCAGAGCATTCAAAGCATTCAGCTAGGGGGAGGAAAATCAATAAATAAATTATGCCAAAATAACTACATATAGCTAATATATATTTATTTAATTCCTGAAAATTTTAGAAGTATCCGATTCAAAATGAATTTTTGGCAGAACCTCCAAAATTGGCACGAACGTAAGAAGAGTGATGCCCAAGCGTGTGCCCAAAAACTCGACACGAAGTTCCTAACAAAATACCGGTGCTGCGTCATTGATGACGAGACCTATGTCAAAGCTGTTTCCAAGCAGTTGCCGGGACAGGAATATTTCACGGATGAGGAGAAGTTGGCTGTGGATGACCGTTTCGAATGACAAAATCTGTCGAAATTCGCTTACTATTACCTGATTATGTAGGCTAAATTAACGGAAGGCACCGTAAACGTTGAGATTTACAAAAGTGAGTGGACGTGGTTTTGACCCGATTTGCTTCATACCATTCCCACGCAACACATAACCGCCATATTTGATTATAGCGCCTTCATTGTGACTTAATTGAGTAGCATTGGAGTAACATCAACTGTATTACAACAAATGTGCTCCTAGCGTTTCTTCAATCCGTGCAGATGTGTAACGCAGGTAATGCTGTATATATTGTACAGAAAAACATGAACGCACCAAACTGTCCTGAATTCCGTCCGATCTGATCGAAACCTATTGAACCAAAATGCGTGAACTTTGGAAGACCCAAGGAGAGGTGAAGGCCAAATAGGAAATTTTAAGGAATGAAAAAAAAAGCTGACATAATGTACCGGGCACGACTGTCAAGCATTTTACAAATGTCGAACATTTTACTAAACTCATCGTTAAATTTAACAGATGTTTGGAAGCTGAAATAAATACATATACTGAACTATTGTAGCCGAGCTGATCAACCCGCTATGCAAATCAAACCGTTCTTTTTTCGGATGGCTCACCAGTGCTAGGAAGAGTTGGCGTGGTTGGTCGCAAGGCCTAATCTGGTCACCTGTCACCGCCTTCTAGACCAGTGCAACATTTTCTCTGCAGAGGCAGCAGCGGCTCTAATTTCGGTAACAATACCAGCCGACCGATCGATCGCCATCGTTATGGATTCAGCCAGCAAAGGCCGTACTAGAGTCGGGCAACGCAAGACATCATTAGGTCCAAAAGATTAAGTGAAACACACCACGGAATACCACGTTCATATGGATTCCAGGTCATTCCGGAATTCACAGGAATTCCGGAAGACCAAGGTCGTAGAAAACACCAAGGCTGGAATGGACCAGGGAATTCTTCTTACAGAAGATTAAAGGATATGTCATCAAGCGTGAGGACACCAAGGATCACAGAGAACAACAGAGCAGCAGTGCTCAGTATACTGTGATCATCAGTCCGTGGAACACGTACTTTGCCAATGTCCACAGGCCCAAGAAAGCAATGAGCAATCTCAGAAAACGTCAAAAACGCTCTGTCAGATGATTTATCATCAACCGCGGCGGTGTTTGCCCTCTTAAAGGATACCTGTCTTTCAACCGGATCAAGAGCCACACATAGGAGAGAGAAAGGAGTTGAAGGTAGTGGTGCCGGTGGCAACCGCCTCCCATGTCTCTTTCTCTCTCTCTCTCTCCATAAAACCATGGTACAACTAGAAAACGACCTAGCAACGAAAGGAAATGATTGGAAAATAATGGATCGGAAAATTGGAAACACCAGGAAACAAAAACAGACTAGAAAATACAGATAAATATCAAATTTAATAAGGAACGAAGTCCCCAACACTGGTGGTGGGGGTGGTCCCTTTTGGACTCTCCCCGTATTGGGTGAAAACTTATTTTAATAAGGAAAGTCATCCCACACAACTTAGAAGGGCCCCTTCAGGAGTCTTCCTCGTATTTTTCATTCAATAAAGAGACGAATCAGTCTTTAGCCTTTAAATTTTATGCGCTTGTTAAAATAATTATATTTTTTTCTGTGCACACCAGTGTCAAAAATTTAATCGAAAGTTTCGGTAAGACCCTTTACATGAAAGATTTACCCCGTTCTGACAGGGAACCGAATCTCAGCCAGGCCGGCCGGGAATTGAAAATGGTTGAGTAAAGGGTTCCTCTCATCAAATTGCCTCACGAAAATAAAACGCTGAAGAAAATAACCGATTGGGTCCATTCCAGTTTTACCAAGCGACACGATCGGTCGTGTTTTTCGCTCCCTCGCAGTAAAAGTTTTTTCTCCCGTTTTTCCCCCTCGCCCGCTTTCTCGCGATTGCGTGTTCGGTTTGCGACATATCGCCTGCGCTTGCTCATCTTTTGGTGGTGGCAAAGCAGAAAAAAGTGCTTCAAAGTTCAGAAACATTTCCCGCTCGACCTATTGCTGTGGCAATGGGTCGAAAAAATCGACCAACGGCGACATCCGCTCCCGAAACATTACCGCAACCAGGCAGCTCCAAGCGGCTGCGCCACGATGACGCTGATCCAGTGGATCGCAACGCTCGTCTACTAGCGAGCAATCAATTCGCCGTGCTTCCGATCCAGGAGGTGCCGAAGAAGGTGAAGGTTCCCCCGCTCTTCACGACGTCAAAGGACATTGCTACACTCAGGACCGAGCTTGCAGCTATCAAAATCCATCCGCTGTACAAGCTGTGCAGTAATGGAATTAAGGTAATGTGCTCGACGGAGGCTGACTACCGTGCTGTCGGCGCTCACCTAGTCGCGAAGAAACATGAGTTCTACACTCACGACGCGCCCGGAAGCAAGCCAATGAAGGTGATTCTGCGTGGCCTTCCAGAACTCACACCGGAGGCTATCTTCGCCGAGCTGCAAGCGGTGGCACTGAAACCTCAAAAGGTGTTTCCCATCAGGCGCCAACAACATGGAAACTACCGGGACCAACTCTATCTGGTCCACCTTGTGAAGGGATCCGTCACGATGGCGGAGCTGATGAAAACACGGGCCCTTTTCGACGTCATCGTCGAGTGGGACCGGTATCGTCCGAGACAGCACGACGTGACGCAATGTGGCAACTGCCTTGCGTTCGGTCATGGAACTCGCAACTGTCACATGAAGCCGCGATGTGGCAAGTGTGCCGGAGCCCACAGTACCAACGATTGTGCCCCGATGGAAGAAGGTGCGGTACTGAAGTGCGCAAATTGTGGCGCAAACCATGAGTGCAGCAATCGTACCTGCCCCAAACGTGCTGAATTTTTGGCGATCCGCAAGAAGTCATCTACCAAGTCTCGGCCTGCTCAACGCCGTCCACCACCTCCGATGAACGAGGAGAATTTCCCGTCGCTTCGGTATCAGGTGCCAAACCTACCACCGATCCCATTGAATCACCGCCAAGCAAACCGCCCGTCAGCTTCCGTCCATCATCGTTTCGCGGCAGCCGCCGCCGCCCCCAACCCGACTCCTCCTCCAGGCTGGGGCAACGCGAGTCGCAGTACTTTCACGCAACCACCCGTCGATGAACAGCTCTACAACTCGGAGCAAATGGTGGAGTTCGTGCAAGAGCTCTATCGCCAACTACGTTCCTGCCGCTCCAAGGAGGAACAGCTCAAAAGCCGCCACATCCGTGACGATGACGTTCATTACTAAGTATGGACCGTAAACACACCATAAACATCCTAAATTGGAATGCTTGTTCCATCCGGAACAAAACAGTAGAGCTCGGTGACTTCCTTAACAGGAAGGCCATCGACATCGCCATCGTCACCGAGACACACCTCAAACCGGAAATCAGTATATTCATCCCTGGATACCGGATTGAGCGACTGGATCGTAGCGGCTCTAGTGGAGGAGGAGTTGCGATTGCCCTGCGGTACAACATCAACTGCCATCTGCTTCCGAGCTTTCAGCTGCAGAATATCGAAGCCATCGGAGTCGAAGTCGAAACTGCCGTCGGCCCAATCACCATCATCGCGGCCTATTGTCCCAAGCAAGCCAGTACCAACAACGGAACAACAACGGCCCTACGAAACGACATCCGTAAGCTAACTCGGAGGCAGGGGCAGTTCATCATCGCTGGCGACATGAATGCGAAACACGAAACCTGGGGGAACACCCGGCGAAATCGGAACGGAATTATTCTACAGGAAGACCTGGAAGAGGGACATTACACCGTCCTGGGCCCGGATACTCCCACCCGGTTGAGCCGATCCGGGGTCCATTCGACAATCGACATCTTCCTCACCAACATGGGGAACAACATCGCCCAGCCGGTAGTGCACCAGGAGCTCAGTTCGGACCACTATCCGGTGGTGGTTGAAGTTGGGTCCTCGGTCAACCGGCATCGAATCACCAGACGGAACTATCATCGTGCCAGATGGGAGAGGTTCAGACAACACGTCGACAACACCGTCGATTTCAACGTGCACCTCGAGTCGGTCGATGACATCGATCAACAGCTGCAGTCCATCGAACAGGCGATCTCCCAGGCCCGGGAGCAACACATTCCAGCGATTGAACAGGTGAGCAACTCTGTACCCATTGATAGACCCACTAAAAATTTGATACAATTACGCAACGCCATACGGAGGCAATACCAGCGAACTGGTTTGCCAACTCTAAAACGTCACTGCAATCGAGTGTCTAAAATTATTAAGGCCAGAATGGTGGACCTTAGAAATAATGATTTCGCTGACAAAATTCGCTCTCTCCCAGATTGTGCTAAGCCGTTCTGGAAGATGACAAAAATTTTAAAAACTAAGCCAAGACCCATTCCACCGTTGATCCCATTAGACGTCAATGACTCAAGGGATCGGTTGATAACACCTGCAGAGAAGGCTGATGAGATAAGTCAACACTTCGTCAGCTCTCACAATCTCGGTCAAAACATCGTCAGTCCACACGAAGCTGCCGTTAGCGCGCTTATAACTAACATCGACCAAAGTCCTAACGACTTCTCCGAAGCTTTGGAGATCTCAGCTGACGAATTGTTGACTTATATCAAGACCTCTAAGAACATGAAGGCCCCCGGTTTCGACAACATTTTTAACTTGGAGCTCAAGCAGTTGAGCCCCCAGTTCTACAACCATCTGGCGGTGGTGTTTAACCAATGCCTCCGTATTGGCTACTTCCCATCGTGCTGGAAGTCAGCCAAAGTCATCCCCATTTGGAAACCTGGGAAAGATCCTTCATGTTCCAGAAGCTACAGACCAATCAGCCTTCTCTCAGGTCTATCTAAACTGTTTGAAAAAGCGATCCACCGTCGGCTTCTAACATCTGCTGACGAGCTCAACATCCTGTTGGATGAGCAGTTCGGTTTCCGTCATGGTCGCTCAACAGTCCATCAACTTAATCGAGTCATGAACATCCTCAGGCGGAACAAGTCTGTTTCGAAAACATCCGCTATGGCCCTTCTCGATATCGAGAAGGCCTTCGATAATGTGTGGCATGATGGCTTGGTGTACAAGCTCAAGCGATACAATCTTCCAATCTTCCTGGTGAAGATTATTAAAAATTATCTCTCTGACAGGACATTCCGTGTTTCGTTGCATGGTGCAGTTTCCGGTAGTCAGGAGATCTCCGCCGGTGTTCCGCAGGGAAGTATATTAGGTCCACTTCTGTTCAATCTATTCACCTCGGATATACCCCCGCTCCCTGAAAATGGATCTCTGTCGTTGTTCGCCGATGATACCGCAGTCGTCCACAATGGTAGGGTAATAAGAGCGCTTGCCGCGAAACTGCAGCGAAGCCTGAATGTTCTGTCAGAATACTTCACTGAATGGAAGATTTGTATCAACGCAGCGAAAACCCAGGTCATCCTGTTTCCACATTCTAATTCTCCCAGACTTGTCCCGCCTGAGAATTGTAAAATAAGCCTGAACAACACAACGGTGGAATGGACCAAATCAGCTGTCTATCTTGGTGTCACTCTAGACAGCAAGCTTATTTTCAGGGATCAGGTTGACAAAACTGTCACAAAATGTAATACTCTGTTGAAACTTCTGTACCCATTGATCAACAGAAGGTCTACATTATCCCTTAAAAATAAGCTTGCTGTCTACAAGCAAATTATACTTCCGGTCATCGAGTATGCAATGCCAATCTGGGAGAGTTGTGCAAAAACACATCTCCTGAAACTTCAGAGAGTACAAAACAAGTTCCTCAGGATGATAATGAACACCCCTCCAAGGACAAGAACATCTGAGGTCCACCGTCTGGCCGAGATAAAAATGCTCGACGATCGTTTTAGTGAGTCTATCAATCGGTACAGGGCACGCTGCCTAACATCGGATCACCAGATCATTCGGAATCTGGTTCCCCACCCCTAGGATTTTCAAATTGTAGATTTAGATTAGTTTATAGTTAGGTTATCAAATTTTAAAACTAACAATGTCCCAAGGACCGAACTGAAAAAACTATTTGAACACAAAACACACTTAACACATAAAACACATAAAACACTAAACAAAGCTGAAGAGCCCAATGGGCTAAACACTTAACTTGTAAAACCTAGTATATAAGACAAAAAAACGGACAAATAAAATACAATTTTACTACCGATTGGGTATTTCCTCTTAAAAATTTGGGTAGAAGTAGTTTAGAGTGTTTGTTTTTGTTGAATTTCGAACGCTGTCAGCTTTTCGAAAATTGAAAAAAATATCGTGACCCGAAAAGCAACGTCGCGAAATGATTTTGCACAAGCACCTGGCAAATTTTTAATCCTCTCATCGGGACATCGGAAAACAACTTGGAATTGTACAGTCAACGGTGAGTCGTGTGATTAAACGTTGCTACGAAACTCTGGACATCGAAGGGAATAGGAAATGCGGTCAGAATGGATGTTCTAATAGTGATCAGGATCGCAACCGCTTAAGCGGAATCCCAATGCTTCGATCAGGGATGTGACCAAAAAGTTGAATCTGTCCAAGTCTTTCGTTCAGAGAACCAAGGACTGGCAGGGACTGCATACGTACAAAGTGCAGAAGGCGCCAAATCGTTACGAATGGCAAAAGACGGTGGGAAAGCCTCATTGTCTCATCATGGATGATGAGACTAACGTCAAGGTGAACGTCCGGCAGCTTCCGGGGCTATTATTCTTCACCACCCAGCACAAGTTTGATGTTTCAGAGGAAGTAAGGAAGCAGAATTTGTCAAGAAATTCATGATTTGGCAAACGATCTACTCATGTGGCAAACGGAGTGCGCCGTTGGTGACTACCGGGACTGTAAATGGGGAGATCTACCTCAAGCGTCTATTTCCTTTGTTGAAGCAACACGAGGGCCCTGCGATATTCTGGCCGGATCTAGCTTCGTGCTACTATTCAAATGTTGTCCTTGAGTGGTACGAAGCCAACGGGGTCACTTTTGTAAACAAGGACATGAACCCCTACCGCACCGGAACTAAGGCCCATCGAAAAATACTGGGCTATTATAAAGCAGGCACTACGGAAGCATCCCAAGGAGGTTAATTTTGAGAAAGACATGAAGAAAAATTGGGTTTCCATACAGAAGAAGCTGCAGCCAGAAATTGTACAGAACATAGTGAGTGGATTCAACCCTAAGCTGCGAGCGTACGGTTATGGCATTGAATTTGAATGAAATAAATTTGCCAAATAGATGTCAAATATGCTTATTTATCGGTTATATTTTATTGTCTGAAAGTTTGAAAAGAATCGGTCAACTAGGTAATTTTTTAGAGCGTTCTTTCTGTGATGCAATTTGATGTGGGACACCCTTAAAATAAGGAAAAAATCATCGGCGTTGGGATGTTTCAACGGATCATAGCTTGGAACTCCCTGAAAAGATACAAGAAACAGATATTGCCGAAAAAGTCCCTGGAGCAGCAAGCTCAGGAAAAAAAAGAGCTCTGTACACATTTTTTAATCTAATTTTGGAGAACAAAGACGAATGCATCCTGATCGACGATGAAACCTACGCCAATAAAGATTCGCGAGCGTTACCCGGACCGCATTATTATATGAAATCGGTAGATCAGGACTTGGACAACGCTGACACCACGTTGGCGACGAAAAAGTTTGGACAAAAGGTGTCGGTCAATCGATTTGAACCTGTGGTTTGCGGAGGAGTACGGGGAAGAATGTTTGAAGAAGAGATTACTGCCTCTGTAGATAAAGGATAAGCCTCATACTCTCTTCTGGGCGGATTTGGCTTCTATCCATTACGCCAAGTCGGTTCTACAGGCAAACAACAATGTACAATGGTGGCGACCCCGGCGTAGCGGCACTTTCGGAAGGAAAGTGCAGTGTCCCAAAACATACAGGAGTGCCAGAAAAGCAGCCATCAGGAAAGTCACAAAAGCAACTGTACCGAATTTAATGAAGAATATCCAAAGTCCGAAGTGTGAGAGTTTTACAGAAATTAAGATTTTTATTAATATAAAGGGCGATACGGTTAAAATTTGGTCAATATCAACTTGACGTATTTCTTTCAATTTTGCATTTAAAAAACCTGAACACACCTCATTTTGAAGGTGTGTGTGTGTAGAATGTTGCTCCTATTTTGATTTTGGAATTCACTCTTCAGTTGTCAAAATGCCGTCCAAGCAAGAAGAGCAGCGTATCAAAATTTTGCTCGCGCATCGCGAAAATCCGAGCTACTCGCACGCAAAGTTGGCAAAATCGCTAAAAGTTGCCAAATCAACCATTACAAATGTAATTAAAGTGTTTGGGGAACGTTTGTCGACAGCCAGGAAGTCTGGATCGGGGAGAAATCGAAAACCGGAAGCTGCTGAGACGACAAAGAGAGTTGCCGGTAGTTTCAAGCGAAACCCTAACCTATTTCTCCGAGATGCCGCAAATAAGCTGGGTGTATCGTCTACAACCGTGCATCGAGCCAAAAAACGAGCCGGACTATTGACTTACAAGAAGGTAGTGACTCCAAATCGCGATGATAAACAAAATACGACGGCCAAAGCGCGATCCCGGAGGCTGTACACGACGATGCTGACGAAGTTTGACTGCGTGGTAATGGACGACGAAACCTACGTCAAAGCCGACTACAAGCAGCTTCCGGGACAGGAGTTTTATACGACAAAAGGAAGGGGAAAGGTAGCAGATATTTTCAAGCACACGAAACTGTCAAAGTTCGCAAAGAAATATCTGGTTTGGCAAGCCATCTGTACCTGTGGCTTGAAAAGCAGCATTTTCTTAGCTTCCGGGAATGTCAACCAAGAAATTTACGTGAAAGAGTGTTTGAATAAACGTCTGCTGCCTTTCCTGAAGAAACACGGTTGTTCCGTACTGTTTTGGCCGGATTTGGCATCTTGCCATTACGGTAAAAAGGCCATGGAGTGGTACGCCGCCAACAACGTGCAGGTGGTTCCCAAGGACAAGAGCCCTCCCAACACACCAGAGCTCCGCCCAATTGAGAAATACTGGGCTATTGTCAAGCGGAACCTAAAGAAGACCAAAAAAACTGCTAAGGACGAGCAGCAGTTCAAGGCAAACTGGCATTCTGCGGCGAAGAAGGTGGACAAGGTGGCTGTACAAAATCTGATGGCAGGGGTCAAGCGTAAGGCCCGGCAATTCGGATTTGGAAAAGCGGAAGCCTAACTGAATATTTTTCCTGAATTTTATACTAATTGAACTTGAAAAAGAAATTTAATTTGATTTTTTAAATAAACGATTTCACCGATTTACACGCGTTTTCCCTTGACCAAATTATGACCGTATCACCCTTTAGACAGAGAAATGCAACAAAAGGTTATTTTTCTCCACTAAATCGAAAACTGAATCCAAAATATATTTTTCATTTTGATTCGCAAATCAATGTTGTTAATTTCTGTTTGTATATAATATGTAATCATTTGGTTTTATTTCGAAAACTACCCAAGGAATTAATAGGCATTAGCAGTAAATCTACCCTTACTCTGCATTTCAGATGCTACAAGCATTATATTAGCATTATATCAGCATCTTGCTATTTGAATGCTTGTACCCTGAGGGGGGGGGGTTTGGCAAAAGTCTACGCTCCATACAAAAATTCAAAAAATTGTATGGAGAAATGTCTACGAAGAGGGGGGGGGGGGGTTGAGATGTTCAAAAATAAGTCAACGTGGTTTATGCACAGGCCCTTGGTTGGTTGGCACGAAATTCATTGGATGAGTGCATTTTGCTGTCATCAGCAAATTAAAATAAGAATGCTTTTTGCAGTTAATGAAACATGTGTTTTATGCTCAAAACCCGTGTTGGCAATCGCTCGTATTCGGGAATACGCGAGTTCTCGAAAAAAAAATCATTCAAATGTTCATGAATTTGGCATGATTTTTAATTTCTTCTACTGGTATCATTATCAGCGTTTATACTACAATACGATCTCATCGATGAGCGCAAATCATTATCCTGATTCTCATATATTTCGTATTCGATTTGTAGTGGCAAATCCCATCCCATCGACAAATCCACAATTGGAAACCAGCAATGAAAATAGGCTGGATTGTTGCTCTATAAAACGGACACTCTGTGGGTCGGTCTGCTTTACTTGGGTTTCATAATCTCTTGGTTCTTGGCGTCGCATACCTACGTGAGGCCCTACTTTAGTTAGCAGTGTTTTTTAGTTTGAACCAATCCTGATTCTGAAAATCATACTTTCTTTCATTCCTTGATTTTATTTATCTGAGATTTGTGGGGACTGTTCATTTTAAAAATAAATTACTTAATAGTTTAATGGAAACCCTAAACATCTTCGGTGGTTCAACAAGTCTTTTAAAAACTATAAGAAAATTCTTCGGTTTCTATCAAATTCATTTGTTGCTTTAGCAATTCAAAATCATTTTTGAAATATCAGGAAGGTTATTAAATTTTTTGAAAATCTATAATTCTGAGCTATTATTTTTTTATATTGTAAAAGAATACTTACGATCCATACTTGCCAAAGACAGTACATGTATCGATGCTGAGATAGAAAAGTAACAATCAAAAAATGAAGTTTTATTTGTAAAATGAACAGTCCTTATGATTCAACGTGTGGTGCATTTCTTTAAATTAACTTCTTTTTTTGACTAAAATTTGCATTTGCATAAAAGTTAGATAGAGTGATTTTTTTTGTGAAGCCCGAAATGAGCTAGCGCAAAGTGAAAGTTCGTGTATGGAAAGTGTCGAATTTTAAATCTTGAATGCAGTGGACAACTGTGGCAGTATAAGAGGTGATTGAGGCTTACCCCGCTTTCCGAACCGCTCCGGTACAATTGAACGACGCTGCGGCTGTGCCAGTGGCCTTCGCTTTGTACGGTGACGCCATCACACTTTCCCCGTCGTCCTCATCTGACACGGCCGTCGTTAAGCTCATACGATCATCGTCGGAAATCTGCAAAAATGAAACGGAAATGGTGGAAAGGGATTTCGGTTAGATTCGGACGGTAAGAAGTGCTCTCTGCGGGTGGCATTAAATATTACGATCGGTACCGAAAATAATAGCCCCATATTGGTGGTGGGATCATACCTAGAAATATATTCGGGGAATTGATTCATGGAACAAGTAAAACAAACGGTGGCGACACCATCTGGCGGTCGTTTATGATTTTTTTTTCTCTCTCCAGCCGGGCGTTTGTGTTTTGCAATAAGGATTTGGAGAGAAGCTTCCGTATCGATAAGGGGATTTGTGTCAATGCATCTGGATGTCGTTCAATGTCATGAAATGTGTTTCACCGGAATGGAAGTGGAAGTGATAGAAGATATGTAGGTGCTTTCTAGGCCCCTGTCCCTCCAGCATCGGTGCCGTGCATTCATTGATTTGTCACGATTCAGCAATAATCTTTTATATGACAATATAAAACTGCACAGTCGGTTGCATTCGATGGTGGCGTGTACTAACGGCCATCCCTACTGTGTATCCGGTGCTGTCATCTAGTGCGGGATGAGTTTTTCTAGCGCGAATGAAAAATCCACTCGGCTCTGGTCGCCGTAAGCACGATAAAACCTTTTAGTGCTTGAACAATGATTGGCGAGGCTTATATCTACATTGTGTTTTAGGATTGCGAACGGTGGAAACCGGGTTGGTCGGATTAGGACTGCTTTCTGTTGGCAATGGATTACAGATCGGGCAGATTTATGGATCGTGATATAGTCAGCGAATCATAGTTAGCGGGGAAAAGTGTCCTGGTGCGGTTCCTAGGGCGTGAGTAGTGAATTTCCCGATGGATGAGATTGCGTATTGATGGTGGAGTGTTGTCATTTTTTAGTGGCATGTAAGATAGGAGGCTGGTTTAATTAACATGGATTCATCTGTATGGTTATTATCTGGGATATGTGGACTCACTCAACATGCTTGTCGTATGAAAAAAGGGAATCAATCATGCATGTTTTGTTGTTGTTTGTACGTAGGTTGCGCAGGCAACCTAATCAGTTTATTTCGCTAGAAATTTTACTTTTACATACTGTTTGCTATGTGTTCTGTCTGTGTTCTCTAGTACAATTGTTTTCCATATTGTTTAAGCTTGTACTACTAAAATTTTCAATGGCTAACAATGCTCTTCAAATACAAATGATACTTTAAATGGGATGCTTCCAATTTGCTCAATATAATTTCAAGTAGTTGGATAACATATTCTATGAAACTTTCATCCAGTTGGTTACCAAGTAAAACTGTTGCCCGGACGCTGATTTCACACATGTTGTTAGGGTATAGCACAAGCTCATGACCTACCCAAAATCTTGAAATATGATTCGAAAACAACCGAGAAATTCCGATGAGTGGAGAGTGGGATGCAATTGTAGGAAGATTTACCGAGGTTCATGAAAACCAAAATTTCCAAATCTGGCGCATAAAATAACATATCTCAGAAAATACTTCATCACCGCGTGAAATATTTCACAGACTGCAGAACGTATGTCTGTTCATTGTGTAAAATCAATTTTTAGTGATACTACAAGCTTTTAGATCGAACACGGCGTCGAAAGAAGAGCAAGTGCGAAAAGCAATTGTGTGCGGTCGCAACGAAAATCCGGATCTGTTAGTAAGAAAACTTGCAAAAAATCTTGGTTTTCCTGCAAGCACTGTCCTTAGTGTTCTTAAATCTTTCGATACGCGTTTGACAACAGCCAGGAAGGCTGAGAGCGAAACAAAAACGGATCTCAGGAACCATCAGAAGGACGCGAAGGTGAAACAAATATTGCAGAAGAGACCAGATCTTTCGGTACGGGCTGTGGCGAGAAAAATAAAAATGCCCCCAACTTTCGTGCATACTTCCATGCACCGGCAAGGTATGAAGTCGGTCAAGGTGAAAATTGTACGGAACCGTAATGATAAACCGAATGTGACGGGCTCGCAAGTTGAATCGCGAATATTTGCCGAAGTTTTCCTGCGTGGTAATGGACGATGAAGCAGCTTCCCGGAATGTCTTATTACACTGCCATGCAACGGAACAGCGTAGAGGAGCATTTGAAGAAAAAGGCCAATGCAGCTGTGTTTGAGCAAGCAAAAGCTTCATCACTACCGGAACGATAAACAAGAAAGTATACCGGGAAGAATGCCTAAAGAAGCGATTGTTACCATTCCTACCGTAGCCTTTACGCTTGCCGAAAAAATCTTCGTAACGAGAGATCGAAAGACACAACCGTACACGGAGGGACAGTTTAACTCAATCTTGTTTTTGACTCAATTTCGCCAAAAGTGGAGTCCCTCAAAGATGAGTTAATGTGACTAATTGATAAATTAACATATCTAAGACACCGACTTAAATCGGATCGTTGTTTTAGATATGTCGACTTGTCAATCCCAGTTACATTTACTCATATAAGAGTGACTCCACTTTTGATGAAAGTGAATCAAAACTGATTCAAAATTGAGTTAAATTGTCTCGCCGTGAACGTGCCGCTCAATCGTACTTGTATATCCAAATGAACTCATTCTGATTCGAATCGTGTTTTTCATACTGGCACGAGAATGCAGTACAAAGCAAATTTCATAAGAGAGGACGGGTTTCAGATAGAAAACCGTACAACGCCAACAAAGCATAATAAATTTGCAGTTGGCTATGTCTGTATTTAATAAGGAATGAAACCAAATGAAATAAAAAAAGACAAAAATTTGAACCACTTGTCACCCATTTTTGAAGACCCGAAAAGGGAAAACCATATTTTCAACCTGTTCATATGCAGATTTGTATGGGGGCAAAAGTAGGTCATTTTTAAGTAAAAAGTTTGAAGAAACATCCAGTATAAAAAAGAAAAACGTTAAAATCCGTGGATTACAGACATGAACGGGGCTGGCAAATGTTATTTTCAATGACCCATGACCCATGATTTTTACCGAACTACGTCTAAAAATCTCATCGGGCGAGAACACGAAGATGGATTTTTTCGAATTTATTGTCATGACAGCACGTGACAGTGTTTCGACATCGCTATTACAAGTACATTTATTGATATAATTGTAAGTTTCATCGCAAAATTTCAAATAAACCGTCCACTCTGTCGATTACATAATATTGTTTGGCTAATTTCAAGTAGACTAGTTAGAAATTTGTTAAACAAGAGCGTGTGGGAAAAAAAATCTTGATGATGGTGTAAGAATGACAAGAAAGCACATCATAGTTCGTTTTATCTCGTGACAGTGAGATGGCCGGTTTTTTAATTGTCATGATGGTGTAGTTTGATAATTTTCGAAAGTATAAGTACTCCATATTTTAGAATATTTAGAATAAAAGCATCAATCCATATGAATATTATGAAATAGTAGAAGCTATCCGAGTTTTAGAATACCATGAACTTGTGTAATATGTCAATAGGAAAAAAACTTTTATTGATCATATACTTCCTTATAGTAAGTCCATGATTTCATCTATTATAAAATGATGATCAGTACGTGTTGATGTGTTTTGAAATTTTCAAGATGTGCAAGATGTGTTTTGAAATTTTCAACCTACATGGAAGGAAATCCATTTCTTGTTATGAACTTATGAATTTAGCTTTAGAAATGTGCTTAAAATCCCCCCCCCCCTTTAATTTCAAGCCAAAATAACGCAGAGTATTCAATGTTTCTTTTTGTCTGTGCGGTTTCATGATGAAAGATACGAGTCGTGAACTTTGGAAGTGTTGTTTTGTCTCCTATTTGAAGCTGTGTAATCAGTCTCATTAGTAAGAGAATCTATCCATGAAATGCAATGTCGTATTTAGTTCATCCATCAAGCATTATTCCGGTTCTCTACACCAGTACTAGGTTCAAATCCTGCCGATGGATTTTTTTATGTAAACATTTAGAGGCGATTAAGTAGATTTGCCAGATTCATAAATCAACTTTTTAGTTTCAGAAATTCAGCTCATGGTGTTAATCCGTTTGATTTACGATTTCATGCTTTCCTAAAGTGACCAGATGGCTCGCGCTTCAACGCGGGACATATTATTAATTTATAGAAGCGGAGAGGGGGGTTGGTTTGGGAGGTGAGGGGTGTGTGCTTCTTTAATAAATATTTCGAGGAATTATAAAAGTATATGGTCAACACAGTTTTTCACAGGTTTCATTTACATCCATTTATCCATCCTTAGGAATCATACATCCAATTTAATGCTGTACGTATCAAACATGTATCAAACTGTGCTGTGTACCTTACGTGGGAATGAAACATCCTTGGCAAACATTTTGCTAAATTCCTCGCATGTGTCCTGAAAATTAAACCTAACCTGCAACAACGCTTTCAGTGTATCGACACTCAACAGAGATTTTTCCGTGGTTCAAACTTTGTTAACGACTGAAAATACCCTCTTAGTTACAGCATTTGTACGCTACAACTTTTTTTTAAGTTTTGAAGAATTTTTTTTATTAATATATAAGGATTGCATAGGATACTTCGTCGAATAGCTCAGCTTCTTCTTGGTCGGCATCAACCGATTTGCCAGAATCATCCAATTTACGGACATATGCGAAACACGTTATTACTGCCTGCCAATCAATGGTGATTTTAAGATTCACCCACCTAAAGCAAATAACCTCGTCAAACTGAGAAACTCGAGCCTCAAGATAGTCAATACATTTCTGATAGAAACTAATCATATTCGACTTGAACAAGCGGGTCTTACTGTAGCTCAAAATCCTCATGCATTCTAGTTCTGCTTCCTCGCAAAAACCTTTCAGTTTCTTGACCCTGACCGTGTTCTAACAATAATACCCTCAATATTCACGGGAAGTTGATCCGCCACCGCCTGAATTATGTTGTGAACGATATGTGCAGCGCATCCCACACCCAAAATCGGTCTCTGTGGCTGATCATTTAGCTTGCAATAAACGTTGTTCGTACACTTTCTATGGAGACCACAAACATTTTAGTTGGCGTTGTCTGCATTGATGTAGTCCATACATGTTGATCAACAGAATATGGAACCAGGACATTTTAAGCAATCGCATCTCTTTTGGTGCGACCGCAAGAGAATTTTGGCTCGAAAAGCGCACGAACAAGTTTGGATGTGCAATCCAGTGATCGGAATGACTGACTGTGCATGACGGTGTGCTAGGTAAAAACAACCTCAGCATGAGCAAACTGCTGTTCCTTAAAACCGAATTCTCCTTTTCGAAAAAAGTTGCTTACTTTTGACGATGTGGCAGCCGCTCCTAGGGCGCGCTTATGTTTCTCCGTTGCTGTGTGCCTTTTAACCTCGGTTTTACCTCCTGATATCCGATGGAAAAATCGCTGCTGCAGGTTTCACAGTAAACGCTGCCGACCAAGGGTAAGTCGCTTAGAACAGCCAGCCACGATATCTTACACACTAGACGAATATGTTTCCTTACAGCGGCACATCGATTTTCAATCCATACCACATGTGTGGCACACTGAGGCACACTTTTGACAGTTGGGCTTATAGAAATATGAAACCAGCAACCTTGCCAATATGCATTGCGTGGTTGCCAGGCTCAGCAGAAAATAACAATAAGGGCTGTCAACACATCGGCACCTTCGGCACATAACGGGAACTCCCAGAACATTGCAACGCTTGTTGACACACTCCAAAAAAATAGCACAGGAGAAAAGTGTGCTAAGCGATGCTGCCGACGGTCTTTGCCTTTTTTAGGTAAGGAAATTTCTTTTTAAGGTCGTCCGAAAACAAACTTTGGTGTCACTGAGTCACTGAGAGTTTTTCTACAGAACCGTATTCTATACAAAATATCACAATGTCAAGTTTTATGTACATATCTTGCACAATCAATAACAATTTCTCAAGTTTTCCTTGCTGAATTCGTAATATCGCACTGAAATTACTAAAACTGTTGCCACTGTCTTGCTGCACTTGATACAAACAAGGATAACTTCTGACAGATTTGCGCCGGTTGAAAAATTAAACACAATGACTAATCATCCTCACGAGCTCTTTTTCACAAACACATCGCTTATGCAGGTTGAAGAAAGACAACTGCTGTTGCAACTAATGAAGAATAGAAAGATGGATTTCTTGACGACACGATAGTGTTCGTGTGATAAATCCATGACAGTAGCTGTCAAACGCATGATGTCATAAGTTTTTGAAAATATAAAAGAGATGTGAACAGTGCTTTGTACTAACATTGCTTATGTTGAAGCTTTGACATGACCTTGATAAAGCGAAAAGCATGTTAATGAATACCTACTGGCTTAGGACGAACGCGGGACATTTAAAAAAAAAAATGCGGGAATGTCCCGCGAAACGTGGGACGTCTGCTCATGCTCTCCCATTTCGGCGAAAATATAGTTCATGATATCATGAATATTGTTGATGGTGTATGTTCATAAAACGAAATCACTACGTATCCACGTAATTATGACCTGTTTGTTTAATTTTAGTTTTCTTTCGTATTAAATTTTGCCAGAAAGTTGAATTTCATATAAAAATGCTCAAATATCGCAAGTAACTACGGATGTATGCAATCATAGATATCAACATTTTAGTAAAAATGCTCATTTAAAAACCTTTTACCGATGAAGGATCATAGCAAGCTCTGCCCACGATTGGTTGTGTTTTCACGGTGCTGTCACGTTTTCTCTGCATTTTTTTCAAATCGGTTGTGGTTCAGAAATTCAAGAATATATAGTGGTGGCACAGGTTTATACATTAATTCAATAGGTATGAGAAGAAACAAAATCAGACACATGGCAGAATATTTAAAGGGGTTGCCGGGAGAGCTGTGTGGTAGTGTTTTTCGTTGAAATTCGCAGTGCAAGTGGGGTCAGTTGGCAGAAAAACAATCAAAATTCGTCAGAATGTTGAGCCGTGTTGAGGGAAAACCCGCTGCTATGACAGCAGGGGCACTGCGCTTGTGTGCTTGAAACAAGATCTAGCGGAGCTTAATTGTGTTTGAGGTACAGCAAATAAGCCAAAAGTATATTTAGTGGATTGTAAATTGAGTGAAACATGTTGAAATCGAACATGTTACCTGTTTGAACAGTGAATAGAAAAAGAGAAGAGAAAGGAAAATTGAGGATTTTCTTCTTCCAACAAAAGCTGTTACGCTGCACGGTTATTGCTGTTGTGCTGATTTCCTCGAGTGGATTTTAATACAGATTAGTTTCGCCCCGGCGAAAGTTAAAAAAACCATTGTAGTTACTATAGCTCTAGTAAGATAAGTATTTGTGTTCACAATAATAGTAAGAAAATAATGCTCACCAATCAATCTACCCAAAACTTTGTGGACCTTAGTTTTACCCAGCGTACGATTTTACATTGGAAATAAAGATCGAATGTTAAAGTTCATCAACTTATTAGTTCAAAACTATTTAAATATACTAACTAGAGTAATCCTTTATGGGGCTCACAAATTTGTTTCAATCGCTTGATGGCATCTACCCTATCGGACCGAAAATCTCATGACGCATATATTTCCATATCACAGATTGAATGTTCAACTAAACTATCATATCTATTATAAGATTTTCATTCCTATTTCCAAAAGTATCACAATGTATGTATATTGAAGTAACTTCACCGAACCCGAAATTCTTTTGGCATTTAAATGCGAAAGGCAGGCCAATTGCCTAACCACCCACTGCCGAACCACACGAATGAGGCACCTAGAGCAGAACACTGTTTCGGTACGGTTTTGACTTTGATGTTTAAATAATGAACGTCTCTCTTCTATGTTTGTACATTCTTAAGCAATGCCCCCCCCCTCCCACGCCCCATGCTGCCTTCAGTGCGCAACCCTCGGAATTTACTGCGGTTGGCGTTCTTATGGCCTTTTCCAGTCGCCACGAGCTCATAACCGCTTAGCTTTTCCTCGACGATGTTCCGCTGGGTTCGCGGGCTGAAATTGTTATTACCGTAAAGTTCCTTTGGCAATTGAAAGAATCCTCTCACGGCGGAAAGGGTAAAATGTAAATAGGTACGGAGATGAAAAATAAAAACATCCTAAGCCCAGCAACGTACCGGTTCGCAGTTCCCCACTAGCATTTTAACGATCGAATAAGCAAAAAAGTATATTCCAATTACACCGTCAGATAAAAGCATCTCGTGCCGCGTAACAATCTTACCGTAACGTATCTCGAGCTGCGCGACAATTTGTGATGGTACGTTAAGTTTTATCCCGAGAAATTTGCACATTTCTGGCAAAGCCTAGTAAATTGCTTAGCTTTAATACTTCTGCCATGGTTGAAATTTGAATGACATCCTTAAGACGCATACCATCAAGATGGAATCGAAATTTCACGAAACTACCCAGTATTTTTACCGAGCCGAACCTCAAAACCACGGAACCGATTGCGCAATTCAGATTCCCGTTGTAACTTTGTAGGCAAAAATGAAATCCTAGGAATCTGCTATCTTCCACTGAATATCTACCTACCGTTCTTGTGTTGACTTGCCCTTTTTAACGGAACGGAACATAAGCACAAACGGTTAAGAGGAGAGAGCGCACAAAACAGGAAGATGCACCATTTGCCAGAAATGGATGAAGAGGGAGGGGAGGGGGGGGGGGGAGGGGTTGGAGGTGGAGTAGTGGTTTAGCATAGAAAACGAGGAAAAGGAAAAGCACTTTGCACTGCGCCGGGGAAAACAGGAAGAGATTGTCAAGTAACACAAATATTTGTAGCCTGAAAGCACAATGTTCGGTTCTAGCTGCTACTTTTAGTGCTTGCAGCTACTCTCCCCTTCTATTGCCGAGTGGAATTGAATACGAGATGATGTTTGTACAGTTTTTTACTTCTTTCCTGAGTGTAGTGTAGTGCAGGAGGAGGTAGTGGATTTCATATCTAGTTTCACATCCTTCCCCGAACCGCTCTCCACCGAAATCTAAACCGTGCACGCTCCCACCTACTATTGGAGAAAACAACTGTGAGTGTGTAGAAATATAAAGTGCCTCGATGGAGGTAGTTAAAGTTCGTTTAAAAAGTCGTTATTTGTTTCATCCGACTAGATTGCTGCTGTTCCATTTGTAGCATCAGAAAAAAGAACCATCACAGACAAAACGGATGGAGCGGTCCTATACAAGGGAGGAATAAATAATCGTCAACAAACTACATTTAAGTAGTTCACTCAGTCGTAAAATACGTGTAACGAGATGGTGGCTGAATAAATAATAGTAAGCATCATCAAACGATTGGAATTTGTCTGGATCGTCTCGTGCGGAATCCATTCTTCTGGGAATGCTTTCGGGGGCTTTGAACGGGCACGTCTTGGTAGTTGTTTCTCTAGTTTTTACGCAGTACAACAACTGAGGGAGGATACAGGATGCTCAGAATGAAGACGTTGAGTTTCATTTAGTTCGGATTGAAGCATAGTTAGTTTAGTATTGGAATAGTATAGTATTGATCATAAAGGGTGTATTCGATACAAATGGCACACACATATATACTCATCAAAATTAAACTGATTATCGGATTTTCTTGAAATTTTCAGGGAATGAAGAACTACTAATGAGTTTTGATTTACGAAATTTGTTTTATTCAATTTCGTCTCCCATCCCGAATGCCCGCACCTTCCTTTTCACTCCACCTATCAAATTTTGTACAATCGATTTTCCCAGTGTTTTTGTTGTTTTTACCCAAATTTTCTTCAATTCTAGCTCTGTTTTTATAGTTTTGCGATGTTTGTGAAGTTCCGTTTTCATAACTGCCAGAATTTTTCAATTGGACGAAGTTCCGGTGAATTTGGTGGGTTCATATCCTTTGGCACAAAATTAACTCCGTTGGCTCGGTACCACTCCAATACGTTTCGGGCGTAGTGGCAGGATGCTAGATCAGGCCAAAACAGAGTTGATCCTTTGTGCTTCTTAATGAATGGCAAGAGACGCTTCTTAAGGCACTTTTCCATGTAAATCGCACCAGTTATTGTTCCGGAAGTGATGAAGGGAGCACTTATTTCACCACATCCGCAAATCGCCTGCCAGATTAGAAACTTCTTTGCAAATTTCGATAGTTTCTTCTTTCGAACATCCTCCGGAACATCGAACTTCGACTTGGCAACGAAATATTCTTGCCCAGGAAGTTGACGGAAGTCGACCTTGACGAATGTTTCGTCATTCATCACGATGCAACCGGATTTGGTGAGCAGCTTCGTGTAAAGTTTCCGGGCGCGAGTTTTCGCAGTGATGTTTTGTTTTTCATTCCGGTTTGGGGCTTTTTGCACTTTGTAAACAGCACGTTTCATGGTTTTATGCACAAAACCGACTGACACCTTAGACTTTTTAGCGACATCGCGAATTGACATACCCCTATAATACTCTATTGATTTGCCGCAGTCGCAGGCGAAAACAGGCAAGCATCTACGTTCGTCGGGTTTGTTCGTACAGACAGTTCCATTCCGGAGCGAAGAAGTTGGACATCGTGAGGCATTTCGTGTCCACCGGATATAACCGATCCGGCATTTACAACGTCCTTCAGGACACAGCAGCAGGCAGTCATCCAGAAAGAGCGGCTGAAGGTGCTGGTGAAAAACATCTTTTCGTTGGAGCGCGACACCGTAGTCATAACGATGACGACGCCTTCTTGGCGCTGGACCGCGATCACTTGTTGGGGGCCGGGTACTTTACGTCCCCCACCAAGAAAGTAACCGTTGACGTCAAATATATTACACCTTGAACGATGAGATTATGAATCCAGTGACTTGCCCACTAGTTTATACAGGGTGACTGGTAATTGGTGTTACACCCGAAAGGATGTGATAGTAGACCTCATTTGCAGCAACAAAATGTATGGCAAGGTGGGTCGTTAAATCATTCCTTACCGAAATATTGAACATTTAATTCTGCATTTCCGAGCGACAATACGACTTTTTGCTCGAGTACTCATAAAAATCCCATGGTGCCGCCATGGCCAATGACAACAATCAATGTAATCGAAGTAGTCCATATCAAGTTTGGTTGATCGTCATACTGTGTGGACCTGATTTTCGAAGCAAAAGATGCAGTTTTCGAACAGCGAGTGCGCCGATATGATTTTTTTGTTAAGGTTTTGCACACGGCAATGCTGCAGGTGCCAGAAGAGAGTACGAACAACAAAGCATTCCGTCGCCTCTCAGAAACCGGCAATGTTCAAAGCAATCACCGCGATGCGGGATCACCAGAGGCGCAAACAAACCTCGATACACAGATCCTGCGTCGTTTCGAACAGAACTCTACTAGAACAGGTCCCTACTAGTACGAGACTAGGGGCATCAAGGTTTGAATTATCACTGTCCATATGATGCATACATTTATTGCATTTTTTTTGATGTTTTGTTTTCAAAACAATTTTTTGATGTTTTGTTTTTGGAACCAACAACAAATTTATATATAACAATACATATTTTGAAATTTCAATTTTCGATGCATTTCGAAAATAGGCCAAATTTTTTTTTGATGACTATAAATCATCAGTTCCGTGGACAAACTTAAAGCCTTTTAGTTCCTCTTTCGAAAGATCCTCGAAAAATAAAAATTAAAAATGTTACGAGCAAAAAACGAATTGTGTTCCACCTTTTAAGCCATTTTTTGAAATTGCAATTTCCGATTGATTTTGAAAATAGGCCATAACTTTTTTTGAAGATGATTATAAATAATCAGTTTTAAGGGAAAAGTTGGAGTCTTTTAGTATTTCTTTCGAAAAATGTCTTTGGATCCGCGAAAAAATAAAAATTATACATGTAACGAGCAAAACACGGAACGGATCCATCTTACAAGCCTTTCCTCTATACACAGAAAAAAATAATTAATTTTAACAAGCGCGTAAAATTTCCGTTCGTTTAAATCCAAGCTAAAGGAGGCGTAAACAACGAAATTGTTTGCAACTTTTCATGTGCCATACAACAATATTGGCAATCTTTCATACAAGAGGCTTGATTTAGGCGTTTTCTGGCTTAAATTTACATGAAATATCTCATTATTTTCTGCCAAATCTAGCATTCCCTTTATGTGCATTAGAAACGCAGAAAATTCAGTGTTTCTTTTTATCTGTGTAGGTACTATAAACACTGAATATAGACCGGACAATGCAAAATCATACAATCTGCCAAACCTGAAAAATGTCATAAATTTGAGCAATTAATCTGGCACCACTTATATTTGTACAAACTTGAAGTAAACAGCAATAGGCTCAAAAAAGATTCGGTTTTGATGTTGGTAGTTTGTTTTGATTCCGTTTGAAGATATTCATTAAAAAGCATAGTGATAAGTGCCGTGTAAGAAATGAATTGTTTTGAGCGAAATTGTGGCAATAACTCGCGATGTGAAGTGAATTCTGTGGGTTTCTTCAGGTTTCCAAAGAAAGATAATATAAGGCAGAAATGGCTTGCATTGTATTGAATCGAGTAAAATGGCCAGGAAGGTGGTGCAACAGTTAAAGAACCGTCCAAAAATGTCAGTTCGAGAAGACCCGCGGCCGGAAACTACACGAAGTTGCTTATCAAATCGTGTTGTATCGTGATGGATGACAAAACTTGAGTCAAGGCCGACTTCCGCCAACTTCCTAGGTGAAAATATTTCGTTGCTAAGTCTAAGATCGATTTAAGAAGCCTAATGTCCGGAGGATGTTCGAAAGAAGAAATTATCGAAATTTGTAGAGAAGTTCCTGATCTGGCAGGCGACTTGTGCACAGAAAAAAATAATTAATTTTAACAAGCGCGTAAAATTTCCTCTCGTTTAATTTCAACCTAAAGGAGGCGTAAACAGCGAAGTTGTATGCAATCATCCATACAACATACAAAAATGTTTGAAATCTGTCATACAAAAGGCTAGATGCAGGCGTTATCTGGCCTCAATTTACATGAAATATCCCATTAATATCTGCCAAATCTTATTATATTAATGCCAAATATTAATTAGAAAACGCATAAAATTCAATGTTTCTTTTTATCTGTGTGGATGTGGTGAAGTAAGCGCCTCCTTCATCATTTCCGGAACAATCAACGGGGTGATTTACATCTAAGAGTGCCTTAAGAAGTGTCTCTTGCCATTCATAATGAAGCACAAAAGATCCAATCTGTTTTGCCCTAATCTAGCATCCTGCCACTAGGCTCGAACGTGTTGTAGTGGTATCGAGCCAACGGAGTCAATTTTGTGCCAGAAGATATGAACACACTAAATTCACCGGAGCTTCGCCCTAATGGAAAAATGTTGGGGACTTACGACGACGGAATCTCGCCAACATCCCAAAACTATTAAAACAGAGCTGGGATTGAAGAAAATTTGGGTAAATACGGTTGTACAAAATGGAATGTGGTGAGCGAAAAGGAAGGTGGGAGATGAAATTGAATAAAAACATATATTGGTCATCGTAACTCATTTTCAGTTTTTTATGCCCTGAAAATTTCAAGAATATCAGATAATCGGTTTAATTTTGGTGAGTAAATATGTGTGTGCCATTTTTATCGAATACACCCTTTATATGAAAACAAAATCCATGAAAAGTTGAATTTCTATGGAGACGCTTGGTGCGAGTTGAATTTTCTACGCACTTCTAGTTGTTCCACGTGTGATAAAAGTTAAAGGTTGACAGACAAAGAGCTAGAGAAAGCGAGTGGGCGAACCAACAATACCCTATCACCCGTTGTATTTGGTTTCTCAGTTACTATTTATTTACCTTTTCGCTGTGAAATTCTAGCCCTATCGCCATTTACAAAGCACCACGTTGGGAGAATGCATCGGGCTTGACGTGATGTTTGAGCTGGATGTGTTCCTCCTGTATTTTTAAGTGGATGGGCGGACCTGCTGATGACCGCATTCGCAGCACCGCACTCATGGTCAAAAGGGAGATCTCGTTAAAAATAAATCACGAACCGGTTCACTGCTAACTGGGTGCACACTGAACTGAATGATACGTTGATGGGGATGCTTCCTTTCCCACAGAACCGCATTGCTCCTAGACACGGGGAGTTCTGTTGCGAACCGTTCGCTTAAACGAACCGTGAACCCGGAACCTCAAGTGTCGGTAACATGGGGGAACGTTGTGGTCAGGAATAACAAAGCAACAGTCGGACGTGCAGGGGAGAGGACCTTTGCTATTTCAGGTTGACCAAGTTCCTCGATGCTCGCTGCACTAGAATGCTCCCGTTTAGTTTCGCGTTTGTTTTCCTATTCTAACCCGATCAAATGAATAGATAATATTTCTTTGTGTGCCGAACTCACAGTCACAATTCGACGGACCGGCGGATTGGAGCAATAAAACTGTTGTCAACCGCGGCGTGCATTCGTTACTGTAGCATGAGGGTAGGTGAAGTGAATCCTGGGTTTGAATTTCAGGCGCACTTCCGCCCATCCACTTACTGTCACTTCGTTTTGCCTCTCACGTGACTTGTGAAATGCATCGTTGTTTATGTGAACCGTTTGCGTTGTTGAAGGAAGTGTGGGCGAGTATCTCTTTGTTTGTGCGGCCACCCGAAAGTAGGGCACGTCAGGAAAATAAAATATGGGAGCGCATTTCACCGTGGCAGACATATATTATTGAAGTGTTTTACAGTCGGAGCCAAAGAGTGTCTTCAGTACCTCCACTGACATGCGAGGCTTCTTATCAAAATGAAAGTGGAGAAGTTTCTTGATTAGCTGCTGCTGCTGCCGCTGCTTGCTTCCATCCATTGGAACACGGTTTGATAGAGCTTGCATATTTCATGGTTAGTTGAAGCAGCACGCCGGGAAGCGGAATTTAATAGAAGTTATAACTGGTGCAATAATTGACTTGGAACTTAGAGGAAATTTGTCGAGTTTACGATGGGAAACTGGTTCATTTCCTGAATGTTTTATAAATGCCAAGGCGCGGTCATAGCACGAGATGTTATTCTTGTTCCGGAGTGGTGTCATTTGAAGCAGGAGAAAGTTCTGCGCAACGATTACCAGGGTTAATTTTATTCGTTGGTATGTTTGTAAATCAAGCTTATTATTATTGACATAATTTTATGAGTTTGACTGTTATGAAAATTAGTCGTTGTGGAACTAACATCTTAATCAATTGAAAATGATAAGAAGTTCTTAGATCATCTTAGACCGTTTAACTGGAATATTGAGGTAATAATTCATGACTGATGCTAATAAATACTCGAACTTTGTTTGATAAAAATCATTGCAAACACACTCAGATTATTTTACAGAAATCTGTAAAATTTTACCGAATTCTCGATAGCTGAACGTTCGGTAATCCGATTTTACGGATTTCGGTAAAATTTTATCGAATTCCGGTATTTTTTTACAGATATCTGTAAAATTTCACCGAAATCCTTTAAATCGGATTACCGAACGTTCAGCTGTTGAGAATTCGGTAAAACTTTACAGATTTCTGTAAAAAATCTAAGTGTGTACAGATTTTGCTTGCAATTCGTAACGAGAAATATAAATGACCCAATGAGGACGTGCATTTTAATTGTATATGGATGAACAGTCCGTTGGGAAATAACGAGATAAAATTTATCTTAAATGAGTATCTGCAGTCTAATCTAATTTGATCTGACCTAATATATTTAAATCGCAGAATGTAGAAGCACAAACGAGATTTGAATAATGCTGAACCATGTTTTTTGGTCATTACTGGTGTTGCTAGCGTATTTGACAAATGAGTTAATGACCAGGCCTACTGTGTGGTTTTCGTCACAAAAATAATTCTGTCAAATGAAAGATAAACAAAAAGATCAGTAATGAAGATATGTGGTTGAATCGCGCCTTTCATCATTTTTCGAGAAGTTTTATATCGAATCATTATACCTAGTCAAAATTCAATAAAATAACTTTATATAGTCTCAACCCTACTACATGCTTGCAAGATAAAATCACCTTTATCCCTTTTATTAACCAAATCTTTTTGGTAGGTAGGATTCTGCTCGTTGGACAACGAAAATAGAAGTTTAATTTAACTTTTTGTTTTGGTGTAGTACCTATTTTCATGACTTCAGTCTCAGTGACTTGAAGCACTTCAAATTCAATACGGAATTATTCCAGACTTATAATTTAACATGACTTATTATCTTTTTCAATGAACAGGTGTGGGACAGTAATAGGATTTATTGAAAAGTTTTGTGTAGGAACACGTTAGTGGCAGATTACACTAAATTAGTTCAGTGGGAGTTTCGGGCTTTATTTTTGGAAATACCGGGAATTTGAAGCTTTTATTCATCTAAAGCATAAGGTTAATGTTGGCTTTGACAATGTTGGTCATCTTCCTCAACCAATTTTGCAACCTCTTAATCGGCATATTCTTCCATCGAAATACAAATGATTTCGGATTGCTTAAAAAACAAAAGCTTCCAATAACAGCCACACAAATTTGAAAAGTATGGCGCATTTAAAATACCCTTCTTGGAGTGGTAGATAATTCTTAAGATTGTAACAAGTAGACGAAAGAGGAATAAATAAATGTAAACAAACAGACGCGATATTCTATTTGTGATATTTCATCAGAGTAGCTCACTTATATATCCTCGTAGGACATTGTTAACATATTATAAATATAATCATATTAAAAATAACCTTAACCTTAAATTAACACTTAAAACCAGAAGGGTGCATTCGTGTCATTAAATTATTGAATAGTATTTCAATTGTTATTGTCTTACCGTTTGACCGACTTCGTTTTAAAGATTCAAACATCGATAAAAAAACACATTTATAATAGTTTGAAACTGTACAATGTTGGTTGATTAAATTTGTTCGAAATATTTTATTTTGTGTTCAATTTCCAACTCAAAAGGCCACCCCAATGCAAAATTAGAGAATCGCTCTAATGAAATATCATATATTATATGTTACAAGTGTCCTAAGATAATATAGGAGATATTTAGATGCTATTGTCTTCACTATTTCAATCATATTCTCAATATTTTTTAAAAGGACCACCCTAATGGAAAATAAGTGAGCCACCATAACGGCCTGTTCGTAAACCACGTAGACTCATTTTTGAAAATCTTAGATGCCCCTTTCCCCCTCCTAGACTTTTCTCCTCTTTTTTTTTTTTTTTTTTTTTTTCAAATTTTGTATTAAGCGTAGACTTTGGTCAAACAACCTCCCTCCTCCCCACTGAAATGTCTCTGTGGTTTATGAATAGCCCCAAATGAAGTGTCACAAATCAAATGTAGGCAATGGCCAACGATGATAAAAGATATAAATATAAAATAAATACTATTGTTTTAAATATCTCATTCAAATTCTTTTTTTTTCGTTTTTATAAGTTTTCGACAAAAACGACCACCCTAATGGAAAATAAATGAGGAACATAGGAAATATCACATTGAAAATTTTGACAATGTCTTACAATTATTTAAGATTTGTTTCAATACTGTTATCTTCAATATTTCATTAAAATTCTAAAATGATGATATTTTTTTAAACATTTTCTAAAAAAAAGGAATGGAAAATAATTTAACCACCCTTTTGAAATATCACATAAAGTACAGCAGATGCCAACGATGATATAATATTTGTTTCAATATTACAATCTCAACCAATGAATTGAAATCCTTCATTTCAAATTCAATTCACTCCCCCAACTCTAAAATTGTCCAAATCCCAGAGAATCGATTTATTTGAATGTTTTTCCAATGTAAAGGTCAGTATCGACTTGGAAAGTAAAGAGGTCACGGAATTTTGTTCAATATTACCAAGCGGAATCATGACAATAGATTTGCATGGAACGAAATGTCACCTTCACTTACGGAATAATTGAGCGGAACATTTTTCCGAAAGGAAGAGTGACAGCTCCCATTAGTTTGCGTGGAAACCTTACAAATTCCAATTTAATTTTTCGTTCTTTTCAGGTGGATACTGCTGCAGAAATTTCTTTTCGATTCTTCACTTTTCCGTTTCTGTAAACGGAATTTAACATTGGTTTGGTATAGAAACAGAAATTTCGTTCAAACACGATACCGACCTTAACACCGTACCGCAGAGAACAGTCATTCAGGCTCAAACATTTTTTTTCAATAAACTGTGTAAATTTTTAAAAGCAAACAGTTGAAAAAACAACCCCGCCTAGTCTAGGTTTCACCAAACTAAAATTGTCAGACTATCAAATCTCAAGGCGGGCAAGTGGCGCCATCAACATACGATTCACCAAAACTAAGGGAAACGAGCTGTAATTTCAAAATAGCCGTTACAAAAATTTACACACGTAGGGCACTCCAGCTTGGATGTCTGTTCTCTGGACCAGACATTAAAGAAAAATCGATTTCGAAAATTTCGTATTTTTTGTTTGTCAAAAAAGTTAAAATTTTACCGCTTATGGTGTGCACTGAATGACGTTCGATTAAGCTAAAATTTAGCATTATGGGGACTTTTTCGAGGAAACTACACTTTTGAGCTGTACCTTTTTTTGAAACTTGGTGGCCACATTTTTACCATACATTTCATTGGCACCCCAATATTGATGTAAAACGCAAAAAAAAAAAAAGTTTCCTAGGTTAATTATCCACAAATGACGTCTAACACTGGCTTGGTCCGCATATATCGACTCCATGTCTGATCTTTGGGGAAGATAAACGCTTTTGCTTTTTACGGTGTTTTACAGTCTATTTCTTGAATTTTACACTAGAACTCATACCGTACTTCAAAAGTTTCAGGCTTCACAAAAAAAAAAAAAAGTTAACGAGCGCGTAAAATTCCCCCTCGTTTAATTCCAAGCCAAAGTAGGCGTGAACAACGAAATTTTTTGCAATCTTCCAATCATACAACAATGTTTGCAATCTTTCATACAACAGGCTAGATTCAGGTGTTATGTGGCTTAAATTTACAACAAATGTCCTATTATTTTCTTCCAAATCTAGCATTTGCTTTATGTGCATTAGGTAACGTAGAAAATTCAATTTTTCTTTTTATCTGTGTACGTACAATGAGAGCACCGATTAAGTCTGCAAATCTGCTGGTATCTCTTGTTCGTCGCATTCCTTCAACCGAAACAACTAGTAGCAAGTAGTTGCCACGTAAAGAAAGTATGGACGCAGTCGAAAACCGATACTATTTCGCAATTGATAACCTGTTGTTTACTTTTACCTCTCAGCACTTATGTAGCGGTTTAATTGTTTCCAACAGTTTGATTCAATATGCGTGGACTTTCAGAGGAACAACGTAGAAATGTTGTGCACAAATGGTGTATTTAACCCGGAATGTCGAAAAAAAGATCCTGATAACCCTCGTTTGGTTAAACGTATAATGAAATCCTTTGAGAAGGAGGTTTCAGAACGGGATGTGGCCAAAAAAGTTGGTACTTCGAAGTTCAATGTTCATTGTGCCAAAGAACGTTTGAATCTTCGAACCTATAAGAAGCAGATGAAGCCAGAAAAGGGGTCCCAAACAAGAAGCATGGATCAAGCTCAGAATGCGAAAGTTGTATGATACGATGCTTTCTGGGAATTCGAAATGTATAATCATGGTTGACGTAAACTTTGTGAAAATCGACTACAAATACGGTGCGTAAAGGGGAAGTATTGAACCAGTTTGAGGCATCCATTCAAGTCGAAAAATTTGGTAAGAGAGCTATGGTCTGGCAAACTATTTATGCTGTGATAAGATTTCACCACCTTCATCACAACTACTTTGATGAACAGTGAAATACATCGAAGGGTGCTCACAACAACGAATTCAACCCATTATTCGAAGCCGCAAGGATCATATTGTCTGCTGGCCAGATCTTGACAATTACACCTAATAAACGGCAAAATAGTATACCATCAAGAATGTTTCATCCGTTCCAAGGACATGAACCTTCTTAATTGCCCGCAAATTCGAACATGTGACTAGATTTCAGCATTAAAGTAGGCGCATTTTAGGAAACATGGCTTGAACTTTCTAGTAGTTTAATCTAATCAAATAAAATATAATCGCAGCCAGTACGGGAAAGGTTCCAGAAAATACTTGGGTTAGATGACGGATGACGAATTTTTGTCATAATTGATGCTTACAGCATATCCAAAACGTGATACAAGCTTCAAAGCGGCCAAGCCTACAGCGTTGTACAACCACAAAGATGGTTCTGTAAAATGAATTGGATTCAAATGAATTGAACCACAACACATTTGGGAAACTAGGAGAATTTAAAATTTAACACTTCATTTGATCACTTTTTAAAAATAAAAAAATAAACCTTGAAACACTTTTTAAAATTTTCGCTAGTAATCGCGAGCAAATTCCATTTAATTCCACTATGAGCTTATCTTTTGACAGATAGGCCTATTTCGTCTGCTACTTACAGACTTCCTCGACACTGAAGAAGTCTGTAAGTAGCAGACAATAGCTATCTGTCAAAGATAAGCTCATAGTGGAATTAAATGGAATTTGTGCATTACTAGCGAAAATTTAAAGTGTTTCAAGGTTTATTTTTATTTTTAAAAGTGATCAAATGAAGTGTTAAATTTTAAATTCTCCTAGTTTCCCTATCACAATCGTTCTACTAATACGCTCAAAAAAGTTTTTTTTTTAAAATAGTGTTTAAAAAAAAAGTGAAAGTCACAACACATTTTCTAAATGTATAGGGGAGGAAAAATGCGTGGACATATCGTATCATACACTCCAATCAGAATAAAAAATATTAATATGCCAATTGTTTGGCAAAATTGACATACAATATAATACAATGGAAATACATAGAAATGATCTTACTATCTGCATCCGAAGGTAAGTTGTATTGAAGAATGTATAACTGAATTTAACTAATATGACGTGTTAATTCTTGTGCCTAAACAAACGTAGCAAATTTTTTCAAAGGGCATTCTTGTACTTTTACACTACCACCTTCGCCGGAGCTGTCATTACCATCGTACCAACCTGAATTGCTAATTATTGCTCTCTGGATCATTAAGAAGCACCCTTGCCTGCTCTTTTATCGTCGGCGGTGAAATCTTTTAACCGGTCAATAATACACGGACTCAGAGACCGAAAAATCTTCGCATCAATATAAAGTAAAATGTAAACACCCGGAACATAAACAATTGAAACTTTATTTGATATTTTGGCAGGAAGACAAAATATCTGCTGCCATCAACGAATAAAGCACACTTCGATCTCCATGTCTGTGGAACTTTCTAGTAGTTCATAAAAAATTTAAAACCTAGGACAGGACCTGCCAGCTATTAGTGCAAAAACTTGACCATTTAGCTGTCAAAAAAGACCGTTTTTTATTGGTCGCTGTGACAACCGCCTCTACCGCCTCCGTTGAGTTACGTTTCAAGCAGTCAGTTTGTTGTTGGTTTGGCGGTGTTGCTAGTCACTGGTTTTTCACTTTTTTCGTTTATGACAACTGAACAAATGCGGAAATAAAATGATACTTTCTGGAGAAATAAAGATCAGAAAAAAGCTTACGAAGATTTAAAAGTAACGGGTATTATATATTTGAATTTTTAATATCATCCTTTTCTTCCCTGTAAGGCAGTTTTGTATTCGCAGAGCCTCAACTTCACGAACCTCTCCATTTAAAATACTGTCAATTGTTAAACGTTTACTTTATTGAATATTACCAAGTATTAAAAGAATATCGACGAATTTTGATTATATTTTTAATTACATTATTTTCAATGGGATTACTGTGTACACATATCTGGCAACACTGGAGCGACCCCCGTATCATAGCAATCATAAATTTATAAGAGGTCATCTCTCTCTGAGCTGGCAGGTATTGTCCTAGTTTAAAATGAATCAGGAAATTCAAACATCAGAGAAAATAATCTTACCTCGAAAAGGAAGTTTAAGCAAATACCATTCAACAGTATGAAAAAGTTTGGAAGAAGTCTGTGCTGAATCTTATGAAAAACTTTAGCAAGAAGGTGCGTCGACTATCATACAATACTCAGGAAATTTGGTTACGTTAAAGCAGGGACCAGAATGAGGCACTTTGTGGCAGTTTACCTTTTTCGTTACAGTGAAAAAAAAAAATTGGCATTACAATTTTTCGGAGCTAATTATTGATTTTAATTTTGCTTCAAGAAACCGTTTTGCTGGCAGTTTCTTGCCTATTTTGATATGTTGATAGATTATTATAAATCATAGTGCGAATCCAGCTTCAAATAAATAATTGCCCATCATGCTTTTTAAAAAAACAAATAAATGCAAATAATTGTTCAATGACAATGACAATCGCTCGTCACCCAGTATTTGAATGGTGTGGTTCATCTGATTTCCAAATGATATTTAAAATCAAAAACTATGCTGCATCGATATACGGACAGCTCATAAATCCGGAAATTTCAATTAAATTAAAAAAGTTATTATACCTTCATGATTAACATGTGTAATGGATGTTAACGATGACATTAGCTAATGACCAAATTTACATGCCAGACTATGATAATCAACTTCAAAAACTGTTCGATTCAAGGGACAAAGAGTTCAATGAATAAGGTGATACAACACGGTACTCAACATTCACTTCATTCGTTATTACTTGTTGTTAGGACCTTAAAAAACGTCGACCTCTTCGTTTGCTTTTCGCAAGACTTTCCGTAGCAATACGTTCGAATCTTTGGCAACGCTTGCTTTTCAGCCGATCTCACTGCTCAGCTTATCGATCTTAGGCTACGCCTGGCTTCGGTTTCTATGGAAACGGTTATCCTCTAACAAACACCATTTTGTCCGACATGAATTAGACTTCTGGTAGTAAATTTGTTGTTATTATTGTTGTTTGACAATGAACGCATTATCGAGATTTTTCAATGCCATAATCATCGACACCTAGTCGTCGGTAAGGTTTGCTGTCAGTACGGAATCAACTCCCCCCATTGAATTCCCGTTGTTAGAGGAAAATAACTATATTTTGTTGAAATCATATCAGACTATAGTTGTGCTTGCTGGATCTTTTCCGGGTCTACTCAGCTGAAAACCACGCTTCGATCAAATCTAAAAACCAGAAATATCGTAGTCTCAGCAAATGTAAAGCAACCGAAAACGAGATTAGATGCTCTTGGCATCGTTTGGGGTTGTGAACTTAAAAACAAACTTTCAAACAAAAACACACTCAAAGGTAGTATCTAACGGAACAACACCACCCAGGATCCAATCAGAAACATAATTAAGTCGTGCCATTTTGAGCTTGTCAGTTTTTCTATCAACTCCATGCGCCATTCCAAATCTGCCAGTTACAGTCATCCTCTTTTTACGACAAATGAACCGCTCTGATCCGTGTCGACCCGCCTCCCACCGACGAATCCCAATCCGCATTTTAATCGACATCCGGAATCAAAAAATTGTCTCCCCAGCGCACGCATTTGCCGCATCCAGGCGAATTCAATCGAGCCCCGAATCCCATCACACTTTTCACTTTTCCAACCGACTAGGAATCGAGTCTTATCCTTTAACGCGCCCGGGCACAAATCCTACCGCATTCGATTCCGATCCGCAATCAAAGGCTTTGTACCGTCCTATTTGGCATCGGAATCTTTTTACTGCCAAGATGCATGCGCGCACACACACAGCTGACAGATTTTTCTCCACTTTTTTCGAATTATTTTTATATTATTTGGAATGAAAATCAATTCCTTCCGATATTTCCTCTTCCTCTTGTGAGCAAGCGAGTGATCGTGAAGGGCGCTCTCTACGGGAAGCTCCCATATCCGCTTCATATATGGTCTAGGAGGCGAAATACGTTCCGACACATTGACATTCATATCGTCGTTGGTTGCTGCTACGGATGCGCCACCCCAGTTCCCAGTTCTGAAGCAATTTTGTGTACACAGTGGCACTAGAAGCCGTATGGCTTACACACGTTTCCGCGTTATTTGCCATGGCTTGGAGACAGAATTCATCGTGACATATTCATCGAACGAAGGCACACACGCTGGAAGCTAGATCGTTGCCAGTTTCCCCATCTCGAAACCCGCCAGGATATCGCTGGTTGCGAAATGGTTTCTCCCGCTGCGCTCGTTGACCGCACCAACAACAACAACAACAACAACAACAACACCCACACGAAAAGGATCCATATCGGGAATGAACGATTCCGGGAAAGTTTCCATTTGTGCAGGGGCGAGATTTATCCTGCTCTCCCCCGACCCGGTAGAAGATTATTCATGTCAAACTCATTCACTGAAAGAAATCAAGACCCGTTGGCTGACCCTCCTGCAGAATTGGTCGCTTTATGGAGCTGTTTTTGGAATTTAGGGAGCATAAATATTTGAAGCATGAATGGAGCTGAATTGGAATGCGTTTTTTTTGCGGTCACCCCCGAGGGTTTTAAGATTATTATTATTATTCATTTGCGGATTCGAAGATCGGGCTACTGATGGCTACTCAAAGGGGGAATGGGACGACGGGTAGGATGATGAGATGAAAATTTGTTGATTTGATGAGCTACATAAAAAAAATAAAACAGTCAAGATTGCGTTGCGAAGTTTTACGAGTGATGGGTTGTAAAAGTTTCTTGTTTTGAAGATTGAACAATCAACTGGCGAACTTTTATGCAAACAACTTCCAAAGTGTAATTGGTTTAATGGGATGTTTATACAAGTAAACATCAGGATGGAGGATGTGTTCTCTCGCCAAGCAGTGGAACGTGATTGTATGTCTTGCTGTGTTGATTGAGGAAAACGGATCGTTTCTTCGAACTGTGCACACTGGTTTAGAGTGCGAATTTTGTTGGAAAGATACATTTTCATCCAAAAGGTTATCGCAGCAAGCCGTGCATTGAAATTGATATATTTTTGTTTTACTGCGTAGCTTTCGTGAAAAAATCAAACAATGTGTCGCTCTGCAACTTTAACAATTTGGTGAGGTTTGACTTATATTATTGAAAATATACCTTAACTACTTATATACAAGGATTAGGAATGTCTTTTTTTATACTGAAAGTGTCAAAATTCTTCATATATCCATTTGATATGTGAAGATGTTCATGCGAGGCTTATTGTATATGAAGATAATCTCAGAATGTCCATGTTTGATCGAGCATTCTCGAAATAAGTCTAAATCACAATAGTTTGTCCCATATTAAATCTATATCTTTATATCTAAAAATGAATTTCGGTCTGTCTGTCTGTCTGTCTGAACCTTATAGACTCGGAGACTACTGAACCGATTGGCGTAAAATTTTGCATGGAAGAGTTTTTGGGGCCAAGGAAGGTTCTTATGATGGTTCGAGACCCCTTCCTCCTCTGAAAGGTTCCCACACCAACGAAACACAAATTTCTGCATAACTCGAGAACTAATCAAGCAAATGGAACCAAATTTGGCACGTGAGGGATTTTAGGCAAGATTTTTTTCTTAGGTGGTTCAAGACCCCTTCCCTCTGGGGGGTTCTCAGACAAATGAAATCGAAATTTTAACCAAACATGAGAATTATCCAGAAAAAAAAACTCATTCTGAAAAACAAAAAACAATTATATACGTGCCAGTTCTGTTAAAATTTCTTTCATATAGTTGCAAGCGTAGCAGCGCTCGCACCGGGTTGAGCTAGTATATACATAAAAATGAATCTCTGCCTGTCTATCTGACCATTATAGACTCAGAGACTACTGAACCGATCGTGAATTTTTTTATGCAGGAGTTTTCAGGATCTGAGAAGGTTCTTATGATGGTTAGAGACTCCTTCGCGCTCTGGAAAGGGGGGCTCCTTTACAAATGACATTCAAATTTCTGCATAACTCGAGAACTAATCAAGTAAGTGGAACCAAATATGGCATGTAGGAGTTTTCAAAGGCAATGATTGTATGGTGGTTTGAGTCCCTTGCCTATTCTGAAGGAGGGGAGGGGGGGCGTCTTGTACCAATGCACAGTGGCCCAGAAAGGTACTTTAGCTGGAAAGATACATTTTCAGCTTAAGTTTGAAATTTTGGAGCAAAATTGTCTTGTACACAGTTGTTTTTAATAACAACGCGCATCTTTTGGTGTGATTGAAAACTAGGGTGGTCCTTATTTTCAGAGAAATCGAAAATCTAACTTTTTTATTTGCACAAATAAAGGCATCTATTTTTCGTAAAAGTTGAAGATTGAACAACTTCAAGCAACTATGATTAAACATTTTTTTCTGTACCTTTTGATATGACTAAATAAGAGCATTTTTACCTGTGTGGCTTAGGGTGTCCCTATAAAAACCAGTTATTTTGCTGTACCTTTTTTGTTTTCAAATTTTTCAGCAAAATTGTGTTCCTATTGATTCTATGACAACAGAAGTTACCAATAAGAAGCATGAGCAGGAATCGTTCTAAAAATAAATCGGGAATAGATAGCACGTAAATGCAGAATATAAGCATTAGCAAAGCCAAAAACGGACTATCAGAACTAAAAGTTATGTTAACGAGTTGGTTGTTCTATCGGATTCTACGAGCTTCCTACTGATATTGGAGGTGAGAAAATCTCGTAACCCGTGGATCCAAGATGTGAAACAAATAGCGCGGAACAAACCTATTCGATTCTACTGGATCCCTGGGTACACCGCAATCAGTGGCAATTCCGAAGCCGACTGACTAGCCAATGAAGCCAGGAGGGAACAGGCCATCGATGTACCAATTACAGGAGAAGATGCTCTGAGAAAAGTTGAACAATTGATACGCCGCCGGTGGGATAACCAATTGTATGAGTCCAGGGAGTCAAGATACCTGCAGGTACACGGACCGTGGGATCACGGCCAACCAGCGTGTTTTTTCACGTTTGAAGATCGGGAACACGCGTCTAACACACACATTCCTGTTGAAAAAGGAGCCGTCTCCCAATTCTGAATCTTGAGGTACGGTGATGGATGTCCGGCATCTAATTCTCGAATGCAGGGAATTTGTAACCGAAAGGCAGGAAAATAACATTAGGACTAGTCTACGTGACTCCCTGGGAAATACAGAGCAGCAAATAACAGGAATGCTGAACTTTCTAAGGGGAACAAAACTGTTTTCCAAACTGTAGCGAAACTAGAAAATTCCCTTAGAAGAAAACGAGAAAGACAGGTGAAACGTGTCCGATGCTGAACCAGATCAAATCAATCTTATCAATGGTAAAGGGTTATGTGCCTGATTCGAATACTACCGTTTAATGCCCTCCGCTAATTTTCAAACTTGTATCTTTCAATTTCAAAGCCTGCCGTTGCCCTATACGATATTATCAGTACACTTTCTCTTCATGTCTATTCGTCCTTGCGCTTCGCAGGGAGATGAAAAATTATCTGCTTCTGACAAACTTCTTCAAAGATCGTTACTTCCGCGCATGGGAGAATACAAAAAACAACAATCAAAGTGAACAGAAGTCGATAAAGAAAAACTGGAGAAAAGGCGAAAGAAGAAACAATGATGAAATCAAGTGCGGAAGAATACAAACTGAAGAAGAACAGTTCGGAAATAGCAGCCGTAGCCGTAACAGTAACCGAAGAAGAGAAGCGTAATGGAATCAGGGGTAGAAGGAAACCGAAGCCGGTGGAGGAAAAAATGAAAAACAGAGGAAATTGAAGGAGGCACAACGGAAGGAGCAATGAAGTGGAAAGTAGCAAAATAAAAAAGTGCAATGGAAAAACACAACGTGAAGGACTAAAACGTATCACAATCAAAGAAGAAGAAAAGCAAGGCGGACATAGTGGACGAATAGAAGTCGAAGAAGAGAAACGGAAGAGCAGAAGCACAATAAGTTGGAGACGTAGAAAAGTAAAAAAAGAAAAATTACGGAAATACGAAAAGCAGAATAATCGCAAGAAGCAGAAAAAGCTGTACAAACCAACGGAGAAATAGAAGAAGAAGTTGAAGAATAAGAGTTGAGAAGGACGAAATGATGTAAAGTGGGAAAAGCATTACTGGAAATATTGTACACGAAATAGATTAACGAAATCAGAATTTTGTAAGACACGAATGTCCATCTGGTGTAGAGTATCATTAATATACACTATGATAAAAATACTAATGCTTTATACGAGCTGTCAGTTCTGGATTATATCAGCTCGTTATTTTGCCTCTTTTAGCATTTTATTAGCAATATATATGAATATAGAGCTTCATGGCATTTACGTGCTGCTTTATAAGAAGATATAATGCTGATGCAGGATTTTGGTGCTCAATGGTTACTTGGGAATTTGTTTGCTCTTGATTTTTCATTACTGGTGTGCGTTTTGATCGTTAAAGATTGGGAAAAATCAAAATTCTTTAGATATCCGTAAACTTATCGTTAAAAATCGCCAGGTCTCTCGAACAGAGAAAATTGCTCGAGTATAGAAAAGGCTTGTAAGATGCAACACCATTCGTTTTTGCTCGTAATATGCATAATTTTTATTTTTTCGATGATCTTTCGAAAGAGGAACTAAAATACTTAAAGTTTGCCCACGGAACCGATTATTTATAGTCATAAAAAAAATTATGGCCTATTTTCGAAATTCATCGAAAATTGCAATTTCAAAAAATTTATTGTTATATTTCAATTTATTGTTGTTTCCATGGCATTTCCAAACATAGAAAATATCATTCATATGTTTTAAAACAAAAAAAAAAAAGTTCCATCTTACAAGCCTAACAGTGTTGCATCTTACAAACATGACGCCATAAACACAAAATATCAAAAAATTGTTTTACTTTACGATTTGTTCGGAAATGTCTTTGGATCATAAAAATACACCAAAAATGCTAGCCAACACAAATGTTAACCTCTTGATATCGATGGGAAATTTCCACTTTTTAAGCACTAGAAATAATTGCTATTTTAATTATGGCAACACTTTCGAACAATGAAGCCTGAATGAGCTAAATCGAATGAGTGTATTCACTCCAAAAGCAAATGAAAATTGAAGAAAAGAAAAAATATCAGGTTAACACTTGTCAGCGCGATAGTGTTGTCGCTGTGAATGTCAAAAGTGGCGCTGTTCCATCTTACAAGCCTTTCCTCTATATGAAGTTGGTGAGGTAAAAGTACGTAAAATAAGCAAGAAGTATGAAGATCTCGGAAGCGTGGCAGATCGAAAATTATAACCTGTGATGATGGACAAATTTCTTATAAAACTGAAAACTTGTTCGCTACCAGGTTATTCTAGAAATTATGAACTTAAATGTTTCCGAACATTCCAGGCATTGAAAATAGCAGGAAATGGGCTTAAAAATTGAGTTTGTTTAACGACGATCGTTTATGCGAAATTTTAAAAGGTTTCATTATTTAGTATTCCACCTCAATTGCAACTGATTTTGATTATTTTTGCATCAAACGTTTCAATTTGCAAAAAATATATTAAAAGCCGCTGGAATTCTGGTGATAGGTTCTCTCGAGTTATAAAATCTAATTTGAGTTCTTCCGGTATAAATAGCGTGCATCAGTTAGAACAAAATCTAGAGATAAAAATATACAAAAGATATTAAAGCATGTATAGAGTGTCCCAGAAAGTATAAGCACGGCTTATACACCTAACTACACGAAGCTGAATGACGTAAGATAGTTGAATTCACTGCGTGTCTGTTTACATTCTGAAAAAGTTTGTGTGTCAGATTCGGATTTTTGCAACAAATTCATCAAAACGAGTGTCACTTCTTCCGAAAAGCGTAAAAAGTTTGTTCACAAATGATGTTTCACTTCCAAACTTTGAATTAAGGCAGAAAAATAACAAATTTCTATAGGTGCATCCAAACTTAACATCCTAGCGGAACCATATTAGAAACTACAGCAAAAAGTTCAATGAACATAGTAGCCCTAAATTTGCTGAGCTAAGTTTTTTTTTGACAATGTTGTTCATTATTTCAACAAATAAAAAAAAGTTTTATTTCTTAGTTTTGCGAAATAAGGAACCGTCCTAATGTTTATTAATACCAAAAGAAAGACCTTACTATTGAGAACAACTTTTCCCTATAATTTCAAACTTAGATGTTTTCAGCTTTTTGTCTGAATTCGCGTTTTGCATCAATGTGCAATGTGTTACGCTAAAGTTTAAGAATGTATTTCTTGTAATAGAGGGTGAGTTGAAAATTATTGCAACACTTTCAAACTTGCGGTAAATAGCTGAAATTAGTCAAATTTTCACCAGTATTTCTTAGGCGTGTATTGTTTACACCCACCCAGTTGTGCAGTTGTCAGCAAGTTTCCGGAAGAAATTCAGCAAACCATTCGCAAAAGAATTTTGTTCACCATTATGCAAAAACCTGGGATGTTGCATCTCGCCTTAGTAAAACTGATGAATATATATTATTCAACCGTCTCAAAGTTCTCCAAAGATTGCAGGATCGGATGACAGTGGACCTCAAACTAGGAGCTGAAAAAAAAACCGGATATTAAGCGCAGTAAAACCAAAAGAGTGCTGATTGTTCATTTCAATGGAGGGCATCAATTGAAAATAGCGAAATAAATTTTACTTAAACTTATTGCGAACTGTAAGTCAACTGAAGTTCTGAACTACTGTAAAAATTTGGTTTCATTTCGATAACTAAAGCCGATTTACCATTCAATTTAAAATGTCACAAGAATTGTCGACACACCCTTTACATAACTCCAGATGTCTTCTGTACTCGTCCTCAAAGCAACATCGTACTACACTATTTGCAAGAAACATATAATTTTCTGCGTTATTTAATGCACCTAAAGGGAATGCTATATTTGGCAGACATTAATGCGATTTGACTGTAAATTTATCCCAGATTACGCCTGAATCTAGTCTGTTGTATGAAAGATTGCAATCAGTTTTGGTATTTACGCTTCCCTTGGCTTGGAATTAAACGAGGGGAAATTTTTTTCTGTGTAGAGATAGCTGGGTTCGATTTTTTGACGGGCACACTTTGTATGTGTCCGTCATACTGATAAAAAAAGTACCGGCATCGAAAGTCCTCAAATAATAACTGTGGAAGTGCTTAAGTTAAGACAAGAGTAGACAATAAGCTAATTGTGATAAGCGACAAGCTTGCAATGCCAAGAAACAAAAAAAAAGGTAGAAGCTTCTTCAATCGTTCATGGTCGTGTCAAAAATTAGTATTTTATGCATTATTGTGCCATAGTTTTCAGGGTCATTGCACAGAAAAAAATGCATTTCATCAGACGCGTTAAATTTTCCCTCATTCACTCATAACTTACAAGTTGTATGCCAAAGTATGCGTAAACAACGTAATCGCATGCAAGCTTTCATACAACAGACTAGATTAAGGCGTTATCTGGCTCATAAACATTAGAAACATCCCATGAACTTATGCCAAATCTAGCAGTCCTGTTATGTGCATTAGATAAAGCAAAAAATTACATGTTTCTTGCAAACTGTGCACCTGTCAAAGTAACCAAATCTACAACATATAAAACGAAAACAAGCAGAAAAAACTATGTGACCCTTTTGATCCACCAGATTCATAATTATCTTCAAGGATCCTGATAAAATTAATTTCAATCCTCCTGTGCAGAGCAATTTCACTAGGCTTACTTTCAACCCTCCGAGCTACAATTTGCGCCAGCATTTCAAACAGGCAAGCTACGTAATCATTGCCATGTGGAAGCTCGCAGGAGAACCGCACGTACAAGTGGAGCTCACACACTTTGCCCCACATTACATCATCCATGGGTTGTGCAATATGCACCTTGGCGTGAACAAAACCCACCGGAAGTAGTAGCAAGTAAAGAGAGCAGTAGCAGTAGTAGTAGTAGAAGTCGCAGTGGTAGTAGTAGAGCAAGAGGGAAATTGTTACACGCAGCGAAAGCATACGGATTTGGTTGCATAACCCAGGCTCCGTGAAACTAGTTCGCGCGCTGCCTTAGCATAAAGGAACTTCCTGCTGCTTCCTCCTTCTCCCTTCTTGCCAACGGTTACTGTTGGGGGTGGTTCCGCTAGCCAACTCTTAAGTCAAACCGTGTCAAGAGGAGGGGTAGCGAACATATGCAGAAAATAATGCATACAATAAATATTATCTCTCATTTATTTACCCTCCCTGAAGACGGTGGCGTTGGAGGTGGTGCACATTTGAATATCATGCAAATGAGTGGAGGAGTTCCAGGCACAACGATATATTATGTGGCGCGAACGGGCAGCGGCGGCGATGACGACAACGATGTGTGCAATGTTCGCGCTCTCAGTGTTGCTATGCTGCATCAGATCTACTTCTGCAGCTAAATTTTTCACCACTGCAGCAGCAGCAGCAGCAGCAGCAGCAGCAGCTCATGTAGGTACGTTACCTAGTGTGCAAACAAAGGATTACCTTTCCAAGCTGGAGCCTTGGTTTCGTGCATTGCATGGGCAAAATATTCTACCCCCTTTTTGTTTCAGCAAGCATATATTTTGTCGAGAGAGCATTGTCCCTTCTGCTGGATGCTGCCGTTTTGTTGATAATTATCACGAGAAACTATGCTGTTGTATTTTTTGCAGACTTATTGTGAGATTGGAACAAGCAGTTGATTTAATGAAATCTTGTGGAACGGTATGCTTTCAAAATACCCACGACTGGCTTCATGAAGGGATCATTTCATTAGAATCTTGTAAAATAACAATTATCTGGATAGTTTGAAATCAATCATGTTTTCCTCATTATTATCCATCATGTTTTCAATCTTCGGTGTTTAATAATTTACCCAGCAAATGCATAGAAGATTTTTGGGCACTTGATTTTGACATACCTTGCTAACAAAAAAATCGTTAGAGACGTTCCTCGTTTGTTTTTCTGTTCCTTTTGTTCGAGTCTTAATTATTGTACCTAATACAATTGAGGTATTGTAGTATGATCTTTTGTTTTGGTAGTACTAAGGGTGGAGTATTACTTTGGTAGCGGACCTTTTTCCGGCAATTTTTTTTTATATTTTGAAAATGTATAGATATGAGGACATGAACTAATCAAGTCTTTTGGATTGAAAACGGTTGAGAAGTAGTGAATAAATGACGGGAATCAGTTCGCTCCTAAAATAGTGCCTCACTCGATATGGTAGCGAGAGTAACGAAGTGATGTGATGTAATAAGAAGCAACCACCAGTGCCCGACTTGCCACAACGTGAGATTGCTCCCAATGGTAAGGTCAACCTGTATATACATGTAATCCTCACAATTCCGTTGTATGCAAGGCCAAAAACGGGGTGTGGAGCCGTTAGCAGAAGCGCTTAAGGAGTGTATCGAAAAGTAGTTATAAACATTCGATGCGTTATTACGCATAAACTACTGTATATATTTTTAGCGTGTAAGCGCCATTTGCTTTGTTTACATGTCAAAAATGATTATTCGGTTCATTCATTTCCGTTGATAAAGTTGTATTCAAAATGTCGCGAATTGAATTTGAGACTAAAAAGAAAATTCTGCACACTTGGTGCACCGAAAAGGTGTTACTTACAACCAGATTGCGAAAAGAGTAAATGTTCACCCGGCAAGTGTAAAACGCATCATCGAAAAGTTTGGTAAGGAGTGCTCCCTCAAGGATTTACCAAGAAGTGGCCGGAAACCCGGCTCCAGCAACCCGATTTGGACCAAAAAGTTGTGGATTATATTCAACGGAACAAATCTGCCTCTACTCGCGATCTAGCCAAGAAGTTCAGGACCAGCATCGGAATGATTCAACGAATCAAGCGCAGGAATGACTTGAAGACGTACAAAAAGCAGAAAGTGCCCAAACAAACTCCGGAACAAAAGTCTCGTGCCAAAACCAGGGCTCGAAAGCTGTACAGCTGCATTTTGGACAATGTCGACCAGTGCATTTTGATGGATGACGAAACATACGTTAAAGAAGATTCAAGAACGCTACCGGGGCCGCAGTTTTATACTAAATCTGTTGGGGAACGTGTGCCAACCGCAGATACGACTGTTGCGATGGAGAAATTCGGTCAGAAGGTGCTCATTTGGCAAGCTATTTGCACATGTGGCTTGCGTTCTTCAATTTTCTATACAAAAGGAACTATAAATGCTGAGATTTATCAAAGGAATGTTTGAAGAACAGGTTGCTACCATTGTATAGAAAGCACCAGTTCCCTCCTCTCTTCTGGCCAGATTTGGCATCGGCACATTACGCCAAATCCACTCTACAGTGGCTGACGGAGAATAACATCAAGTTCGTAGAAAAAGACATCAACCCACCAAACTGTCCCCAGTTGCGACCGATCGAACGCTATTGGGCAATAGTCAAGCGTATATTTAAGAAGGATGGTACAGTGTCCCAAAAACATGACCGATTTTAAGAAAAATTGGGCAGCGGCATCAGGAAGTGCACAAAGGTCACTGTGCAGAATTTGATGGCAGGTGTCAAATCAAAGGTACGGGCATTCTACAGAAATGAACATGATGACTAGTTTTTCCGTTTGGATCTTTTGTAAACATGTTAAGCTATAATAAACTGAAATAGTATGTTAATTTTAACCATGTTTTCATGCCTATTTTATTATTTGGAAGTTTATAACTACTTTTCGATACACTCCTTACACGAAACCCACGGAAAGGATAGAGAATATCCTTCCAACGAAACGCTCTTATTACAGAACAAGGAAAGTAAGCAAACAGGGTTAGCAAACTCACTATAGATTGACAATTAGACATTCGCTGATTCACATCTAGGGCCAGATTATCACGAATCTCTCCCTGAGCAACACACCGAGTACGGCACTAGATGTTCTGCATTATTCCAAGCCATACATAATCGTTATAATTGGTGGAAGCAACTTGTTTGTGTCTCAAATGAGTTACATAGCTGTTATTTTTACCGAATTGTTACAAGTGTGCTGCAAGGAATATGCTTCCGTTGCATCAACTTATTAAATTAGAAGCTGATAGGAGCGCATTAAGAGTTGAACGGGAACAACGCATCCTAGAAGGTGATCTTAAAGGACATCTGAGTATTTTAAACATGATTGGTATTGATTCACTTGTAATAAAAAAATGAAGACTAGATGGAGAAAAAATATCACTTCAGTCGTTTATACAATGTGACAGATCCTGGTCGTGATTTGTGGGAAAATTGAGGCCAAATATTCGCTCAGATCAATTGTCTCTTATACAGACGATTCATGATTGGACAACCTTGTGAGAGCAGGGGCAACTGTTGTTTCAAGCAGAAATTCAAGCAATTCTTGCATGTTTTAATTTATGCTTGAGTAGAAACTGTAGACATTCAAGTATTTGTAATATGACTGATAGTTCAGCAGCACTGTATGCCTTAAAATCAGCAACATTCGGTTCTTAATTTGTATGAGATCGTGGAATATCTCTCAAAAATTGGCCTGTCGAAGCCAAGTCACATATATGGGGTTCACGGCCACTGCGGAATTCAAGAGAATGAAGAAGCTGGCATGTTTTTTTTCCTCTGTTCGGGACATAAACCACTGCGACCAGTAATTTGATCCATTGTAGTATATTCCGTATCCTTTGTTTAGTGCATGTCGAGTTACTTCATCACTATTGAGAAGTGATGAAGTATTCGGTGTTGTTACAGTTGTCATTGTTTGTTTTGTTGGCAATGAATCAGGTTTAATTGAAAGTTTCCGCTGTTTAAACCCTTTGTGAGTGACAGCACTCTTCAAAGGTGCGCCCCTTTATCAGTCAAAACCGGATTCATACACTGAAAATTAATTTTCGTTTATATTACGAAATTGAAGGCAGGACTAACAAATCTATTCGTTGTTTTCTGCAACGAAACTGATTTATACTTTTTAGGAAGCTACCTTCGTATTTAATGCCACACGTGCAACTGTCACAAGCACTAAGTATTTGTAGACACAGAAAGAACATTCGTTAATTCTACGGAAACAATACAAAGCGATACGAGTAATTTGTTACCAATAAAAAAAGAAACGTCTTTCTGCACGGAAGAAACAAAGTACCTTAAATTGAGTATTGTTAAACTTAAAATTGACTACTGTTGTTGAACTGGAGAGATGGGTAAATTTGATTCTGCACATTAGGTAAAGGTTACTCAATGGGTAAGTACTTCATTGACAACTCATTTTTGAGTTAAAATGGACGTCGTTTGCATACTTTTATTATATGTTGACTCGAGAGAAGTTACTTGATTAATGTGCATGAGGTTCTAACTCTCGACAACGCTTTCATTTCTATTTTGGGATAAATTAATGACTCCCGCCCATCCCAGTAGGAACACCAGCATTTATGAATAAGGTCGAAGAGAAGCAGCGATTGGCTGGTCTTCACGAAATTAATTTTGTGCATTAGGGAAGGTCCATTAATTACGTCACGCAGTAAGGGGGGAGGGGGGGGCGGGGTTTGGGAAAACGTGACGATCCATACAAAAAAATTTGAAGGTCCATACAAAAAACGTGACAAGGGGGGGGGGGGGAGGCGGGTATAAAAAGTCATTTTTTGCGTGACGTAATTAATGGACGTTCCCTTACACAAAAAAGGTGTAATGATAGCATTTTGTTAGATGACAAGCAATACGAGTGCGCAAATCTTACAATTCGCGGGACATTTGTTCTATGTACAAAATTCATGTTCAACGAGTAATAGCGAGAAAATAAATTTTCAGTGTAGTTAACAAAACAAACAATAACTCCCATACTGACCATGCATCAGAACTCTAGTCCTAACCAGTTCAAACTATAGAACATCGAATAGAAAATTAGAATATTCATAAATGAAGACTAACCATGTTTTCCTTATTTCAAGCTCATCCTCGGTGGATGAATCCGAGTATTGTCGCATTTCACAAAACATACAATGTAATAAGGACTATTATACGTTCCTTTGACTACAAAAACAAATATGTTCCCTAGTCTGAATTAACTCGGACTAGGGTTCGGTGGTAGATCTGATACCCCGTAACGCACCCCGAAGAGGTGATCTACCAGCGTTACGGTTTAGCCGACATTTTAGCAAGACTTGGATCCTCTCAACAACTTATAGAGGAGCTTCTAAGTGCTTTATCTTCGCGTTATTTTACCATCACCTTTGTAAAGAATGTGCACACCAAAAAGTAGTCAACGGGAAATTAGTGGTATTAAATGGAAAATATGAGAAAATCAAAAGTAAATCATTTATTTAAGACTTCATAAAAATACAAATATAAAACATATACAGCTACGTCAATTTGACCTGTTATATCCAAATGCCCGCACCTTTCGTTTGACACCTTCCATCAGTTTTTACACAGTGTCATCCGTCACCAATTTTGCAGCTTTCTGCCAGTTACGCCTGAAGCTTTTCTCATCAATTGCTACGCTATTCGTTTTTCGAAGATTCCTCTTGATCAGAGCCCAATACTTTTCGATCGGACGGAGTTCTGGCGAATTTGGCGGATTGCAATAATTTGGGACAATAATTACACCATTAGCAATGTACCAATCGTTAGTCGGTTTTCCATAGTGGCAAGATGCCAGGTCGAGGCCAGAACAGCACCGAACCGTTGTGTTCCCGAATGAACAGCAACAGTCGTTTATTCAGACACTCTTTTACGTAAATTTGTCCATTTAGAGTGCCAGTCGTGATGAAGATGTCGCTTCTGAGACCGCATCCACATATTGGCTGCCATACGAGGTATTTTTTTGGGAACTTCGACAATTTTTTTTGCTTAAAACGATCAGCAACATTTCCTCTTTGCAACGAGGTATAAAACTGTAGTCCCGGTATCTGCTTAAAGTCAGCTTTGCAATATGTTTCGTTGTCCAATATTATGCAGTCGTATTCCTTCAGCATAGTGTCATATAATTTTCTCGATCGAGATTTTGCGCTCTTGTTCTGGCTGTCGTTACGATTTGGAGAAAAACCTACTTTGAATGGTACTTTGAAGCCTGCACTTTTTTTCACTTTCTGGACGAACGATGGAGACATTTTCACTTTTTTCGCCACATCACGAACGGAGATATTCGGTTTCTTCTTAAATTCTTTAATCACTTTCATCCTCTCCGCGACGAAACGAGAATCATGGTTACCTCCGGAACCGACTTTTCTCTTCAAAGTTAAGCGCTGCTGAAAGTTTTTTAGCACTATAGTAACCGTCGATTTTGCGATTTTTAATGACTTGGCAGTATCGCCGTGCGACATATCTGGATTTTCCACTTTTTTGTGCAAAATTGCTTCGCGCACGTGTTCTTGATTCGACGCCATTTTACTAAATAAAGGTTACTGTAGCCAAACGACGTCTTCATCATAGCACACATACATTAATATTCATGTAGTAGTGATCGGATTAGCAAAGCGTACACGGAGAAGACTGCATTAGGGCATTTCCGACGACTACTTTTTGGTGTGCACATTCTTTATGGGTCCCTTCTCATTGTTCAATTCTGGGCAATGAGAAGGCGGACTCGCTTGCAAAGGTGGGTGCTATGGAAGGCGATATTTAAGATCGACAAATCGCCTTCAACGAATTTTTTACTATTTTTCGTCAACAGTCACTCGTTAGCTGGCAGTATAAATGGAGTAAAGGAGATTTGAGGCGATGGCAAAATTCCATCATCCCAAAGGTGTCGAAGAAATCATGGTTTTGGGGTAAGGATGTGGGTTAAGACTTCGTTCGTGTGATGTCTCGCCTCATGTCCAACCATTATTCTTTGAACGCTCATTTCTACCGTGTTGGGCTGAGTGACAGCAATCTTTGTGAGTGTGGACAAGGCTATCAGTACGCAGATCACATTGTTTGGTCATGTGACCGAGCATCACGGAGCCAGATCTGAACTTTATGATACCCTGCGGGCTATTGGATAGACAACCCAATCTACCAGTTCGAGATATTTTGGCTCTGCGTGACCTGGAGTTTACGAAACTCATTTATGTGTTTTTGACTAACATTAGTTTTAGATTGTAGTTAGTTTAACCTGTATGTTTACTATAAGTTTTGTTTTTCTGTGTATGCGTGTGTGTTTTTATTTTCTTTCTCAAAAATGCTCAAGTCAAAAGAAGCCAAAAGTCAGTACTTACACTGGTTCAATAACAGGGCATTGTCCATGCAACTGTCACCTGAAGCTAATAAGTAAACTTCAAGACAATATGTTATAGATGTTCTAGAGAATATGGCATAGAAAAAGAAGACCCTAAACACCTTCTATGTTACTGTACAGCAATTCAATTAAAGGCGTACTTTTCTGGATAAGGGGCTAGCAGAGCCCATTGATAACGTTTGCATTACAAAAATGGACTTTATTCGGATGGTGATAAAAAAAACAGATAACAGATAATTGCTTTTGATAAATTTCCCATGGAAGGTAATTATTTAAGCTTACTTGCAAAAAGTTCTACGCCCTTGCGAGCGGTCTTCGGGCAGTTAACCAGAACATTCACCATGGCGGACGAAAACATTCGTGTAGGCATGGTTTTGAGTTTTTTATTCGTTTTATTTATCAATTGCTACTCAGTTTTCGCGACAAAATTGTTGGAATATATCTTACGCTTCAGGTTGGCCCAGAAATTCTCGATGGGACGCAGCTGGGGGACGCCGCTCCATCTCCTCCATCGATTCGAGTAGTGGGCCGATGCCAGATCCCGCCAGAACACCGCGTCTTCGCCCTTATGGTATTTTTTGATGACCGACGCAACTTCCGGCAGGCATTTCGTACTATAAATTTCCCCGTTCACGGCCAGTCCGGAGCGAAAGAAGAGCGGCTTTGACATTCCCTTCTCGCTGATTGTTAGCCACAGCGGCACTTTCTTGGGGAAGTTGATGTGTGAAACGAACTTCACCTCGGAGCTCACTTCCTTCGTGGGGGAAGTAAAATACGAAGTGCCCTGCCAGTCGTTGCCATCCAGGGTGAGATAGGTCTCGTCATTCATCACCACCGCCACGTCGCCTTTCGCTGGGAAAATCGAGTTGACCAGCTTATTCAGCCGCTGCCGCTGCGCAATTGCCTGCAGCTCCGAAACCAGTGGACGTAACTTCCACTTCCTGACATGTATGTTCATGTTCGCCAGGTACTTTTGCACTGTTTGGCATCCTTTGGAGCCTCTTGTCGCTCAGGGACATCGGCCACCCGGAACCGGGCTTTCTTTCGATGCCAAGATGTTGTAGATGTCGAAACGGGCATATCCGGCGTCCACAAAGTGCCGCACGATGTCCGTTTTAGATGTGGCGGGGTGCCATTCTTTGAACGCGCACACTTCTGAACGGAGTTGCTTCGCTGTTTTTGCCATCACGATTAGAGTTCGACTGATAGAGCCGTCAAGTTTTTTCTGCTGACTCATGGGTTACTATGATTGGTGCTGCATGGGTAGTTTTGTCAGTGCGGGTGAAGGTAAACCCATGAAAAATCGGCATTTTTTTTGTAATGCAGCTTTCACCCAAGTAGTGCATTTTATTCGAAATTTAATATCTGACTGAGAAAATGCGTGGAGCCAGTCCATGTCGGTCACTTCACATAATGGTGATACATTATACTGCTAAAGCAATATCAAAACGGGTAATATATCACAATCGATCAAAGAGGTATACCCAACACGGAATAATAAATATTCACGCTGATTACTGCTAGCAAAATCATTATTTTACATTTTTCTAATAAAGAAGACTAAATCTATCGCTTGAAAACACTACTTTCGATTAGATAACTTTTCTCCAACCTCAATAAACAAACAAACAATCACACCAAGGTGTCCATTTCACTCTGCATGGGTCATAATATAAGGGAATATATCTATGTTAATGTCTACACCTTTGACATAAAAACATATAACTTAAAAATTCATTAAACGTACTTTATTGGAGAACATTTCTATGTTAAGTTTTTGAATCCTTGAAAAGACATTTGTTTGTTTTTCCTTGCTTCAAAATTTCTCTGAAAAAATATTATGGACGTACGCCAATTTCTCCAGCAAATGAGAAAAAACATGATTTCAGGTTTCGTGAAAATCAACACGAAAGTTGTGTGTTATTTTCTATAAACTGCAATGAATTTTCTAAAAATTCTTCCCAAATGCAGATGTAATACAACCGGTGAATATTAAGCTTTGAAATATTAAAATGAAACTTGTCTTAAGCACATAGATTCTCTCCAAAAGTTAGTCTTGTGTCGCAAGGAACTTTACCGCCATTCTCCGTATAATTATGCGTAGAACGGTAGTCTAGACCGACAACAAATACATGTATATCTTTTCCCATTCCGAAGAAATGTGCAAAGTTTCATCCAAACCGAATATGGTCGTACCTTCTTTTAACTATTTCTGTCAGTTTGCTGCCTTGGAAATGCTCGATAGCAACTTGAGCTATCATTATCGGCAACATCAAAACATCATACTTAGTTCTCTATTTGATCTCAGACCCTTTTCGGGTGATCGTTCCAACATCAAGGTATGGAGAATCAACTGAGAAAATATCGAAGATTTTGATGATTTCAGTTTACAAAACTTAGTCACGCACTTGTAGCATTTAAAAAACAAAAAAACATCGTTTCGCATCAGAAAGCTACGCCATGTTTCCCATTTATCACGTCACCTTTCCATCCAACTCGCCACTTGCTACAACATCCATTTTGTCACATCGATTGCGATTTATTTTCCGATAAGCTGATCCATCCTACTGAGGACTAGGAAGCAGAAAAATACAACCGACAAAACCGTCGCACGAAGAAGAAAAACAACCACTCACAAATGTCAATAGATTTTCGCCTCGAACCAGGATGTCGAGCATAAAAAATCGAATGAATCGAAAATAAGAATGTCAACGTCTTGTTCGCGTTTAAAGATTATTTTTATTCCGTTGGTCGCTTCCTCTCCCCTTTTTTTTCGTCCAGCTGCATCACGGGAACACCGCTCAGTTGGCAGGTTGAAAATATGCAAGGTGGGACGAGAACGTGAAAAAAAATGAAAATAGTCGAACAAGAAAAATCTGCCATATTCTACCAGCAAAAACGGAACCGAACCGGGTTCCAGGTTGGCTCCATTCCGCTCCGCCGAGCTTGCCTGACCTGAAATTGATTTATTCATTTTTTCCTTGTGGCAAGAAAATAGAATTTTCGCTTCGTTTTCCTTCATCGTCGTTTTCGGTTTTATTTTATTTTCCTTTCGGTGTTTTTTTTTTGTTCCTTCTTTGGTTCGTTATAAAAACAAGGATCGTGTTGATTCTCGAAGGCGGATTCAACCAGCCAACCGTAGCAAGTGGCAGGTCTTTATTTAGCACGCAATATATTCCAATGCAACGTGGGACATTTGGCTGAGGCCAATTTTGAAATTTCCGCTCCCATATGCCTGAAGGAATCCAAATCGCGTTCCGAACAGCCTCTTGAAATTTGAGCACCTTTGAGGAGAAATTGACACTACACATGCCATTTGAAGTATACACGAAAATTTGTTATGGAGAAAACCAACCTTTCCTACAAGGCCTACTATCAGGGTGCGAAAAATTCAAATTCAATAAGCAGTATCCCGTGAATTTATCCAACATCCATCTCGTCATTCACCGATTCGGTGCAAAACTGAATTTCAGAAGAGCCAAAATTCGGTGATAGCAAGAACACATTCAGTCAGAATGTTTGCGATTATTGTGTTTTGTGATGCTCTCCTCTTTTTGTTTTAACTGATTGAACCGGAGATCTGTATAGAAAAATGTGTCGGTAGGATCCTGTGTGAATGAAGACATTCGGTGCGGGTCACCTTTTTGGAGGGGACCGAATGCTTGTGTTCGTTCGTTCATTGCTTTTTCTCTTTATTAGTAATTCGTGTGTTCAGCAAAGACCAAACAATTGAATGCTGTTGTTTTTCGCACTCATTTCGGGCAGTCAATTTTTTCACACACTGCCTACTATCCTTTTCCCTGGTTCGCAAATAATCTGTAAATTGCTGTAAATACTTCTAAAGGATTTTTCATCAACTACAACTTCGCCGAAAATGGTTTTTGAGTCATACGCTGAATAAGAAAAAGTAAGATTGATAATCATTTGGTAGGATTAAACCACTACACAGTCAGCAACACTATATTGATCAGTGTTGCATAGTAGCCATAAAAGCAATTTGTGCTTTATTATTCACCACTCTTGCCTGCTGAGCTGTTGATTTAGGTCAATTGTATGACACTACTACCTTGCATTATTCATATGTTGAGTTGACTACTTCTACAGCAGATCGATTTGGTGAGTACTTAGAGCTATGTAAACAAAAATTCAAAGTTTCCCATAGTTAATCCCATACGAATTTCCAACTGGTTGTGCAGAGTCAGGCTTGTTTGAACCTAGCTTGAGATCGCTTAAGTATAGGGGAGTGAATAATTCAAAATTTGCATTAGTCTAGTGGGACAACAACAGCAGGAAACAGTCAAGCAAATCCGCTACAGCGCCAGTCTTGCTCGTGCCGAACAGTGGCTCTAGAGTTTCGAAAAATCGAGGTTTGGACGCTTAACTACCCTAATCTTACAGTGACTAATTTCAGCCACAATCGAGTTACTGCAAACAATCATGATGTATTTCTTGGGTAGCTAAATCAGCTACTCGCTGTATAGCTGTAGTGTAATAGCTGTACACAGAAAAAAATAATTAATTTTAACAAGCGCGTAAAATTTCCTCTCGTTTAATTTCAACCTAAAGGAGGCGTAAACAGCGAAGTTGTATGCAATCATCCATACAACATACAAAAATGTTTGAAATCTGTCATACAAAAGGCTAGATGCAGGCGTTATCTGACCTCAATTTACATGAAATATCCCATTAATTTCTGCCAAATCTAGCATTCCATTTATGTGCATTAGAAAACGCATAAAATTCAATGTTTCTTTTTATCTGTGTAGTAAATAGGTGGGGATTGGCAGTCTGTAATCTGAATCTGAAGGCAATCGAACGATGGAAATCGCAGAGAGGACAACAAGATTAGCCAGAGATGCCGCAAACAAGCTGGCAGTGTCGTCTAAAACCAGTCTTCACAAAACATGTACGGTGTTAAACTTGAGCGCAGTTTCTCTCTTAAACTCATGTTTACTCTGCACATCGAAAACGAGAGAAAAATTTCGTTGCTATTTTCACTCAAGTTTGAACATCAAGTGCGAGCATCTTGGTACTGGGCTTGCAGGAGTTGCTTCATTTTTAGAGTTCTTCGTGATTTTGGCATGCCTTCATTTGTGAACAAAAGGATGGGACGGTCAAAACATGGTCGACTCAAATATGACTTAGTTTGCTTAACCGTGCATAGTCAAAATGGCGTCGAAGCAAGAAGAGAAGCGTATCAAAATTTTGTACGCGCATAAGCAAAATCCAAATTATTCTCACGCGGACTAGGCGAAATCACATGATGAATGTTATTAAAGTGTTCGTAGAACGTCTGTGGTGGTTATGAAGGCGTTAACGCCTTCTTCAACACAACTGATGCCGACAAGTTTTAATTTTCAGAGATTTTTACCATACATGTTGACATATAGAAAGAAACATTAATTTTCTGCGTTATCTAATACACATCAAGGGAATGCTAGATTTGGCAGAATTTAATGGGGTATTTTATGTAAATTTAACTTAATTTAAGATTACGCCTGAATCTAGTCTGCTGTATGGATAAATGAAAAAAAATGTTGCATGGCATATGACCAATGCACACAATCAAAGGAGGCTCGTTCTGTAGGAAGTTACTAAAAATACTTCATTAGAAAATTCTGGGGAAATAGTGAAGTCATCCAAAGCTGTCACACGTTACACATTTTGGGGAGTAACTACTGAAATAGACTCCTAACCAATGAGGTAGTAGTTTCCACCACTAACACAGATAGATGTCGCTCCACCAAGGGTGCTAAACCATATTTAAAGTATAGGAATTATTAGAAATCCGGCGGTTTCGAAATATAGAAATTTAGAAATTCGGCGGTTTCGTTTAAAAAATTGATTTCTTCAGATTTCTATATTCCATTCCTAGTAGTAATTGAAATGTTATGAAATAAAACAATAAGAAAAACAATGATATTTTCGATATAATGTGAACCTTGTCTTACATTCAGAACTTGATTTTCCACCGATCGAACGAGCCTCGCCATTTGGTGGTGAGCAAAATCAGATGCGACGTGAATTACCCAACTACAACCGAATAAACTGAAGCCATGTTTGTTAACGGAATGTATAATAAATGTATAACGGTATGTAGCTGTAAATTAGATGGTTCAAAACCATGTAATATTTTGTATTTAAGATATATGCAAACTTGTAGAGTTCCACAATTTTCATAATGCAATTAAAAACAGAACAGCAGGGTTGGCAGTTGCTTCACAATAAAATGCAAACAGGTTGACAAATATTGACTCGTCGAACAAACTCTTTGCACAGATGGATTGAGGATTTCATTCACTTTATCCTCGTATTTTCAATTTTTCATTGTTTATTTCACGCAGATTACCCTAATTGGTTTGTTACGCTGGGAATGAACCAATTTTTGGCAATCTTTGCAGAGTTCATCCCTTTATGAGTATTGTTTCAGCATCATGCACACATCTGTAGTTTTTGTTTGTTTGCCTTTGATAAAACTCTTCTCAATTTTATGTAACTTTTGTGGGTAGCCCTATAGACACTTTGTATAGACCGGACAACGCAAAATCATACAATCTGCCAACCCTAAAAAATGTCATAAATTTGAGCAATTGATCTGGCACCAGTTGTATTTGTACAAACTTGAAATAAACAGCGCAATAGGCTAAAAAAAGATTCGGTTTCGATGTTGGTAGTTTCTTTTGATTCCGTTTGAAGATATTCATTAAAAAGCACAGTGAAAAGAGCCATGTAAAAAATAAATTGATTGGAGCGAAATTGTGGCTATGACTCGCGATGTGAAGTGAATTCTGTGGGTTTCTTCCGGTTTCCAAAGAAAGATAATATAAGGCAGAAACGGCTTGCATTGTGCTGCCTTTCGGCAGATTTTCAGATTCTACGAAGCCATAGGCTGTGCAGTGTAAATACGAAATACTATAATTTGTTTTCTCCATTACTTATTATAACAAATATATCCAGTTACATTTTAAATACTTACATTTACTGAATATGGAAGTAGAAAATCCCTTATTTGTTCATAATTGGCTTTTGTCAAAACAACACTTCATCACAATACTTGCTCCTCTAAAGTGTATCAAAAGTTGACAGTCCGTTTGGCTGCATTTTTTGACAGGTCGTTTGGCTGCATAAGACAATTGTTGTCCAGTCTATGTACAGTGTCTATAGGTAATCCCTGTTTTATCCGGTTATCGTTCAATTTAAACTGCGTATTGTTCATTATTCGATTGTAGGTATTGCGAAATCAGTAACATTTTCGAGTGTGTGTGTGATGTTTTAAAAGAAAAAATTAGCTCACTTGCTGATACGTTACCAAAACAAAGCTCAAAGACCAAGTTATATTAATATGGTCAGCAAATGGTTTTGATGAGAAAGTATCCTGAATAAGTGGTTTAAAAATTGGTTGAATGTTTTTTACGTTGTCATGCCAACTTTATCCTCGAGATATGATTTTGCTACCTGATAATGTGATACGAATATTGAACTGGTTGTCAGTTTAGGTTGTCAAATCTGGCGCAAAATGTTATTTTTTCCACTAATTGGCAAAATCATCGTCAAGGGTGAAGCTAACGTTTTGCCTGTGAACAACGAAAGTCACTGATAAATCACACACAGGCAAATAAAATTCAGAATGTCATAAGGTAGAACTTATGAACGATGCTTTTGAGTTTCATAAGCGTAACTTATGAATGGATTTTGTTTTGCACGACGGTGTTCTTGTACGCTTTTAGCTTTTTCAGTTTACAAGCGTTATATAGGGATTAGTGGTCAAGCCAATTGATCTGTAACCTCAACGTTCAAAGTTCGATTCTAGTTTGCTCCATATTTTTATTTTTATTTATACTTGATAAGGCAAATCAATTAAATTCATACTGTTTTCTTGTGGCAAAACATCATAATGCAATATTATAAAAATCGAAAGTTTATTTCGTTGAGTGTAATACTGGTGATCTTCGTGTGATTTTTGGGAGATTAACTTAAGAATCTCTTTAGGTAAGACTTATGAATGATTCATATGAATTTCATATACATATGTTACTAAAAGGATTTGGTCAGAATTATATTTCATAAGGCAAATCAATAAAGTTCATTCAATCCTAATGAAATATCGAAAGTTTATTTCGCTGAGCACTGAGTTTTATTTGCAGAGAGCTAAAAGTTCAATGATTTCTTTTCTGGCCAATGAGCGAACCACTATGCACTGTGACACTGACGGACGGGATAGCAGGAATACTCACTACTGTTGTGCTTGTTTCAATATGGTGAGGGTTGAAAGAGAAAGAGAGGGTAAAAAAATGAAATAGTGGCAACAGCAAAAATGCAAATTTCAAGTGGCCATTGTAGTGCGCATTCGAACAGGGAAGCGAATGTAAATCGAGTCGATACAGATCACACAAGTGGCGCACACGTGAACGCTGCTGCCGTGGTATTCGATGATATCGAACAGCTTGTGGAGCCGAGTGGTTGATGTCAAGAGTTTGGGGGCGTATTTTGGGAGATGGAGGGACTTTTGGCAAGTGGTGCTCCTGAAATATCACCTTTCCCTTCGGAGATGGCAAAATTGGGAAGGATGTCACCGCAAGGCACGTGGTTTGACGAATAATAGAGGAGACGTGAAGGGGGTGGTTAAAAAGTTCCGAACATTATTCATGTCACCAGGAGTTTATCATTCCAATATTGACGCAAGCAATGATAAATCTGTTCTATTCGGGAAGTTTGTCATTGCTTGTTAGTTCAACTTTGCTGATGAAAATGCACATTGATTGAGGAGTGTGGAAAACGATGAGCAATAAAATGAAATTGTGTCTAAAGGTAGAATATGTTTGTTGTATTTGTAGCAGGTTTCTAGAAGTTGATATAAGAAATGAAAACAAAACTTTGATGTATGGCTTTTCACGGAAAAGCAAGTTTTCAACTGCTTATTTCATTCCGATGACCGATATTTTGATACCCGTAATTGAGACCAATATAAATTCCCAAAAGTTAAAATAAAAAACATGTTATTTCTAGTATCTGAGCAATTCTTTTCAACAAGATGATAAGATCTTTCATTGCATGGTTTGGCTAAAGTAACCTGTAACATGGAAATGATTGATCATGAAAAGAACATGTTCTAAATGTTGATACTGTTTATTCAAATTACTAAGAAAAATGTAGTTCCTCAGTGGCCAAGTGAATTTAAAAACAACTTTTTCATCAAAAGGAAAATTGAACCTTAATTTCAATACATTTTTTCAGTCAGTGTTTTCAGCCACATTTTTTTTGTCTGTAAATTAAAAAAGAATTTAAAAGAAAAGAAGCTGGCGATTTCATATTGGTTTACTTTTGTTTGTAGAGCCTTTTGGTCAAAAGTACTAGTTGGAGCCTGCACCTCGCAGTGCATCTTGCGCTTCTCAGTATTAGAATCTCTGTTTTTGTGTTGATTCAGCAAATCTTTTTGACAGAATATTTGAGGGTGTGTTCGTGTGAGGTACGTTATTAGGGGCAAATCATTGGGACTGACAAAAAAATGTATCGCTCTTTTTTGACTATCCAGCACCTGGAAATGCCCTCAGGGGTTGTACCAAATGCCGATGTAGAAATACCAATTTTATATGTGAGATGTACGTTGCATTTATAGCTGTTTTTTCATTATTCCCTTTATCATAATTACCAGGATTTCTATCAGAGAGAGTGGAATAATTATAACTTCATGACAAATTATTCAACGTTAATTCTTTCCAATGCTTAGATCCCATGCAATTATAATTGTTATTTCTTGCACTATAGTTAATAATATTACTATGTGGTCATTGGATCCAAACATGCAAAGACAGAACAAAAGAAACTGTTTTTAATACAAAAGTACAAATAAAAAATAAACTAGATTTATGCTGCAAGAAGTTGAGATCTAACTAATCTAATCATTCCAAACTTCAGCCAAAGTCGATTGGTAGTCAATTGTGAAGCCTTTGTTGACAACACTTGTGAAAAATCACTTGAAATAATCAATTTTCACAACAATAAAACAAGACAAAACTTTTAGCAAATTTGCAATTACCAAATTAGTAGTTTTAAACAATGCAACAGGTTGTTAATTATATGTCCAATTGAGTACTGTGAAAATTTTTATATGAGAGTAAATAAAACTGGAAATCTAATTAACAACTGCTGCAAAAGATGGTACACACAATTGATGAGATACGTGGGAGAAAATTTGCTGATAAAACACGGTAACCGATGGAAGTTTATCCCACAATTTTCGAGTGCTTTTTCAAACAGACGTATCTGATTTTATAAACAAAAAGGGGAAGTAAGGCTGACTAAAAGTAAATTGATATGCCCCTCGCAAGCCGCTAGCACGCTTCTAGTGTTGGGAATCGGAAATCTTTGACAGTTGTTTGTTTACACTTCTATAGAAAACAACTGGTGCAAGTTTGATCAAAGTAGTCGATCGCGTTCAAAAATAACGTCAAATGGAACTCGAAAGCAGAAAAAAAAATTTGCACAAACACCTGGAAACCCGTGATTCGGTTTAAAGCTGGCAAAACTGCTGAAAATGCGTAAAACAACAGTTTGTCGAGTGCTCAAAACCTACCAGGAAACCCTGAGTGTGGAATGGAATCAGTGGAACTACGAAAAAAAACTGGAACAACGGATCTTCAGCTGCGCAGCAAGGTGTTGTGGTGCATTATAGCTAACAGCGGCTTTTCGATCCGTGATGAGGTCAGAAGGTGCAACGCCAACTTCCAAACTGTGCGGAGCATCCTTGTCAGGGAAGCATACAAGACGTACAAAGCTGAACCGACACATCTAGCGGAATTCCGTGGCCAAAAAGCGTGCAAGGCTCTTGTATGACCATGTTTTGACAAAACACAAGAGCTTCAATTTGATCGATGACGAAACATACGTCAAACTCGATTTTTAGCAGTTTCTCGGTCAAAAGTTTCACATCGTGACTGGACGAGGGGATGTGCCGGGAAGATTCAAGTTCGTGTTTGCCGACAAGTTGGCGGAGAAGGCCATGATTTGGCATGCGATTTGCAGTTGTGGCTTGAAAACGAAACCATTTGTCACATCCTCGACGATGACATCCCAAGTTCACATCGAAAAATGCCTGGAAAAGCGTGTATTGCCGTTCATCCACAAGCATAAGGGCAAAGTCATCTATTGGCCTTATTTTGGGCAGCTGCCACTTCTCCAAGGTGGTTCTTACCAACAAGATCGATTTTGTCTCCAATCCTCAGAATTACCCGGAATTTCGATCAATCGAAAAATACTGGGCAATGTCAAACAGCGACTTCGATAAAGCAAATGCGGAAATAGGAAGAAATGCGCTGATTCAGTGTCCGTTTCCACTATGCGGGCGCTGACGGACTTCATGAAGAGGAAGGTTCGAGATTCCGTTCGAACTGGAAAAATGAAACCATCTTATGCTGTAACTTTAAAGTTGTTATAAAAGTACTGTAAAACAACAACTAAAGGACTATTTGAACATAATGATTCACGACGTACAGGTCTTTTTATGCGTACCCATTTACTTTTAGTCAGCCTTTAAGAACAACAAGGCAGCTGGAAACGTTATTGTCGGAGCGCAACTTAGAAAAATGGATCCCGATAAGTTCGAAACATTGTCTATATTGACTGATAATCAGGATTGGGGATACAGAACAGCTACCAGAAGAGTGGATTTTCTGCTTTCGCTAGCAAGCAGGTTTATGGAAAGTTATCAAGCTGGTTTTATGGATCATCCACAATAGACCAATTTTTTACGTTGCGGCAGATCCTCCAAAGGGTAGCAAATATCAAGTTCCTGCGCACCACCTATTCACCGATTTAAATGCCACATACAAAACTATTGATAAAGAAGACCTTTGGAAGATTACGAGAACAATTTCCTGGAAAACTGATTTGAGTTGTGATGGCAATATTTGCTAACCAACTCCTCCTTTTCCTAACATGAAAAACTTGGATCGTAGAGTGGCATCCATGGTGTGCATACTCAGCTGCTCTGCCTTTGAGTCTTTATTAGATTGTAATGCGAGAAAAAACTCGCTTCACCACTGCCGAAGAATGCGGAGTTAGTAGAATGTTCGCAATAAATTTTCTTAGCACGGGAAAAGTCACAGGTGTTTTCTCCAGCAAGTTTCCAAGTCATCTTACACCTCGATTTCCTTGTAGATGCTTGCCGTCCTCAGTTCACGAAACTTCGATGGCCTGTTCCTAACCGCTTTTAAGGATGTTAGGATATTGTTCAATAATCGAGTTAAACTTCTTCAAAATGTCCAGTTTCTTGGGGTCAACACTCAATGCAGTAGTCAGAACTTGATCGATCGGATTAGAGCGCTTAATGATCTGTTTTCTTAACTTGGTATAAAAACCACTGCAGATCGAATACAAAGTCTTCTTCCTGGTTCATCGAGAGTTTCGAATCCAAGCATTTCTTGTGCTGCTACCTAGATTTAAATTTACGACTTCTTATGAAGACGTTTCTCGAAATCAGAAGGTACTAAATCCTTCTGGTGTTCTGAGTAATCATCCTCACAAATATTCGCAACGAGAACTTTTAGCGAGACTTCAGCTGATTGTACACGTTCAAGAATTCCAAACCTTCTGACTGGAAGAATCGGTTGACAAGGGAAGAATACGTAGCTCAAGAAGTTGCTGCACCATCGGGTTATTAATAAGACAGAGAACGCACTTTGCACTTTTATTGTTGTCGCAGTTGAATTGGAACGAGGAAAACAACCCAAGCTCCTAAAACCGTTCCAAATTCTTTTTGACAACTTACTCCAAAGGTAGCCATCTGGTGGCAGATGGATGCAGAACATAAATGTCAAGATACTTTGTTATCTGGAATTACTTGGACCGTATCGGATCGGATCAACTATTCCAGGTACAATGGCAGCTTTTAGCATTCGCAACTTGCACATAGAGCCAGTACATTTGATAATTATCAAATGAGGGCACAAAATATGTACAGGTTTTTGCATTGCAAGATTATATTAAAGATAATAAAAAATCACGTTCGAAATAACTATGCTTCGAATAGCAAAAATAACTTATTAATTATTCTACCGCGTGAATGCATGAAAGTACTTTAATATTTGAAGAACAGTATTTTTGTAGAAATCCCTGCAGGAGGTTTTGCAAAATTGTGAAGCAATCTTTTGAGAAACTTTGAAATAAATACTTAAAATAATATTGAAGTTATTTCTGGATAACTAACTGTTAGAATCCTTGCAGCCATCCTTTAGAAAATTTATAAAATAATTCCACAAAAACTCCTTGTTGAATTTTTAATGTTAAGAATTGTATTCATGAGAGATTATGAAATTCGTGCAAAAAAACATAGATTTCTCCAACAAGTCAGGATTTTCTCCAAGAATTATTTCAAGAGTTACCTTAAAGTTTTTTGTAGTTCTTTCAAGTGTCCAGGGATTCCTTTAGAGTCATAAGACTTAACTCCAAAATTCATAAAACTTAACTCAAAAATTTCATCACAAAAAAGTTTTGAAACACTGCCGATAAAATACCAAATGAAACTTCTTAAAAATGCCTAGAGGAATGCCTACAAACTTCTGAAGAATACTTATTGAAACGCCAGAAGGAATATCTCAAGGAATGTCTGAGAACTTTTGACAGAATTTTTGGGAAATTCTATAAAATTTTTTTTTAAACATTATCTCAACAATTTTCTGGAGGAACCATTTGGTTTTCTGACTGTCATCTGTCACTATAGTATCAGTGTCAGTGTTTTGCTTTTGTCTCATGGGACTAAAACAGCACACCCCTGCCCTTCGGTTCAGAAAGGGGTATGGGCGCGTTCTGTCGAGTTGGTCGCGGCAGATTTCATGTGTGAATAGGCTGCTACATACACGTTCAAAAATGCCTGAACCAAATGGACAGCTTGTAATGACCACTTGAAGATGCGATGGGGGATCATTGTCCTGATATTCCCAAATGTAGCATGTAGTAAAATGTTCCTCCCTTAGCTCAGTCAGTAAAGGCGCAGCTACAAAGCAACACCATGCTGGAGGTGGCTGGGTTCGATTCCCGGTCTAGTCTAGGAATTTTTCGTTAAGGAAAATTGGTACCTGGCATTGAAAGCTCTCAATTAATAACTGTGGAAGTGTATCTAGAACACTAAGTTGAGAGCAAGCAATAAGCTAATTGTGAAAACAATAAGCTTGAAATGCTAAAAAAGAAAGAAAAGAAGTAAAATGTATCTTGTTTACTGAGTAACCGAGTGGAAACTCATCGGGAATGATCTCTCATATGCAACCGTCGAACCAATCTGAACGTCGAACCAATCTGAATTTATGTAACAACATATGTTGGGATAAAGGGAGGGACCATCAGAGTACCCGATTGAAGCGATTTGGATAGGAAGAGTGGGACTGAGAACTTCCTGTTATTAACATCTCGTGAATAAAGGGCGGGCTCTTCACCCCATATAATGGGACTTTTTAATTAGTGACGGCACGGTTTTGGTGTGTTTTATGCGAACTTTTTTTCTGGAACGAGATTTCCTCTAGACCCCTATAGCTTTGGGTGACGCGTAAGTGTATGGCCCACAATACGTTTTTGGCTCTTCATACAGGAAAATGATGAAACATTTACCACAGAACAACCTTGATCAAATCGTTCAATTAAAACAGTCCAGTGCTATATGCAGTTGCCTTGCTACATTAGATGGTAGTTCGCATCATCATCATCATCATCATCATCATGGGCCTAAAACAGCACACTGAAAGTAGAATATTAGTCGAATTGGTCAAAAGTAGGATCCTATACAGGAAATAATCCATACATATTTATTGGCAAATATGAAATTCTCAAGAGATGGACTGCTCAGCACACTCCTGTGCTATTTTTTGTAACGTGACTGCAAGCGTTGCAAAGTTCTGGGAGTTCCCGTAATGTGCCGTAGGTGCCGATGTGTTGACAGCTCAAATTGTTATTTTCTGCTGAGGTTGGCAACCAGGTAACGCATATTGGCAAGGTTGCTGGTTTCTCATTTCTATAAGCTCATCTGTCAACAGTGTTCCTCAAGTGCTACCTTGAAAAGAAAAATACCGCAGTTATGAAACATGTTCGTCTAGTGCACTCAACCAAATCATCTTGAGAATTTCATAAGGTTCAACTCATGAACGATGCTTTGGAATTTCACAAGGCTAACTTATGAATGGATTTTGTTTCACACGACGTTATTCTTATACGTCTTTAATTCTTCCTGATTACAAGTGTTGATATACACTAGCGGGCAAGTCACTGGACCCATAACCTCAACAACCAAGGTTCGAATCTAGGTTGCTCCATATTTTTTTTCAACATCATTACATTTCATAAGATAAATTTATGAAATTTATACTGAATTCTTATAGCAAATAATCATAATGCAATCTTATGATTATCGAAAGTTTATTTCGCTGAGTGTGTCTTAGATATCGTGGCTGGCACACTGTTCTAAGTGACTTACTCTTGGAAATTTCACATTTCAATTTATTCATACATAAACAGTACCTTCTGAGAAACACAAGTAAAGTTTATGTAGCAAACGAAAAGTATGAGTGGTTGTTTGTACACATAGAAGGTATTCTATCTTAAAAGTCTTGGTAATCTTTACATACAGAAATCTGGATGAAACAATGGATCTGTGTTTATATAGATACCCAAGCAACACATAACTGCCATAGTTGGTTGCAGCTACTTGATTGTGACTTAACTGGGTCACATTGAAGTTAATTATACTGATTTGCAACAAGTGTGCTGCTAGGGTAAACCAGCGCATGTGGCAACCTTGCCTCTCCCTCCTTCACAGTTGCGCTTTTTTTTCGAGCTTCAATTTGAGTCAAACAAACATACAAACTGTCGACAAACGGAAAGCAGCTGCGAAAGGTTTCTTTTTCCTTTTTGAAACAAAATGGACGTATTTTTGGTACTGCTTCCCTACATTGAACGAACCATGAATGAACGTTTTGACAATGTGTTGCATTCAAAGCCAGCTTCATAAATGGTACAAATAAATTTCGTTACAGAAAATAACGAATACATTGACGAGTCAAACGAACGGTTTCGTGGTATAAATTTTATTTTATTTTCAGTGTTGCGAGAGTTAATTAACCCTTTACAATGTTAGGTGGGCTTTGTGAATTTCAAGGCGGTTCAAATAAGAGACTAAAGATTCATACACTGAAAATTTATTTTCGTAAATAAGCCTTCACTCGTTTTGTAAACATGGATTTTGTACATCGAACAAACGTCTCGTAAATTGTACGGAACATTCATGTTGCTTATCATCTAACAAAATGCTATCATTACACCTTTTTTGTACAAAGCACACAATGAATTTCATGAAGACCAGTCAATCGTTGCTTCTACTCGATCGTACTCATAAATGTTATTGTTGCTGCTGGGATGGCGGGAATCAATAATTTATAAAATAGACATGAAAACGCTGTCGAGAGTTAGAACCTCATGCACAATAATCAAGTAACTACTCACGAGTCAACATGGATTAGTGAGAACAACCACGGACTCAATAACAGCTCATTCTTAAAATACAGGATCGAACCTCATGTCAGGAATATTAAAAAATAAACCGATGAACAACTTCACGCGCTTTTTTTTCAATTATATTTTGAGCCGATAAAGCAGATCTGTCAGCCGTTCATGCAACCACCAGAGAGACGTTTTTTTTATTGGTAACAAATTACTCGTAGCTCTTTGTATTGTTTTCGTAGAATGAGCGAATGTTCTCTCTGAGTCAACAAATTCCTAATGCTTTTGGCAGTTACGCTTGTGGCATTAAATACGAAGGCAGCTTCTTAAAAAGTACAAATCAGTTCCGTTGCAGAAAACAACGAATTGATTTGTTAGTTCTACCTTCGATTTCGTAATATAAACGAAAATTAATTTTCAGTGTACAAAATTGATAAGAAATAATTCCACGTCCCAACCACAAAACCGATGTTGTTTATATCAGGCTCAGATTACTTTAATGAACGTGAATTTATCTAAGGGTTCATATCTCACAAACCTCTCCCAATGAAACAATCAACTCCGGCAACCCTTTTATTATTAATCGAAGTTTCTCATCCTCTCCGCGAATATTAATTGATTCAAAATGCTCCCTCTTTCCTTCCCTTCCTCCGATAGTTCCAACCGGAGGTTTCGATCCTATTCTCCTTGCCTTTCGCAGCAGCCTATTGTTAGATTATAATTTTATCCTTTTAGCTCAGAATAGTTACCGCGTAACATGTTGTCCGCCGATGCTGATTATGCATGGCACTGAGCGAATGTAATTCATTTCTGGTTGGTCTCTAATTTCCTTCTGATGAAAATAGCTGCTTTGTCCTCATTCACTCTGCAACGCCGTGCTACAGGCATACGGCTCAGATTCCAGTGCAAAGCTGAAAGTCAAACAAGGGGGTTGCCCTAGGCGGGCTGGCAAGGCGTTCGACTTCTCGGATTTGCTCCACGGAGTACTAATTATGTATCGAGCAGAAAATGATTTAATTATACACAAGAACCCTTCCGCACGGGCTCCATTACTTCTCGTTCTCGCTGAGGCTGTGTGCTTTAACGTGCCTAATCCCAGATGCCGTTCCGTTCCTGACCAAGCACCCGTGGGGCATGAGGTTACTCTCCTCGAAACGAGCTGATTTTCACGCTAATATAATATTTCATGAATATTTATCCGCTTATGTCTGCCGAGACATTCTTAGCCCCACAATTGGGTGTTGCTGGGAAGCCTTAGGGTAGAGCTCCGGGTCAGAAGATGAGCTGATCTGATCCGGGGCACCACAACAGAACCGAAGATGACAACGTCGACCTAGAAAAAAAAACCAACAACAACAAGAAGTTGGAATCTTTCCATGCGCTCTAAGCTGCAAAATCTTCCCTCAAGCAGGCCATGGATGGAGCGTGGCGAAGAAGGAATGGTTTTAGGTGGATTGTTGTTGCTTTTTGGGTCATAAAAATTGCCAACGAGAGATGCTACAATGAATGGCGCTAACCGTGAAGGTTCGGTTCTACGAGGAGGTTCGGAAACCGCAACCTGTCGTAATTTATGTTACGTAACAAACCTTCTTTTCAGGTAAGTACCGGTCGGGAAGCATCGGAGTCAGAGTTACAAATTTGACCTTGAAGACACTTGAAATGTGCCTCTTAGGGCGAGGTACGGGTTGAGTAATTAAATTATACACCACCATTCAGAATTATAGGGTATAAAGTCCTTCGAGGCGATGGCATTTGTTGCAACACAAATGCAAATTGAACTAGGCTGAAATTACACTGTTGCGAGTGATAAACATCCTACCGAGGGTGCCCTACAAATGTGTTTTTTAATTAAAATTCAACGCACAATACCTCAACTACTCCCATATCGGGTTCAAAGGGTGTTGCATAAAATGTAACTTTCGCTATAATTCAACTGGTTTTTAGTTTCTACGTTGGATCATAAGGGCGTTCCGGCAATGCGCTACCAACTACATCGATTGACATGAAGGAAAACTTTCCTCATTACCTTATCGCAATCAAAACGGGTTTCAAAATAGCTTGCATTCTAATTGAAAAATTCCTCCTTTGAATCGTGCCATCCCATTGGACCATTTGTGTACCTACTTTTTCCCAGTAAGCTCACATGTGCTGTTTGCTGCAGATTATGAAGCGGTGAACACATGCAAAATTTTCCCAAATGTTGCATTTGTCCTCTGATGGGACATCGCTTACGGCCTAACAGGCGGGGCTGTTTCGCAAATCCAAACATATTGCCCTTCGAAGTGGAAAACAACATTCGGTTCGGATACATTTTCCTTGAAGCATATTTTGCTGTCCTTCGTAACATACCGATCTGGTTTTACGACCAGCGCCTTCCACAGCCGGTGGATGCCGGAATGGGAAAACGGGAACACATGTGCAGCATACGAGAAACTGAATATTTCGGGCCCAAATTGCTGAGTTGTACACCATCTTGAAATATTGTACAGGTAGGTAGCGTCAATCGGTACATTGATTCGTTAGGTAGGATATATAGAGGTTGTGCTGAGGAAGCCAGATTCCACATCGGGCGATGGATTCTGGAACATGCGAGACCCCTCCATGTGTGTCACATGAGATGTGCTGAGCTTCATCATCATCATTCTCATCCCCATCGATGCCACCCGTGCGTTGGAAGTAATGTTCAAATGTGGGGAAGTAATACAGAATGTCTATTCACAACGTCTCGATCGATGCTGTAGTGCAAAAATTTGGGGGCATATTAAAATTGATTTGCGACTATAAAAAGAAAATCTAAAAGTCCTATGGTGTTGCATCTCATTGAAGTCTGGTATAATGTAAATTCCACGTCTTTTCGAATACGACATAAAAGATCACCATCAGGATAATTTCCACACTGAACGTATTTTCTCACGCTAGATTAAAACCAATGCTTTTTTATGATATTCGTGTCTTGTAAGGGGGTAGCCATTTTTTTCGTAAACCATACGAAATATTCGTACCGATTCGTATTATTCGAGTATCTTTTTCTACGTCCAGACTTTTCAAGCAGCGAGTGTTTTGACAGTTCTTAAGCTTGTGCATCCAGCTACATTGGTATTTATAACACCAAAGATCTTCTCCTTTAGCCAGGGAATTGAAACCAACGTCACCAGATTGGTTAAACCGTACCTTAATCGCATATCAGTGACTTCTTTTTCATTATTTACGCAGATCGGTAAACTTGATTGGCAACGCGTGTTAGTTATTTTCTTATATGGAAAATAGCATAGGAGACGTTAACAAAACAGACGTAAGACATAAATAATTAGCATCTCGGGTGTGGTAGAATTGTAGAAATGAAGAAATATAGAACGGTTTAATAAATTCAGTTAGCAGAAGAGGTTTAATAAATTTCAGTTTATTATAGGAAATCGAAAGTAGAACTAACGAATCTATTCGTTGTTTTCTGCAACTAAACTGATTTGTACTATTTATGAAGATAGATTAATAACGAAGGTAAATTAATGGCGCAAAGCGCAACTACTAGAAGCCCGAAGCATTCGTTGACACAAAAAGAACATTCGTGCATTGTACGAAAACAATAAAAACAGCTAAGAATATTTCTAGGGACTTTTTTCAACATGGCGAACCTAACAATGAAAGATTCTCTCCTATCTCACTCTTTTTCATTTATTACAGCGCCATTATAAAACCTTCGAGGGATTCTTTAGTATAGATCGAAATACAACAGTGCTGGCTAGCAAACTCTACAAATAATAGAATGAGAAACGTAAAGGTGATTGAAATATGAATGAAAGAGAAAGATTCCCGTCCACTCAAATAGCATCATCTTGTATGAGTACGATAAAAAAGAAACAGCGGTTGGTTGGTTTTCACGCAGTTTATTTCTTGCATTAAACAAAAAGGTGTAATGACAGCATTTTATCATAAAAAAATGAATATGAAAGTTTCATACAACATACGAGACATTTGTTATGTGTGCAAAATCAATGTTCATGGAACGGGTGAAAGGTATTTTACGAAAATAAATTTTCAGTGTCCTAATACATGTGCTGCCAGTTTTGCATTCGGTGAGAACTATAGCTGACAGCCTTAGAGATACAATTGTTATATTTTTTTTATTCGATTATTTTTCGTCAGCCTATTCAAAGGCCTAGATGCCAGGAAGACAGCTCCACCAACTGGACCATACATGTCGTACTCATCAACACATGAGCCAGGACCAACCCTCTTACTTCCTTTCCGAAGGAACCAGAGATTTTTTCGCCTCAGAAAACCTCGATTGAGATTGAACCCATACCTTCTGCAGAAAAAAATAATGAATTTTAACAGACGTGTAAAATTTACCCTCGTTTGATTCCAAGCGAAAGGAAATGTAAGCAACGAAATTGTTTGCAATCTTTCATGTGCCATACAACAATGTTTGCAATCTTCCATACAACAGGCTATATTCAGGCGTTATTTGGCTTAAATTTACATGAAATATCCCATTTTTTTCTGCCAAATTTAGCATTCCCTCTATGTACATTAGATAACGCAGAAAACTCAATGTTTCCTTTTATCCGTGTGAAATTTCGCTTGTCATCACGGTTAGGCACGGTTAGACCTTTTTCACGTACGATTTTGACTTTCCAACTTTTCGAGCCACATTTCAAGTACAGAAAGATTGCGATTTTTCTCAAAAATAGCTATCACCTTCTTGTCCTTTTATCGGGAGCATTCTTTTCGATTTGTTCCACTTCCAAACTTCCAATCCACAGTCAAGTGCTGGTCAAATAATTTGCAAACACAAAACACGGTACTTTTTGGTAGTTCAGCGATCCGTGAAATAATTCAAAATCTACACTGAAAGAAAAGTATCCGAAATTTAACGTGGACAGGATTTAGCTCTTGCTGTTGAGTTGAGTTACGTTCCAAATATTGTATTAAATTGATTTCGTTGATATCATTCATAAATTTAATTTTTTTGGCCCGATGGGCTAAGAATTTGTGATTGGACTAAATGTTGTTCACTACCTTGTACCAGTTTGGGAAGGCTACCAGAAAACCAAATTTTCAAACCTTCTTCAGTTGGATGAATATTTATCGTTGGTTATTGAAACAGTTCAAATGAATTTTGCCCGTGTAAAAGGACCTGAGACTAACAGTTGTATTTTTTGGCAGCAATGATCGAAACACATTTTTGGACCAGTTGAAATATCCCTAGGTTCACGAGACTCCCGTCACATTGCATCGCAATGTTGCCACCAACGTTAGGTTTATGAAAATTTGAATTGATTGCTACAGATCGGACAATTGCAAATCACTCCTGATCGGCTGCCTACAGTTTAAATTTATTTGGTTCAATACTGCGGTGTGAACCATTTGGAGCCTTTTTTGTAGCCTTTGAACATTTGGATCGTATAACATGTTGAGTTCAATTAATATCTTTGAAATCATAGACAAATTTAAAATTTTCAGCATGATGGTCGCCAATTGGCGATGGGGCCAAATGTAGTTTTCAACTTATTATCAGCCTGGGTTGATTGTGGATTAAACTTTTGAACCTACTTCAGTTGGTTGAATAATCATCATGGGTCATTGAAACAGTTCATATAAGTTTTGCCTGTATATTGATCATTACCTTGTGACCACAGATAAACAGACGTATTTTTTGTCCCTGATAATCGAATATATATTCAAATACCGAATCGACTACCCAACAATGCATTCTCGTAATTATCTATCCCACGTTAGGTATACAACAAATTCTACTCAAAAAAGCTTTTTCCCTCTTCATAAAACAAATGTAATGATTCAAAACTTATCATTGTTTATCATTATTGAATCCCTATAACACAGACAAAAAAAAATATTCATAGATCCTGTACCAAACTAGAGTTTTTGGCCACAAATTGTTACAACACTAAATATTTGACTTTGACTAAAGTTTCAGTTATTTTGTAAAAAATCTAAGAAAAATACAAAGTCTAGTGCATCAACTGTAAATGAGTTGCAATTTTAGTCAAATCGGCGTGGATCGGTTCCTTAACTAGCGTCTTTAAAAAGACGTTTTTTTTACCTTCCACAACCTTCATGGCAGTTTAGTTTAATCGTTGAATCGTTTTTAAATTCCAGTTTCAGTCTGGTTTATATCATGTTTTTATATTTTAGCTCATAAAATTCATATTATGTTGGGGATTGGAAGGGACCATCTTGGAACCAAATTGAAAAGATTTGGAATGAGAGAGCAGACATGCAAAATCCCTATTATTAACACTTCACGTACAAAGGGTGGATTCTTCTTTCAGCTCATTGGGACATCCTCCTATTAGACGGCTTGCTTCTTGACCAACTGCCTGATCACGTCATTGGAAAGAGAATCGTTTCCACCCCGTGCTGCCCAGGTAACCAATAAACATTAGCATATGCAGTAAATCAACCCTAAATCTGCATTTCAGATGCTACAAGCATTATATTAGCACTAAATCAGTATTTTGGATGCTATCTGTTGTAAAGTTGGGTTTCAAATGCATTAATAAGCATTTCGAATGCATATAGCCTTGATGAAGCATTATCATAGCATTGCAGTAAAGTAGCTGTATATTGGGCCAAAAGCGGCATTAATCTTGCATTTAAGGTGACTTAATTGCTTGACAGGCTGGAGTAAAGACGCCTTAGAACTGCTTATTGGTTACCTGGTAAACTGCTTATTTAGGTGACTTTGCCTATCGTCCATGTTATCCATGTTATCATGTGAGGGCAATCAAACCTAATAGGGAGAGGAGCCCACAGCCCATTTCCTTGCTACAATGAAAGATAGACCAATATCATCATCGTCATTATCATCAATAATTGAATACACATTTAATTTCAGTTCAAATATTCATAGCTCCGTAAGAGATCGATCGCAGCAAACCGTGCTTTGAAGCTGACGTGTTTTGCACTCATTGCGTTGTTTTCGGCGGAAAAAAAAATTTCAAGAATAAAAATTTTAATTATAAATATCCAAGTGATATGCGTAAGACGTTGTGAATTTAATCGATTACCTCTTAGAATGTGATGTGATAGTGCTTTGTCAGATACGTAGTGCGTCGGTAGTTTTTTTTTTCCATTTCTTGTTTATTAGTGCTTTTTCTCGCACCCGGACAAGCTTTCCTGCATTGGATAAGGAACTTGGTGAGGTCGTTTTGTATTATAGAAAGTATACCTTAGCTATATACACGCCAGGATCAAGAATGTCTATTTTTGATTCTGGAAGTGTGAAAATTCAGCAGATATCCATTTGATATGTGACGATTTTCATGCGTGGCTTATTGTAAATGATGATGACCTCAGAATGTACGTGATTGAACAGGCATTCTTGAAAAGGGTCGTTGGATTTTCAATAGAGCCGTCACCTTCCATATCCAGGGCTAAAAATGTTCCACATCGTGATATCTTATAAATCAATGAAAAAATACAGACAAGTTTCTTCCATAAAAGCACTGCTGGCCAGTGGGAGGTTGATATAATATACACACAAATATTCATAGCTTCTTAAGACTTCCGTCACATTGCATCACATCACTGCCAGCAACGTTTCTATATATTAGACTAATGTAAATTATGAAGTTCTTGCTTCAAATGATACTTAAACTATTGCAAATCAAATTTCAATCTCTCACCTTAAATTTAAACTTATTTGGAACACACAAACAATTCGAAGTTTACCTGAAAACTACTATAGGAAAAGCAAACTTTTTGTTCATTCATTCATTCATTTTGTTCACCGAAAACGTTTACCTCACCTGCTACTTTGTTTTAGATCATTTTGCAGAAAAAAAATAGTCACAAAAAAATATATTTTAGAGATAGAAATCAAGCGGCATGAAAAACATTGTACTAATGCGTGCAATAAAAACAAGCGTTTAAATGTTAAGATTTTTCATGCGAGTGCTCTGCCACCTGCAGGTCAGTAGTCAATATGTACTAGATGCCAATATACTGTGCAAATTTCACAGCTCCATCAGTTTGTTTACGGCAGCTAACAACTTCGATCTATGGTTTGTTCGTACCGCCTGTTCCATCAAGGCCTCAAAACGTCGCCCATCGTGTCGGTCGAATACGATCGTGGAAACATCTACATGATTCTGGCACTTCTGGAGAAGAGAGAAGTCCATTGATCCGAAGTCTGGCTCCGAACGTCCGACCGTTTTAAGCGACCGAAGGATTCAACAGAATCTCAAATGAAGACGGAAGGCAAGGTGGCTACTTCTCTCCGTGCGTTGGAGCGGGAGGTCGGTGAGACCGGTGAAACGGTCAAGAAGTATTTGGCCAAAATGGACATCCACATGTGGAAGCTTCAGTCCAAGCCAGCCGTGTCGGAAAACCAAGCGGAAACCCAGAAACAACGGCTGACGATTCCGGTCAAAGAGATCTTCCCGGCGAAGCGGAACGTGCGGAAGCATGCCAACCCTCCCAACGTACCCCAGCTCCACCCAATCGAAAAGTTCTGCACGGTCAGTCAATTTTCGGCCAGTCATTTTCGTCAAATGTGGAGTCACTCAAATTTAAGTAAATGTTACTGGGATTGACGAGTCGATAAATTAAACATATCGACTCCAGTTACATTTACTCAAATTTGAGTGGCTCCACTTTGGACGAAAGTGACTAAAAAACGACTCAACCCTTAGGGGCCAATTCGAAAAGGAGAGTATATTCGAATAATTTCGTGGCCAAAAACAATCCTTCCATCCTTTCGAAAAAGTTGCTTTTTAAATGCGATCATTACATAGGTAAGGAAACGGCTTAATCAAGGGTGAATGTTTTCATCAGTTGTTAGAGAATACGTCTAAGACTCCTTCATTTTTTCAAATTATTTTACATTCAATAATACGAACATAAACTCTACCGATCGGGCTAATGATTCGATGTATAAATTATGATGGATTATCTATTAACTACTGTCATTTTGAAGATTTCATATATATCATCTAGAAAACCCTCAGCTGGAATTTCGCCGTTGTGTATTTTGCATTAGCTCGCGTGTACCGGAAGGAATGTCTTCATCAGCTCCTTCTCACATCTAGGCTTGTTGCCAGAATGTGATGTTTGACATTGAGTTTAGTTTATGTCATATATAGATGATTTTATATCCCTATTTATTTCATGTTTCTTCCGTTCGTTTGAGGTTCATTTATGCTTATGACTATAATTTCCTTCATGTGGCACGATCATAAGCAATGAAATAATATGTTTCGGAGCTGTCCATCAGTACTCAACGATTAATAATCCTTCGCTGATGAGCGGCAACTATGGCACCACTGTTGCTTTTAAGAGAGCTCATGTTTCCTCTCTTCTTTGTTAACCCCACAGAAAAAATAATTAATTTTAACCTCGTTTAATTGCAAGCCAAAGAGGCGTAAACAACAAAATTGTTTGCAATCTTTCACACGCCATACAACAATGTTTACAATCTTTCGTATAACAGGCTAGATTCAGGCGTTATCTGGCTTAAATTTTCATGAAATGTCCAATTATTTTCTGCCTAACCTAGTTCTTTTTATCTGTGCATGGCTTTAGCGCACCATTTAATGTGAAGCCTGCTGTCTCTTACATTTGCTTGTCTTTGAACGAAGCATACTGTTTGTTGTCACAGTTACTATGTCTTACATTTCCGTGAGAGTAAATGAAATAAGAAATACACATTTCCAATCTAAAGATCAATGACAAATTAAAAGTTTGGTCGTGGACGACTGTCTCAATATCTGCTTGTAAACAAGTTTGTGATCATAGCAATAGACGTGTTATGGTCGATTGTTTTCGAGAGCGGCATGTAAAAACGAACGAGTGGGTTGAGGAAATTCACGTGAAAGCACGATCCAGGTTGAAAAAAGAAGTAGACACCGAGTGGTGATAAATCTGACAGCTTCCATGTTGAAGTATAGGCCGAACATTTTATAAGGCTTCTAAAAAATCAAGGGGAATTCTTATTAAAAGTGGTTTGTTGTATGATGGAAGAGAAATCAAAAACTACTAAATAAAGACATTTTCAGCAAAATAAAAATAAAATAAAAATAATGCCTTTATTTTGCAGTTGTGGAGTTTTATTCCATCATACAACAAACCACTCTTAATTAAAATTTCATTTGAATTTATTACAAGCATTTTAAAATGTTCGTACTATATTTTAACATAGGAGCTGTCAGATTTATCACCACTTGGTGTGTTCTTCTTTTTTCAACCTGGATTCATCCATAGCAAAACATAAACTGGCCTTTTCATTTCGTCTTCCCACACATGCTCGGAATCACACTTATACAATGTTGTTACTTTATGTTCAGATTTCGGAACTGAAAAAAACATTTTCATGATCGGAAAGCAATCCGCCTGGTTTTAATAAATTCCTGCAATTGAGAACTTTATGCCTGCGCAACGAAATTTTCTGAGTTTAATGTTCGTTTCTGAAGGTAAGTTCCGATAGATAAGAAGTAGGCAGAGGGATTTTCGTCCGAACATTGGCAGTTCTAACTATAGATTACGTACAGCTTTATCAAATATCGGAGGCGATGCATGAACTGCTCAAAACCCGTCCCGTACCCAAGTAGCCTTGATTTTGTTTGGTCTATCCACGAGCCAAATACAAAAAGGGAAACTGCATGTAGGGCAGTTGATGAGCTCAATTATAAGAAAATTGCAGCCTCGATGGCTTCCAAATTCAGATCCTTACGGCTGTGGCATCGAACATTCAGCTTCAGTAATGCTTAGATAATAATTATTGTCTATTCGTTCAACTGAACAATGTCAAAACAGATTGGTATGGAGAATGGAGCAGTTGATATTTTCAATTTGATTGTTATTTTAAATTCTGCCATTAAATCTACATGACATTCCCAAGTCAATTTTCCACTAGCCCATACAATCGAAGTAAGGAGTGTATCGAATATAAGCTATCCACATACATTTGCGTTGTACGCATGTATTTGTGATGGTTTTTAATGCTCTGAACACTGCATGTTGTGCGTTTGACTGTCAGCTTTCTTTTGTTTACTTGTTTGTGCGGTTCAAATTCTGCGTTTTCAAAATGTCGCGTATTGAAAAGGAAGTGAAAATTAAGGTTCTGGACACATGGCTAAGTGAGAAGGGTATTACTATGCGAAAATTGGCGAAGCGGTTTGGAATTCATCATGCGAGTGTTAAAACCATCATTAATAAGTTTGGGGAATACTATTCTTTGGATAAGCTACCAGGAAGAGGTAGAAAACCCGGTTCTTCCAACCCGAAACTGGAGCAGAAAGTGGTATCTCTAATCATGAAAAACAAATCAATGTCAATACGTGATTTGGCCAAAAAAGCAGGAACGAGTGTCGGAAGGATCCAGCGTATCAAGAGGCAAAACCACCTGATGACCTACAAGAAGCAGAAAATCTCGAAACAAAGTGCAGAACAGTAGAAGCGAGCAGCAACAAGGGCCCGGAAATTGTATTCGCGTCTTTTGCAGCGTCCGGATGCATGCGTTTTGATGGACGATGAGACCTATGTAAAGGAGGACTCAAAAACCCTTCCAGGTCCACAATACTTTACTGCCGTCGTTGGAGAGGATATGAGCGATGCGGACAGGTCGATTCAAGTGGAGAAATTCGGTCGAAAGGTACTGGTATGGCAAGCAATATGTTCCTGTGGTTTGAAGTCAACCATTTTTTACACTACCGGAACTATAAATGCGGAAATCTATCGATCTGAGTGTCTCCAGAAGAGATTGTTGCCTTTATATAAGCAGCATAGTACACCTCCACTGTTTTGGCTGGATTTAGCGTCGGCTCACTATGCCAAAACCACTCTCAATTGGCTTGCGGAAAAGGGTATAGATTTCGTTGAGAAAAATATCAATCCACCAAATTGCCCTCAGCTTCGACCCATCGCACGTTACTGGGCAATCGTGAAGAGGGTCTTCAAGAAGACTGGTAAGGTAGCTGGGAACATGCAGGAGTTCAAAAAAATTTGGGCTCGAGCGTCCAAAAAACACTTGTCCGGAACTTGATGAAGAGCATTCGATCCAAAGTTTGAAAATTCGTGAAGGAATAACTTAAATTTCATCCGGTCTTCATTATGTTCAAGTTTAACCTCGTACAATAGAGTATCAATTTTTTGTATGAATAAAATATCGGTTTTCAACATAATTTGCAAGAATTGGTTTGTGGATAGCTTATTTTCGATACACTCCTTAGCATCGTTATCTGACTGTGGATAGCAGAAAGTGGAGTAAGATGGCTGTATGGGACATGACGAGCATGTTGTCTCACTTACAATTATTGGAATTTATTCGTTAGGAAAGTATGAGAACCACTTTTTTAGAAAGCTTCAATGCTATGTTGGTTAAAATATTTGAGAAAAGTACAAAGCCGGTAACATAGTGGGTGACTTATGGTAGTGTTTAAAAAGACGCAGAGCTAGTGGAAATCGTTTGCAAAGTTTTAGAGCAAGATCTGGGAATTTGCTTTCAAATGATTGACGAGGGAAGATACTAAGAGCACTCCTGGTTTTGAAAAACTACTTCAGTAAACCCGGGACTTAATGCCAAACATGATTCGGTTTGTCGGTAATTGCCAAGGGAAACTGAAACATTCCGGTGGCCACCAACAGATGAGTGTTGAAATTGTATGAAGTTTGATGTGTATCACGCCATAATCCCTAAATCTCTGGACCAGATTATCGGTCCGTGAAAATCATGTTCATCGAATGTTTTGAATTGAATTAGTTTGCCTCATTTGGTTTAGGAGCAGCTACAAAGCAAACCCAAGCTGGATGTGATTGAATTCGAGTATAACTGTATTTGCCTTGTCACAGAATCAAACTTATTCACAAATGATACAGGTATCGCATAAACACAATTAATAACTCTGGAAGTTCAGTGTTCAGTTCTATTGGCTCAATATTCAAGTTAAAGTTCAACACATTTTGAATAAAAATTAAACCACTTTTGCGATCTGTGTAGGCTCAGGCTCCATCACGTAGCTTCAATCATTGTCGATATAGTTGTTTTATCTGATTGCATGTGTCATCAGATGTCAATCACAGGTAGAGTGATCCGATGAGACTATGACAAGCAAACATCAAACGTGCCGCAGACCCAGGGCTTCGTCAATTTGTGCGATGAATCTCTCCTGCTGTTCTCACAGCAACAGCAGCAGTTGGCATACATCAAAACACCTGCCGTAGTTAGGATTTACCTTACATAAGCACCAAGACTCGTTCTTAGCAGAAATGTACTGTTGATTTGTCACAAACATTAAACCAGGCCCATACTGAGACAGGTATGGACGGATAAGAGTAAATCGATATCACGAAAATACTCAGCGACGCAAGATATCTGCATATCAATTTTGCTACACAACTGACATACTCCATCGTGCCGAAAATGGTTGATTGAGAAACAAACGAAGCCAGCACAACTGACGCATTGATATTTGTAGGCGCATTCGGAAATCGAGCTACGGCAGGGGGTCTTCATTCGGTCTATTGGACCACATAACTGTCTCGGTGAGCCATGTCAAAAATCCAAACTAGATAACATCCGATCCTTGTTCGTGACCGAGAAACATGTTTCCACTTTCCACTTTTCTTACAATGCAAATAGACATTCTATCTCACACAGCCGTCCTAAATTTTACGCATGAAACGTGTACGACCACCCCACCCCGTCCAAAAGCAACTGTAGGTACCGAATGGTTTTACATTCCACTAGCAGTTCGAATAATCCGACAGAATGGAAGGAAAACGGGACCGGGGACGTTCATGTCAGCTTAGAACATGGGTCTCGAGAGTTGTGTTCATTGTTGTTTGCTCTGCCAAGATCTATGCTAAGCTTCCTCATTTCCTATAACCGGTCCTCACCCGTCATGAAACCGTACGTCAAATCGTTGTCTGAATTTAAACGCGTTCCACAGACTTGACAAATTGAAATAAAACATTTGTTTATACAAACACTCCCCGGCCGTAGGGACATAAGCCCAGATATGAGTTATGCGAGAGAAATTTTTATGTGCTACGGAACATATGCGAACAATGGAGCAAACAAAGCCAGTAAATATATCATTTATTTCGCTCCGCAGTTACCGCACCAGCTCATAACTTAAAACCACCACTCAATCCCATGCTGGGGCTGGAAAGATAGCGGCTGCAAAAAATTAAGATACCACTCATGATAATGATGATGACCGCCGCGATGACGTCCTTGATAAGCGAAACATAAAAGCAAAACAACAATGTCATTAAAAGCGGAAGAAAGCTACCCTCCACTTGGATGGCCAAGTCCATTGTGGACGACGACAACAAGGGTTGGTGGGGTGGCTGAGCTGGCGAAGGGGGAAGAGTTTCCAGGAAAGTGGCAGAAAAAAAAACAAATGCTAGAAATGTAAGATGGTGTCCTCTTGGCACTCCGTATACTTGAGACTGGGTTAGGCACTGGGAGGAAAAAAGTTCGAGAGTTTTCACAAACCACTTTTGCGACACGGTGTTTGGTGACTAATTACAGGCAATGGCCGTAGAAGAAAATTGCTTCCATATGAACAAACGGTTTTTAAAGAGGAGTTTGTTTTCTTGAAAATCCACATAGGACGGTTATGCGTTCAGGGATGGTGCAGCAACGGTGGCTGGGAACACAAATCAAGATATTTTATACCCCCATGTACGTTCGTATTCCGGTTCTTGCTCGTCCAATGTGTTCCGTTTTCTTAAGCTGGTCGGAAGATAGGAACGAACATAACCTCTTTTTTCTTTTTCCAGACAGCATCCTCTGAGTGGTTTCCGTTTCGTTTGAGGACAAAGGATACCCACTCTCTGGAGACCATCAGGGGTTGAGTCAATACCGGGATGGTTTTATTCAAACCAACATTGGTATCGATTGGATGTGAGAATAAAGAAATCGATTGATTAATTTATGTTTTTCTCCAATTAATTGGAAAATTTGGGTTAATTATTTGGCGAGGTGATGATCCCAGAAATCATTCGCACCTTTTTCGCTGCGCTCACCTTTTAGGGCTTAATTGTTTCCTTCGTTTTCTATACAAACCGATTTATTCTTCTTCTTATCAGGGTGGCTGTTTCTTCTGAAGAATGTTTCCTCGCATTGTATTTCACACATCAACGATAAAATGCTGCCGAAGAAGGCACTGCTAATGTGATTCATGAATACAACAGGACGTCATTATTATGCTTTTACTTAACTGAAACTCTCCACTTTATTTCGTGGTGTACCGGGTTTTGGGTTTGCAGATTGTTTGACCAGCGCTTGACTGTGGATCGGAAGGTTGGAAGCGGAACAAACTGAAAAGTATGCTTCCGCCAAAAGCACAAGAAGGCGGGAGACACCTAAATAGGGATCAAAAGCAGAACAATGTGGCCAGAATTTGTGCCAGAAAACTGTATGATCAGGTGTTGACAAAATTCAATGGCTGTCTCCTCATGGATGATGAAACCTATGTAAAGGCCGATTTCATACAGCTACCCGGACAAAAATTTTACTTGGCTACTGTGTGGAGAGATGTTGCTGCCAAATTCAAGTTTACGTTTGCAGATAAATTTGCACGTAAATACATAATTTGGCAAGGCATCTGTAACCGCGGTAGGAAGACCAAGGTTTCATCATTGATAATACATTTAATTCAGAGCTGCACAGAACGAAATGTCTCCAAAAGCGAATATTGCCATTTTTCAGACCCCAGAATGAACCTGTCATGTTTTGGCCGGATCTTGCAAGGTGTCATTACAGTAAAACAGTGCTACAATGGTATGAAACCAACTGGATTCAGTTTATACCGAAAGAACTCAACCCGCCAAACTGTCCCCAGCTCAGACCGATAGAGAGATTTTGGGCTTTTACGATGAGGAAAACCCTGAAGTCAACCATAACACGCACATGGCAGTCATTGTCGAAGGACTACGTCCTAAAGGCATGCTCTGGCTTCCGGCGTCGGCTTAAGGATGTTATTAATAAATATGGAGGATACATTGAATAAATTTGTTTAAAAGGACTTTATGAAGATAACTGCACTCAAAAATGTTATTATGATTGCTTGAATTAGTTGAAAATGGGATTTGAAAGAAATAGAACAAATTTTCGCATTATTTTCTGCCACACCCTGTAAACTCTGGTGATCTTTTGGCAATTTTTTTCATGAACTTTCTGGCAGTCACTCCTGATTTTCTTGGAAGTTGCTTACTTTCTGCACTTCTGATTTGTCCTATCCTGAACAATGAGGAAAAATTATTCAAAACTTTGGAGATTTTATACAGAATTTCTTGACAAAACTTCTTAAATTTCTTAAAAGTTTCTTCCTGAACTTCTGAGAAGTGCTCTTCTGAATTCCTGAAAAATTTTTGCTAGATCTACTTGGAAGTACCCCCAATACTTCTGAAAAGTTTCTTCCTGTTATTCTGAGAGGTATTTACGTGAACTTCTGGGAAGCTCTCTAGCAATTCTGGGTTATGGCAACTAAAATTTTGGGAAGTTTTTTTTTCCAAATTTCTGGGATATCCTCTCCTAAAATTCAGAGAAGTTCTTTCCTGAAATTGTTCAGCATTTTTTGTTGGAAATTTCATCCTTATCTTCTCTGAACATTGTCTCCAAAACTGCCGGGAAGTTGTTCCTTAGTTTCTGAGAAATTCTTGCGAAAACTATTAGAAAGTACCCATTGTACTTCTGGAAAGTTACCCTCTGTTCTTTGGAGAGTTTTCTTCCTAAACTTTGAGAAAGCCGCATTCTGAAATTCTAATGTGTACTCTTCTGAACCTCGGGAAAGCTCTTTGCACTTCTGGGAAGCTTCAATTGGGAATTGGGAAATTTCTTCCGGAGCTTTTGAGAGGTTCTTTTTTGAGCTTGAAGTTCTCTCTAGAACATCTAGGACGTACCGTCTTGAGCTTTGTTTCTTCCTGATTTTTTAAGATATTATAGGTAGTGCCCTGGAAAGATCAGATTTTCAAAGAAGTATTCTTCCCTAATCTTTTTTCTAGAGCTTTGAAAAGTCTTCTCCTGATTTTCGGGGAAAGTTTCCTTCTGAACTTCTGGGAATTTTTGGTCCTAATTTTTGTGGGATATTCCAGCTTGAACTTCTAAGAATACTTTTATGGCATGGGTTAGAGCTGGCTAAAGTGCTGAAGATGCCGAAAACAACAATTTGTCGAGTGCTCAAAACCTACAAGGAAACCCTGAGTGTGGTAAGAAATCAGCGAACCTACAAAAAAACTGGAACCAGGGATCGTCAGCTGCGCAGCAAGATGTTGAGATGCGTTAAAACCAATCCCGGTATCTCTATCCGAGATGTGTCCAGAAGGTACAACGCCAACCTTCAATCGGTGCGGAGCATCCTTGTCAGGGATGGATACAAGTCATACAAAGCCAGTAAATATCCAAATCGACACATGAAGCAGAATTCCGTGGCCAAAAAGCGTACCAGGCTCTTGTACGATCGAGTTTTGATGAAACACAAGGGCTGCACTTTGATCGATAACGAAACATACGTCAAATTTTAAGCAGCTTCCCGGTCAAAAGTTTTATATCGTGACTGGACATGATGATGAGCCGGGAAGATTCAAGTTCGTGTTTGCCGACAAGCTCGCGAAGAATGCCATGATTTGGCAAGTGGCAGGTCTACACTTATTTTGAAATCAAAGTCGGGATACCCATGGTTACTTACACTCATCATTGACCAAACTGACTCGTTTAGATCATACTGATAGTTGCGTCGAGGCATGCGAAAAAATTTACAGGAGCGAAGTATAAACGTACCAGGGCACGTTTACGTTCAATATAGCCAGAAGATTTGGAGCGTCAAAGTCACCAGCCAGAATTTTGAAGACGAACTTTGTTTTAGCAGTTTTTGTTTGGTGCTCAATGGACCATTTCGAGGAAGGAATCGTAATGCAAATCTAAAAAAAAGTCCGTTCTACAGCTTCAATTCGGTCGATAACTGTTATATGGTAAGGGTCTTATATGACAGATGACGTTTCCAAGATGGATTGAATCAATAAAACATTCAAAGATTTTAGTGTACACAGATCACGAAACTCTTTTGTAATTTTGGATAGGAAAACTAGTTGACGGCGCGCTTTCTGGTTGATGTTGCTCCTTGAATGCAAGCCCCTTGTTGAAATTGACTCCGAGATCCCGTACAGAATCCACCCGCGCGAGTGTTTCATCGCCGATAACATAGTTGTAATTGAGAGGTTGTTTTTTTTCGGTGAGTGGCTCTAACGGCATCCTTACTGTTGGTTTAGATTGGTCCTCAAACACGATGTTCTTAACGTATTCGTGCACTCCATTGAAATAAACCCTCCACGCTTGTGAGGGGCCCAAACAGCATCCTTACTGTTGGTTTAATTCAGTCCTCAAACTCGATGTTTTAACATATTTTTGTATTATGCTAAAATAAATAACCCACACTTGTGAGTGGCTCAACAGCATTCCTACTGTTTGGTTAAATCGGTGCTCCAAACTTGATGTTTTAACATATTTTTGCATGCGCTGATATAAACCATCCACACTTGTGAGTGACCTCATTAGCATCCTTACTGTTGGTTTAAATCGGTCCTCAAACTCAATGTTATAACATATTTTTGTATGCTGCTAAAATAAATAACCCACACTTGTGAGTGGCCCCAACAACATCCTTACTGTTGGTTTAATTCAGTCCTCAAATTTGATGTTTTAACATATTTTTGTATTCTGCTAAAATAAATAACCCACACTTGTGTGTGGCCCCAACAGCACAGCCCCAACAACATTGTTAATACGATGTTAATACTTATGTTATGTTGATATGTTAATACTCGATGTTAATACTTATTTTTAAATTCTATTGAAATTAACCACCCACACCCCAACTGCATCCTTACTGATGGTTTAAATTGGTGTCAGTATTCCTCCTCCCTTAGCTCAGTCGGTAAAGGCGCAGCAACAAAGCAACACCATGCTCGAGGTGGCTGGTTTCGATTCCCGGTCTAGTCTAGGAATTTTTCGTTAAGGAAATTTTCTCGACTCCGTGGGCATAGCGTATGATTGTACTTGCCACACAATCATACTAATGCAAAAATGGTAACTGGCATCGAAAGCTCTCAATTAATAACTATGGAAGTGCATTTAGAACACTAAGTTGTGAGCAAGCAATAAGCTCATTGTGAAAGCAATAAGCTTGAAATGCTAAAGAAGCAGAAGACAGTATTTGAATAACTTTAATGTGCATTTCTGTACAGAGAATAACCGGGAACATATTGAAATATCTGATTCCTTGCCGATGTCAGTTGAATTCAGCACACCATTTGCCAATACGGATTCGCTGCAAGCCCAACTATTTTATCCAACATTCCAGGAATTTCTTGTGAAGTGCAGATAATTCCTCAGCTTCCTTCACAGCGAGTATTACGTCAACATATTCCCTCCCATTCCCTACCTGACCTGCATTCGGGCAAGGTCAGCGCCGGTATTGTGTTAGTTTAGGATCAGCAGGTTTTACACATTGATGATGTATGCTAGTCCCAAGCATTATCTTTTCGTTCACTGTGTAATAACAACTGATCTGGCAATAACGGGGTAGCAACCTCATGCGGTCAATCATGTTCATGCTCATGCTCCAGGATCAGCTGACCCCACACAGATAGAAATGAACATTTAATTTTCTGCGTTACCTTATGCACATAATGATTGTTGTATGGCGCATGAAAGATTGCAAATAATTTCGTTGCTCACGCCTCCTTTGGCTTGAAATTAAACGAGGGGATATTTTACGTGCCTGATAAAATTTATCATTTATTTCTGTGTTGTTTTTAGCAAATTTGATGAACTTTACAAAGGAAAAAAAATTAGAAGTTGTTGTTTTTTTTTGTATGTGTGTTAATATTTAATTTTTAAATTTTTCCAGTGTTCAATTGTCAAATAACTATCTACAACTCAAAGAAAACTCAAACAATCAGCTAGCAAAGAAACCCATCAATTATGCGAATGCAAACGATGCTCAAACCTTGAACCAGTTATTAAAGTCCATCAGCGGAAATTCTGGTGCGATTGTTTCTAGGATATCAAGTCCAGTGATTTGGTGAAACGTGATTCTATCCATAGAACTTCTGTAGATCGCTTCACGTCGACCTCACAAAGTTTTTTTTCCTGGCGTTGCTGCAGAATCTTGCGTGGCCTTAGGGAACGTCTATTAATTATGTCACGTAAAAAGTGACTTTTTATACCCCCTCCCCCTCTTGTCTTGTTTTTTGTATGGACCTTTAATTTTTGTTTGTATGGGTTATCACGTTTGTCAAGTTGTAGTGAATAACTAAATTATTTGAAAAAAAATAACACCAAGGAAAAACACTTTATTTGTGCAAAAAATTTGATAACTGTAAATTTTCATTCATCTATTTTTCTCTTCATTTATATTGAAAAAACTTGATGACTTTGAAAGAAATATCGGCAATGGCATGCCTTATCGTTTATCTTAACTTATTATAGGCAGGTGATAAAATAAAACCATGAAGTTTGTTTTTGCGAAGTGGGTATCTAGAACTTGAAGTACATTTACGCAAAGTCTCAGAACTTATGAACTTTAGTACCCCCATGGTTTACACAAATTAAAAAAAACAGTGGCGTAGTTCCTTAGCATTGGCATGGATTAATTAGCACTATCGGAAAAACCTCTTTCAATTTGTTCAAACCTTCCAACGGGATCTTCTCATAAAAATCTCTTAAGTGAGTTAAGTTATTTCTATTTCATTACGTTTTAACTGATTATTTTTTCGTCTACTATTTTCAGTCCTTCCCTGTTCCTAGTAACAGTAGTGTCTGAGTACTAAATTATCTCCGTGATTGGAAGCATAAGTTTCACAAAAAACTTATGGAAAAACTGTCAAATATACGCAAACGCAAGGGGCAAGGCCTTCACAAAACGTTTTAGGGAATTTGGCCGAGGAGAAAAAAGGGTTGAAGAATCAATTCAAAAGCGCAGACAAACATGCAAGTTGGAACGAAATATAGCAAAATATAAGACTAAAATTAAGATACATAAAAACACTATCAACTTTTACTACTTTGCGAATCGCGGTTATGCACAGCAAGAGATAGAGAACTATTGACATTTATTCACCGTTCTCTATATTGCACATGAATTGTTTTCCCAACTGGTTATTGTAGTGACGTCATCTGCGTTTTTGTTATACCTTATGTGTGTGATTGTTTTTTGTTGCTATGGCATTTCTCGGAGTATTTTTTCGAGACAGAAGCACGGAAAACCAGAGAATAATGCGTGGCATCAGCATCCAACAATGTTTCCAATGCATCCACCAATTCAAATGTGCAAATAGTAATAGTATTTCTTGATGAGATTATCACAGAATAAAATTTAAAATTCACAAAATGAAGTGTTGTTGTATTTTCTTCAAGTAGTAACCAGAGCCTACTGTGATGATCATATGGCATCATAGGTGATTTGACGTTTCTTCAACACTGTAAAAATAGAATGAGTGGAAACAAGTCAAATCGAGATACTTTTTACACAAGAATTTTTTTCCATTTTCGTGTCGTTGAATCGTTCTAAGTTGCCCTTCCGTTCCGTGATAATATGCAAGCAAGGCTTAACAATTGTTTTAATCCTTTGTGTATAACGTCCAAGGGTATGAACAACCGTTTTGTTGAGCGCAAAAAAACCGAGGTCTACGTTGGTTTTTAATACCCCCCCTCCACTCACCCATCGTACACAAACATAGACTTTTTCGAAGTCTACACGGTTTATGAACCCAAGGTGTGAAGCCCCACACGTAGTCGTGATCCAAAATGTGGAGCTACTATGGCAAATGGCATCATGAGTCAAGGGTAACAACTGTGTTAAGTTCAAGAAAAAATTGGAAATGACAAACTCAAATATATATTCTGATCGACACATTTTCCTTAGAATGCCTCATTTTTCAAAGTCATAAAATCAACCAATGGTACAATTACTATACAAAAACATTCCAAGCTTCCAGACACAGCATCCTATGATTTCATAAACGCAAACTTTATCGATCATTCCGTCAAGCAGTTCCACGCCCGAAACATTTATTTGCTACTAAATAAACATCACACCCGTCATTTGGTATGCGTCGAAATTGGCCACCAGCCATAAAACATCGATTTCGCTGGATAACAAACCAACAAGAGCAATAATGGAAAGAAGCAGAATGATAAAAAAACACAACAGGGAATTTAATTTGTAGTCAAACACCGGCACCATCCGAACGTCGGAGCCTGATTGACTGTCGCTGAATATATATTTATGCTCGCGCGAAAAGGGAGGGACATAAATTGACTTCCGAAAAGGTCACACCTTTGCTCCGCAGCGTCAAGAATTGCTCTGTCAGCTCGGGCAGGAAAAGCGATCACAGGGAACCACATCCAGTGCAGATAGCTATTACCCATTCTCGATGGCTCTCGGTCCTTGCCACCGATGTCGATAACATATGTCCGTACTTTGTCTGTTGATGAAGTTGTTGTATGTTTGCAGAAAATGTTAAACGGAAAGTCGTCGTCAAACACCGGAAAAGGTCGAATTCCTTTGTTTCGTTGTGCACAAGATGGCATCGAGCTCTCGGAAGCAGAAACAAAATGATACCCGTTGATGATGAAACGAGCCACTCGAATGAAATGCTTTCGGTTTGGCTTTCCCATTTCGCCCCGGTCCCCAGTATGGCTATCAAATACTTCGCAGATGGAGCGAATTGCAAGAGTTTCACCGGAATAATAAGTGGTTTGCTGGATGATTGCATAAAATTGTTGGAATAATTTTCTAATTGAATTTAATTACACTCTCGGCAGCAGCGTTGGCAGGAACGGCAATAGCACTGGAAGCGCATGTCAAGAGCAAACTTCAAACAAGCAGAACGATGGCAAAACGTGGAAAACTCTATTTCATGCTACGAAGCACACAAGGGAACAAGATTATCATGAATTGTTGCACTGATTAGAATCCTTCAACGGGAAGGGTGTGTAATTATTCTCTCTGTGTGTGTGTGCTGTTGATACTTCTCACCTGAAAACAGGTTATTCTGAAAATTATAATTGATATACAGTCGCTTTTCTTGTTTCCTGGAATCAAATGCAACACTTCCAACTCTAAGAAAAGTAAGTCAACCTTGCTACGGCTCATCAGGCTCACCATTTCCAGCCCATGAACGCCAATATATTCGTCCATCAGAGAAGAGCAACTTTTGATCATTTTGCCTCCGAAATTCCATGGAGTAATTTAACATCAAATCTCTTGAGCACATGTATCCCAACCGGTTGATCATCAGAGTGCAAAATTTGATTATCAGACTGTTCTTTGCCTGCCGAACCAGCTGGAACTGGTTCTCTATAATCAACCAGCCCACTCATTTAGCACCAGCAGCCAGCCCTAGGCCGGAGGATGCCGACTGCTAATTTGCCAGGGCTTACCATCAACACCTAACCAAATTTCTCACCCCATTTTACCGCCGCACCTCAACCGGCCGCAACCACCTCAGGCGAAACTTTTCCAACTCATTTGGTCCGAGATGTTCAAGTTTTCGCATTCATAAATCAAACCTTTATTCGTGCGCTCGCAGTCGATTTGGTTTGGTCCTTTTGAAGTGTACCAGCGGGGCCCATTTGCCTGTGGCAGCTTATCTCGGAGTGTCCTTCTCTCCGCCACTCCCAGGCGGTTATAGAATTTGGAATAACGACGACGGCGACGGCGGCGACGGATGCTGCTGGCGCCACACTTCCTGAGCGAAGAAAACGGATTTGAAATTACCCCTGTGCGGATTGTCCAAACCAGTGGACAAATGGTGGTAATTATTTGTAAATTACCGTTAATAATCTGTCGGGGGATATTTTCGGATGATAAATGAGGAGGATTTTGTAAAATTTGCGTGTTTATGTAATCAAGCCCCTGCTGTGAACTTTGATGAAGAGGTGCTGAAAATGTCCTTTCAGAGTGAGATAAACTTGTGCGTTGTAAGAATATGATGTTTAAACTCGGATTGCTTCCGCGTGAGAGGATGGGCTAACCAAGTGATACGAATTTCCAAAAGGCACGATCCACTTGCTCCACTCGTGCCACTCTCTGCCGCAGTAATGTGATTACGTTAAATCACCGGCTGACCGGTGGCCTCGTTTTTTTTTACCCACTCATCCCATAGAGATAGAATCCGCTTCGTTCTCCATCACATTCGTCATACATTTCCGAGAACCACTCGATTTCCAATAACCTGATTGTGCGCTTCCTGGCGCGCAAAGGCAGTGGCAGCACTTGATCGAAATTACATCATTACATTGATAAATAGATTTTTATTTCGATGCTGCATCCTCCCCCTTCTCCTCGCCACCCCGCGCACTGTGACACCACACCATGATGGAAAGGTTCTTCGTTATCGGTGTTGAGGGGGAAAAAAATCTGGTTCGATTTGCCATCATTATCATCATCATCATCATCATCATCATGATCATTGCCATCGCAGTTCACATCGGATTTTTTTTCATGGCTGTGCACCAGTGATTTTGACGCTCGGAAGCACACACTTGGGAAGGGATTGTTTCCGTTCATCAAGCATCCAGGGAGTGGAGGAACTCGGCGATGCGAGCAATTTTCGTTAAAATTAATAAGCTTACGGAGAAACTTTGCAGGAAACAGGTTAGGTGGGTTTGAGTGGCTTAAAAAGTTTGTAGGCAGAAATGAGTTGCTTATATAGCGGCAGGGGTGTTTTGGGTGTTAGATCTGCAAATTTGTAAGAAGAACGGCAAAGTGTTAGGAAAATAAACTTCCAAAGATCCCGAGTAGGAGGATACCCACATAATTGCCTATCCGTTCCATAATTTCCATCCGTTTTACATTAATTTGCTTTTGTTTTATAAAGAGAATTCTACGAATTCCTCTATGGAGCGCTTTTAGATTCACATAGATGCTGCAACCTAGTCAATATTCCATTTCCGTGGGATTTATTCACAACAAAACAAATAGAATGTGTTGATGTTTTTTTAGTGAATCTAATTTACACTCATCCAAAACCTTAACCAAATTTAATTGCTGTAGTTTAATCAACCAAACATATCTGGGTTGTTAACAAAAACAGTAGCCAAGATTAGGTCCTACGAAAACTGAATACATCATTTTACCAAATTTTAGAAAGAAAGCACGAGCAAATTAATGCAAAAATGAATGAAAATGAATGTAATTAAATGAAAATTAATAAAATTCCATCCCTGGTCCGGAAATTCAGAGCGGGAAGCATTAATAATACCTACCATCCCTTTTATTTAACGATTAATTAAGGAAATATAAAGCCATCAGCATTCAAGCATGGGAACCATAGTTATTACTTCAACACTATCACGATCAAAGTACCTTTAAGGTCTGTATCCACATTAATCCGGACACCCTCAAACCACTGTAAATCTTGCACTGAAATATTGCATGAAGGTGTGGGCAACTTCGCTGAGGTATAATTTGGAGTCTTCAATGAAGGAGACTTTGATGGGTGTTTATATTCCATATTTTTTTGTCTTTGTTCAAGATAGCGATGAATGAAAAGCACGTGCGTAAGCGCATTTTGTTTGACGGTCCAGAGGAAACCGAGAAGTGATAGAAACGGTTGAGCGTGCTGATCCTGTCATGGGCCGAAAGGTGGAGTTGGTATAGATCATTGCACGATGGCGTCATCAATGCAGTTTTGACAATTCAGGAAGCTCATTTACGTGGACTTAGAATATTTTCGGTAAGATCAGTTTGAGATTTTGTGCTCTAAATTTATTAGGATTGAAGTAAAACTGCAGCAAAACAGACACTAGTGCTTATTTTTACATGATTTCTTGGATCTAATCGTGCAGAATCCAAAAAGAGCCAATGAAAAATTTCATTTGAGCAGTTCAAATTCTTACACCTTGTAAACAAGCTCCCTGAACTGAAATGATCTATCGAAGGAAAACCCGAATGCCTCTGTTTGAATGGTGGCTCGTAAAATACGAATGTCACCTGATTTCAGGAATGCCAGACAGTTTTTCAAAATGTCTTTAAAGAACATTGACAAATTTCTGCATTTGTCTGTATTGAGGATTTTGTTGAAAAATTGCGTAAAGAATGAGGTGTGAGGGGAGTATTTAATTTGAGAACATTGTGAGGAATGGTTATTTTGCAAAAATAAGATGAACTTATACTCTCTAAACTAAACAAACCCGCAAGGCCTTGTTCGTATGCATTTTCTGTTTAACAAATGTCTCACACTTTTCTTATATTCTTCAAGACCTTCTTATTTTGTAGCAAAAAACGTATGCATTAAAACATCGACCGAAGCAAGCTTCGAGCGCGATCGGACGTGTTTATATTTCGCTGTCAGTTATTTAGTTGGTCGCACAAAAAGGCTATGGGCCCAGTGTCGCGAGTTTGTAAGTATGTTTGTAAGTTCAGAAAAAGTTAGTTCGGAAGGAAAATCGGTGGAAATCGCGTCAGAATTCACTGACGGTAGGTTCACTGACACACGCGTTATTTGTTGTGTCGGTAATTAAGTGATAAGTTGTAAACAGCTGTGGTCGTAGCGAGGTATCTACTGTTTCAGTTACATATTGTTCGATGACGTTAAATGCTCCACACTTTATGGAATTTGACAAGTTTGACGTGCATTTTTTCCGCTTTGTTTTCAGATATTACAAAACAATTATTATCGGAGTAATTCATGTTTGACCCTTAACTGGAACTGTATCTACAGCAATACCATGTCAGTAATGGAACTGATCCGTGGTGGAACTGGTTTACGACGAGAAGTTTAGATACCTTCATTTAGATACCTTCGGAGAAGCAGAGCGCCCACCAGTCGGACCCCGCAATGGATTTTCAGAAAATTGAGAGGTGGTAAGTGCTCTCAAAAACGTGGAGCGAAACAGATAATGTTTAACCATTTTGTCCCCTGAATTATACGAACTATATTATTTGATTACATCACTTTCAAGGTGAACCCTGATCCATCGAGCCCTAACCTACTAACATAGAAAAACCTCCTTCCTGTGACCTCTGTGGGTATGCAAAGGTCAACACGGCCCCTAAACAGATTCCATATTCTCACCTGATTGCAATGACATGGCAGGAGCCGTTATTGATTAATATTGAAATTGAGTCACTGAAACGTGTAAAGTGAGAATGGCCGGTTACTCTCAGCCCCGTTCAGTTGATTCATTGTGCAATTTCACTGATTATGATCATTCACGGAGCAGCAACCTGGAAGAGCACTCCATAAAATTGCTCAAAAATTTATGAACAAAAAACTGCCATACAGCTCAGGACGATACGTCCTATAATTTCTGGAGAGAACTTATTTGAAGTTCAGGAAAGGATTCCCCAAAAGCTCCAGAGGAAACTTTTGAAAAGTTTAGTAGGAACTTCTCAGAAGTGCTAGGAAGTTTATCGGAAGTTCAGAAGAGAAAATTTAATTCAGGAATAAATCTCTCCAAATGACAAAAAGAAACTTTCCAGAGTTATAGGGGCTACTTCCTAATAGTTTGAGTAAGAATTTCTCAGAAATTCTGAATCAGATTTCCCTGAAGTGCAGGAGAAAACTTCCCAAAAGTTCAGTAGTGAAACTTCCAACGAATTTAAGGGAATTATCCCAGAAATTCTGGAAAGGACATTCCCAATGGTAGAATTTCCCTTGTAGTTCAGAAGTTTAGAAAGAATAGCCACCGGTAAAGAATTCCCGGAATTTCAGAAAGAAACTCTCCAGAGAGGGCACTACCTATAAGTTGGTGAAGGAATTCTTCACATCGTTCACGAAAGAACTTCCCTGAAAGTCAAAAGAGGGCTTCCCTGAAGTTTTTAAACGTAAATTTTCCAAAAGTTTAGTTGGAATTACCCAGAAATGTTAGCTTTCCTGAGAGCTTTCTCGAGTTTTAGGAGTTCCCAGAAGTTCAGGTAGATGCTTCTCAGAAGAACAGGAAGAACTTCCTAAAAGTTCAAGCAAGAAAGAAAGAAAGAAAGTTACCAGAGAGAGCACTACCTATAAGTTGAAGAAGAAATTCTTCACAACTTTCTCAAGACAAATTTTCTGACGGTCAGGAGAAGACTTTCCTGAAGTTTTTTTTAGAACTACCCAAACGTAGCTTTCTTGATAGCTTTCTCGAGTTTCAGGAGTTTCCAGAAATTCAGGTAGATTCTTCTCAGAAGAACTGGATGAATAATAGGGGGTATTTTCTAAAAGTTCAAGCAAGAATTTTTAATAAATTCAGATGTTCAGGAAGAAACTTTCAAGAAATGAAAAAAGATTTTTTGAGAAATTCTGGAGATAATTTTCCCAAAGTTTTGGAGGAATTTTCTTCGCGGAATCAGAAGTTAACAAATAATTCTGGAAGGTTAGGTTTGATTGTTAATGTCCAAGAAAATCAGGAGCGAGTTCATGAGGAAACTTGCCAAAAGTTCAGGAGAAAACTCACCAGAATTCAAGTCAATAGATTTGCAGAAGATCACTCGATATTCAAGAGATAAGCACCGACGGTTTTTTTTCGGTCAATAAAAAAATCGTTTATATGGGCATAATGATATTCATTGCTTCTGACACCATATTAAGATATGGTGAACACCACCATACCACACGAATTACAATTCGTTGGTTTCCATCTCAGGTTGTTTGAGATATCTGATTGGTAAGAAAGCTTCACTGAAGTTTAGTAGAGAAGTATAAAAAAAATTCAAGAAGTTTATCAAGGTATCAAAGCAGTTTTCAAGATTTTTTGCAAACTTCAGATAATCCCTGGGGGTAAGTCTCTCGGTCACCATGTGTTAACATCCTTGAACAATCCGCTACACTTTAAATGCGCTTGCCACCATATAAAATATAAGTTCATTTCTGGAACCACTTACACGAATCGATTATTCGTTTTCTCACTGTTTGGTTCCCCTCTCTTGTACACTGATTAGATGATACATATGTGTGCATGTGTTAAACGTCAAAAAGGGTCACGATTGTCAATAAACATAAATATTTGTTTGTACTTTCGACAGATACACTGATTGGCAAAATAAAGTGCCCACCTGTTCGTTTTTTCAATTTCTCTCATTTACTTGGTTCAAATTAAAGTAAACACACTGTATTTTTTTTGTTAACTTATTTTTTATATTTTTTTTAAGTTTCACTTATGGAATACTGCAACAAAAAGGAGTTTTACTTAAAGAAAAAAAAATCAATTTGTGTTGAAAAAAAACCGTGACAAAATAAAGTGCCCACTTCATTTAGGCTACAGAAAACATAAATTAAAGTAAAATAAAAGCATTTCAATAATTGATGTGGAAGGAGGCTTCAGGACCTCTTGCAGGTGCTTCGACATGCTCTCGACCAGGTTCTTTAGGTGTTGTGGATCTAGCTCTACCTAGGCGCGCTCCAGGGCTTCAAAATAGTAGAATTTATTGGTAACACCAGTTTTGTCAACCCTGGCATCGGGAATTGCCCACAAATTCTCGATGGGATTGAGGTCCGGGCTTTGTGGAGGCCATTCCAGCGCTTTGATCCGACAAGACCGGAAGAAAGACTTGGTCTTCTTGGCAGTATGCTTCGGATCGTTGTCCTGCTGGAATACGAACTTCTCTTCAAGGCCTGTCTGGATCAGCGAAACCTCCAGATTTTCTCGCAGGATGTTGATGTAAGAATCTGCCGTCATTATCCCGTCGATTGTCACAATGCTTCCCGTTCCACCCCACGAAAAACACCCACAGACCATCACATTTCCTCCTCCATACTTCATCGTGCCTTGGATGTGGTGCTCCTGAAGCTCATCTCCCGATTTGCACCACACACGAACCCACCGCTTTCGGTTAAACAGCCCGAATTTTGAATCGTCCGTCCAGAGAACCGTTTTCCAGAACTCTGCTCCTTAGCAAACTTAAGCCGTTTGGCTTTGTTCGCCTTGCTGATAAATGGGCGCTTCCGGGCAAGTTTGCTATTCAACCCCTGTGCTACGAGACGGCGACGAACAGTTCGACCGGAAACTGATAACTGAAGGGTTTCCTGGATCTCGCGGACAGTTACCTTCGGGCTCTTCTTAACTTCGCGCATGATCTTGGTGTCCGTTCTCGCATCCGTTTTTCGCTTCCTGCCTCTGCCAGGGCGATCCACCACTGATCCAAACGTTTTAAGCATACTGTACTTCTTAGCGACAGCCCGGTGCGATTCACCGTTTTGCACATCACGAACGACCAATTTTCGGATACACAAGGGAATTGCTTTCGAAAGCACTGCGTTCTCCATTTTTTTCAATTGAATCAAATGCGATCACGTATACAAATGCACCAGGCTGAGCCGTTTGCTTCAAAACATGTCAAAATATCAAAACATGAACAATCGAGGGGTCTTCCAATGGAAAATTATCGAAAACATATCGATTTTTGAAGTGGTCACTTTGTGTTGTCACTGTTTGTTTTTCAACACAAATTGTTTATTTTTTCTTTAAGTAAAACTCGTTTTTTTCAGTATTCCATAAGTGAAACTTAAAAAGAATATAAAAAATAAAATAAGAAAAAAAACTACACTGTTAATTTGAACCAAGTAAATGAGAGAAATTGAAAAAAAAACGAAGAAGTGGGTACTTTATTTTGCCTATCAGTGTAATTCGAAACACATTAACAACTTCCGACAAAACTGAAACATAAACACAATGTGGCATAGTGAGGGTTATTCCGAGAGTCGGAGTGACGTTTGTCACATGGTGAAGTGAGAAGAGCCACCTGCAGTGACGTGACTGTCCATTTGATTTGCCCAAGAGAGTCACTTCACTGCAAGTGACTCTTCTCACTTCACCAAGTGACAAAAGTCACTTCGACTTTCGGAATAACCCTCAGTGACTGATCTCCTGGGAAATCGTCCGAAAATTAGACAAAATAATCCTCGGTTCTAAAATATTTACCGCTTAGGGTGCTAAAAGCTTGGGAAAAACTTGCCAGAAAGCCAGAGAACTTCGCGATAAAATCGATGAAATGAGATCGATCGCTGAATATCTATACAAAAACCTTTAAATGTTAAATGTTTGAACAAATAATGCTGTCAATAGCATAAATTAGTTTATGATATCTAGATAACTCCTCTTCTAAATTATCTTTTCAATAGATATTGACATTTTTCCACATACTAATTAATAACTTCTTTGAAAAATACTTCAAATCGCTACTTAGCAACAGCGTCCCAATGAGGTTTTCTGAATAAAGGGTGTTTCGATTAAAATTTGGTCGACTTAAACTTGACGGATTTCCTTTCATCGTGCATTGAAATTTTTAGCACACCCCTCATTTTAAAGATGTGTGCGTGTAGCATCACGCTTCTATTTTGATTTTGAGATTAGCACTTCAGTTATCAAAATGTCGTCGAAGGAAGAGAAGCAACGCATCAAAATATTACACGTGCATGGTGAAAATCCAAACTACTCTCACGTCAAGTTGGCGAAATTATTGGATGTGGCTAAATCAACTGTTACCAACGTATTAAAAGTGTTCGGTGAACGTTTTTCGACAGCCAGGAATGCTGGAGGAAACGGCGACGACAAAAAGAGTTGCCCGCTGCTTAGAGCGGAACCCCAACCTCTCCGTCCGAGATGTCGCAAAGAAGCTGGGAGTGGCGCCTTCAACCGTGAATAGAGCTAAAAAACAAGCTGGGCTATCGACTAACAAGAAAGTGGAGACTCCAAATCGCAATGATAAACAAAACACGTCAGCCAAAGCACGATCGCGAAAGTTGTACACGACGATGCTGACGAAGTATGATTGCGTGGATGATGCTTTCGTCAAGGCAGACTTGAAACAGCTTCCTGGACAGGAATTCATACGGCAACCGGACGGGAAAAAGGGGCAGATATTTTCAAGCACATTAAACTGTCAAAGTTTGGTGTGACAGGCCATCTGTACCTGTTGCTTGAAGAGCAACGTTCACATTGCGACCGGAACCGTCAACCAGGAAATTTATCTGAGTGAGTGCTTACAAAAACGTCTACTGCCGTTGCTGAAGCGACACAATTGTTCCGATCTATTTTGGCCGGATTTGGCATCTTACCATTACGAAAATTGGCCATGGAGTGGTATGCTGCCAACAACGTTCAAGTGGTGCTGAAGGACAAGAACCTGCCCAACACGCCAGAGTTCGAACAATATTGGGCCATCGTCAAGCGAAACCTTAAGATGACGCAAAAAGCTGCTGTGAGCGAGAAACAGTTCAAGGCAAACAAAGTGGACAAGGAGACTGTACAAAATCTCATGGCAGGTGTTAACGAAATACCCGGCCATTCGCATTCGGTAAAAAGGAAGCTTAGCTGAATGTCTCTCCTGTATTCTGTATTAAATGAACTTAAAAAAGAAAAAAAGGAAAAAGAATGTGACTTAATAATAAAAATTTTGATCGAGTCACACACATTACTGGCCAAATTTTGATCGGAACACCCTCTAATAAAAACATTAGTGTAAATCACAAAACAAGAATAAGATATGTAAATACTTATTCTTTGACTGCCAAAAGTGACAGCCAATCTTATCAAAGTCCTGAATTATTACATGGTGTAATTAATCAATGACATTTTAAAAAAATCAAACGCTACAGTAAACAGTCGAGTTCGGTTGCCGAATCGATCAAAATCAATCGTGCTATTCTGCTTGCCTTGATTTCTATAATTGATCCCTAAATTTATTGCTTTTAATTTATTTATACATCAAAAGCACTCCTCAAATATGCTGTCATATACTGAACAATTAACAATAACTAGAATATACTTCATCGAATGACGTCGTCCTCGAGCCAGAAGCAATGAATTTCTAACATTCCTAGCTTCCGAGGTTAACCGCATAATAAATCAAAATCACTGAAGAGCTATTTACAGCTGGTCCACTTGAACCGAGTTCGAGGGGTTGTGGTGCTTCAAAAAAATGTGTAGCAAAATCATTCCAATCAATTTTCACACGCCACCAACCCATTCGGAAGCAAATCAACCAAACCCATATCTCGACCACCTATCCACATGCTCAAAAAAGTGCTAGCCTCTGATCCAAATGCCAAAAAAAAATCAACTTGTCGACCTTTTGGCTTCGCAAAAAAAGGTGACTCTAATTTACCCGCTCTTACGTACAGGCACTAACTATCGACGGATAAAGCAATGCTGGTGATGATTTCACTCTCATTCCATAGAGCTTTTAAGTTGACATTCCACTCCACAGCTGGCCCTCTCCTCACAACTAAATCGAACAGAAAGTGCTGTCGGATTCTATTTTTGAAAATCCGACCAAGAGCTTTGCGAAGGGAAGAGGGACACAGTGTCAATGACACTATGCGTTTTCTATTCCAAGCTCTCACTCCCAATCTATTTCAAAGGACGTTCTGGCTAGAAAAAAATGTGTTTTTCTCCTTCCAGAAGCGAGTGCTGAGCGGTGAGCTGGAATCAAGCTGGCAGGATACAGCACCATTGCCCCGCAGTGTAAAATGCGATTAAAAGGCATTAATCCCGGCTAAGAGTGGTCCACGAACATCTTCCGAGCGGGTGTTTGAAGATTCGGATGCTGGCAGGAGATGCTGCTATACAGCTAAATTAAATTTCGTTTAGAGAGTACGATGCGCAAGAAATGTGTACATTTGATGCCCAGGATGGGGGTTTCCCTATCATCAATGTGAAATTTCTCCCTGAGTGGTCGCTGGCCATCGGACGACACTCAAGATGACGACGCCGACGACGACGAGCATTGCAGCATAATTTCTTATTAGTGGATCGTGGATAAAGGTGAGGAAAGTGCTTTTTGAGAGTCTTTGTTATTGGGATGGCGAACGATGAGCGATTGTTTTGGCTGGTGGGATTGAATTTTGATGAAGAAATGGAATGAAACAATGTATTTTTTCCTTACCTTTACCATGACCACTTTAATAATTTTGGATTATGTATCCAGTGATGAAAGTTGAACATTATTTGAGCTGAGAGATAGGAATGGTTGTCAAAACAATAAAACCGATCCAATGTTTACTGAGATCACTAATGGAAATATTATCTGCATCGGAAATAGACACAAGCGCCTACTACATATAATTCTTAGGAAGGATTGAACTTGTTATGGACTTGAAAACAGTTCATTTATCTCTCCAGGGAAGATGTTGCTAAATTTATCTCATCACTCACAACTCTTTCTCCTTGGAAGCAAAGGATTGACGCGCGATTGGAACATTTTCCGATATTTGTCTTTGACGTAAGCAAACATTATTAGGAAAAGAAACCAATTTATTTCCTCTCCAATCTCTTGATTCAGCGTAGGATGAACATTGGAACATGAGATCACTATGGGAACATTTACTCAATATTAATAAAAATGAAATGGATGTGTTTGTAACGATTCCACTGAACAATTAAATGACTATTTCTAGTGATAGGATTTCTCTTTATTCGTCCATGGCCCCGTTAGGTGTACACAACACAACTACAACAATAATTGGTAAAAAGTTGAATAACAAAGTGGTAGGATGTGCGATGTTTTCCGGACCAGCTAGTTTGATATAATTTCTTAAGATAGTTGGTTTGCGTTATTAAGTTTTTGAAGCTATTCCAGTAGGCACAATCAACTTGAGTCGATTGAACGATTAACTACTATATAATCAGCTGTAGAAGCCAATGTGTGGATTGTCATGCAACATGTTATGTTTGTTGGATATTTCTCATTTGGCCTGAGATTTGTCACGCTCATGACGTCAAACTATTTAGCAAAACTATGCTCCATTTGATGCAAGTCTATGTTTGCTATTTGTTGACTTCCAAACCAGATTAATACGACTCAAAATTGAGTCAAATGGAGTGGGCGTGTACACAAAGGTGAAATCCTCAGAATTTAAAATTAACATAAACACTTAAGCAAATTTTCCCCTTTATCCAACATAATCAAGTATTCAAAGATGACAAACGCCTCACACGTGGCAGAGCCATTTGTTTTAGCCGCCCGGTGAAAAAAAAAAATCGAATTAAAAAACCTTTTATGCTCACGCAAAATACGCTGAGATCACCGAACCCAAACAACTACCAACGTCATCGGTTTATTTTTTCGTTGCAAGAACCGTTTCAATTTCACTTGCAAAGAAGAAAGAAAGCCGGTAGGTGAACTTGCGCGAATCTTCCCACCATTTTGTGATCTTTCTCAACCATTAAATTGTTTCCACTGAAGGTCGTTGCTTTTCTGCCTAATCATGACAAGGTGGTCTGGCAGCATCACATTAAGGGACTACCCGAGCAGAAGACAATTGTAAACATGTTTTTGAAATCAGTTGATGAAATTCATATCGCGTATTCAGTTGAAATGAACTAAGAAACGAAAAATATCGCACAGTGTATAAATCCAGGTATGAAATTTTAAATTAATTAGTAGAAAATTTATTCGACATTCAACAACTGATGGCACTGTTACATGATGCTAACAAGTGCCATAAGATTTTGTTAAAATTTAGGTGCTGATAATTGTACGGTAGACTACGATAATCATCTTCCAAAAAACGCCTAGATTTATGGACAAAGCGTCCGAATATTGATGCAGCTTGTTATTAAATTAGACATTCGTGTAAATTTGAAACGGGTACCTTAGAGTTCAGTTTTTCGAATGAATTCTACGAGCCAATTTGTTTCGAAACTGAAGATAATATCAGAGAAAATGGCAGAAGTGCTGCCATCGGAATTTAAAAGAAACGTAAAACCACTTCCCAATACCAAGAACAGATGTAATTTTAGATCAATTAGGGAGAGCAAAGTGCTTCAGTACACTCGATCTAATATCTGGTTTCCATCAGATACCGTTAGATCAAGAGTCTAGTTAGAGTTAAATCAGAGTTTCATACGGTTGAACTTAGACACATTAAACTACACTTTGATTGTTGTTTTTTGTATTCTTAAATAGGCGGTGCATGCTAAAAATAAACCTAACAGCGGGAGACAATTTCTCACCCGTGTTAGGCAGTATTTGAGAGGGACAAATCGCTAGAACCAGATAAGAGCAATAGGTAGTATAAGAGCCCGATCGGTTGCATAACCTTTTACCAGTCAAGGGGATTTACTCCCCCTTGCCTACCCTGCATTGGGTAGTATGGTAAAGGGTTGTGTGCCTGATTCGAATACACTTTCTCATCACTTCTATTCGTTCTAGCTATAAATTACCGTCCACTCCTAGAGCTTCGCATGGAGAGGAGAAGTTTTCTGCTTCTGACAAACTTCAACAATAAACTTCTAGACGGGGCTTTTGCTAGCACCCTATATGAAACCTTATATTTTATGATGAAAACTCAATTTCGGGGCTCGGACTTGTGTGAGAATTTTGATTATATCGGTCTGGAAGGATCTTTCTTTCAGACTCTACGAGAGTCTAACAGACAAAACGGACAACACCAGATATAGCGCATAAAATCTTCAGAACATCCAGGGTAGAACATGTAGTGAGATCATTTCAGCCATTTAAATCTGCAGGTGTGGACGGCATATTCCCAGCATTGCTCCAAAAGGGGGAAGTCGAGCTGGTTCCGTTTCTGATGAAGATGTTTAAGGCAAGCTTAAGGCTGTTCTACATCCCATCAAAGTCCCATCAGGTTAGTAAGAGTGATCTTCATACCAAAAATTACAAGGTACATCCCCATTGGACTGAAAGGTGTATCGATCAAAATTTGGTCAACTTAAACTTGAAGCAATTCCTTTTATCGTGCGTTAAAAAATTTTGCACACCCCTCAAGATGTGTTACTAACGTATTGAAAGTGTTCGGTGAACGCTTGTCGATAGCCAGGAAAGCTGGATCGGGGGGAAATCGAAAGCCAGAGGCCACAGCGACGACAAAAATAGTTGCCCGTTGTTTCGAGCGGAGCCCCAACCTCTCCGTCCGAGATGTCGCAAAGAAGCTGAGAGTGACGCCTTCAACCGTGGATAGAACTAAAAACGAGCTGGACTGTCGACTTACAAGAAAGCGGCGACTCGGCGGCGACAAAACACGTCGGCCCAAGCACGATCGCGAAAATTCTTTACGACAATGTTGAAGAAGTTCGATTGCGTTGTACAGGACGAAGAAACTTACGTCAAGGCAGACTTGAAACAGCTTCCTGGACTGTAATTTTATGTGGCAGCCGGACGGGAAAAGGTGGCAGATATTTTCGAGCACATTGAACTGTAAAATTTTGCGAAGAAATATCTGGTGTGACAGGCCTGAAAAGCATTATTTATATTGCGACCGGAACCGTCAACCAGGAACTTTATCTGAGCGAATGCCTACACAAACGTCTACTGCCTTTCCTGAAGCGACACAATTGTTCCGTTCTATTTTGTCATCTTGCCATTACGGAAAAAGGCCATGGAGTGGTATGCTGCCAACACCGTTCAAGTTGTGTCCAATCGAACAATATTGGGCAATCGTCAAGCGGAACCTTAAGATGACTCAAAAAGCTGTTGTGAGCGAGAAACAGTTCAAGGCAAACTGGCGTTCTTCGGCGAATAAAGTGGACAAGGAGACTGTACAAAATCTTATGGCAGGTGTTAAACGAAAGACCCGGCAATTCGCATTCGGTAAAAAGGAAGCTTAGCTGAATATATCTTCTGTACTCTGTATTAACTGAACTCGAAAGAAGAAAAAGAATTGGACTTATTAATAAAAACTTTGAACGACTCACTCACATTACTGTTTGACCATTTTGACAACTTTGATCGGATCACTCTTGACGCTACTATATGTAAGCCATATTGATTGTTGAATGCAATTTTCTTTGAATTCATTTACCTATTAAGACAAGATGCTTGTCTTAATCAACAATGTCTTCTATTGGAATCAATGCGTTGAAATATTACCCAAACTTGGTGTATGATGGAACATCTGAGCAATAATTCATCGAATATAGTAATCGTTCCATTCACAAGAAAGCGAAAGTTTAACCTTAAAGCACTCGAGCTTGAAGGAGAACACATGTGAACAGGTTAAATACCTAGGCGTTATTCTGGATGCTATGCTTAACTGGAATGCACATCTTGATAATGAGATAAACGACCCAGCAAACACAAAATCGTATATGGTAGCGTATATAAGTACAAATACGGAGGTGATGTACGTACATGCGTCCATTTGGCTTCATGTAAAATGTTCGTATAACGCCTCCACTTTGCACTCTTAACCTCTATCATATACGATCCTGTGTTTGCTGGGGAAGCTACTAGTACCTTATGGTCATGCTCCAAAACCACTGACAGGAAAGTAAGACCAAACATGATTAAGTGGGCTTACACATCTGTTGTACGTCCACCCTGCTCTGTGGTTCAGAAAGGGGTTTGGGTGCGTTCTGTCAACTAGATTGAAGCAGATTTCTTATGGGAACAGGCTGCCACATCAACGTTCAAAAGTGCTTGAACCAAATGGACAGCTTGTAATGATCTATTTAAGATGCAATGGGGTATCATTGCCCTGATATTGTGGAAACTCATCGGAAATGATCTGCAAGGAAATGCATTTGTCGAGCCATTCTTAACGGCCGTTGTGAGAATATCACCATGAATATCTCACATGGTCATTGCATGTTAACAATTTCGTAATCTTTCCCATTCTATAACTGCGAATAATATCATGTTTTCCATACATCGTGTGACTGGATCTGTATCACTGATTCAAGCTCATCAAAATCAGGAACACCCTGATAACTACCCGAAGTTCATAAAGGAGTCTGAATGTGGACCGAGTGGATCCCGCAAAGGGTTTGCAGAAATTTTAGAGGTGGTAGCTGCTCTAAAAAAAAAACGCGTAGAAGAACAGGTTATTGTTATCTCTAAATCAGGACAAAATTCAAGCAATAAATAATTAACAGTATGTAATTCTAATCAAAATTACTTCCCAAGCAACACTAAATCATCATAATTAGTTACAGCAACTTGATTGTGACCTGACTTAGTTACATGGAAGCAATTTTCACTAGTTTGCAAGAAGTGTGCTACTAAGGTTTCAGCAAAATTTTCCTACACGAGGTAAGTAATCTAATGTCCACGCCAAAAGTCCACGCTAAATATTCACTACATAACATATAACCGGGAACGGGAGGGACCATCAGGGCACTAAAGTGAAACGATTTGGAAAGGGGCATGGGACTGCCTCCTTCCTATTTGTAACCTTTCGCGGAATGAAGGCGGGCCCTTCGATCCCATCAATTTGGTTTATTTAGTCATTCGAGGGTTTAGTGATCTTAGTGCTGTGATTGTGGACCCACTTTTGGAAGGAGATTTTCTGCCCCTATTCGCGGGTTTTGCGTAGGTGCCTCTGCTTACGGACCCACCCAAACGTTTTGGCCTCTCATACAAGAGCTATGTGTAGTTAAAGGTGGAAAGAAGCGCTGGGATGCTGAAAAGGTCTAGAAATATATTGCTAGGTGATCTGACCGGTCATTCTGAGTATTTGACAACGTCTTAAAAAAGGACCGGTGATAACTATATGAACGGAGTGGATTGAACCTACGGACAACTATGACGTTCCCTACAAGTTATGCAAAAGGTCAGGGAAGCTAGAGAGCCCACTGCTCACCAAGGCTCAATCATATTTTTCACAGATGGCTCAAAACTTGGAACGGAAACTAGGGCAGGAATCTATGGCCTTGGAATCAAAACAGTATTTCAAGTAGATATCTTTTCAATACTAGAATGCGTGAATGTTTTCTCGGACGCTCAGGCAGCAGTAAAAGCATTATGCGTACATCGAAAATTGTCTGAGAATGTGTTCTCTCATTGAGACTACTGTGTTAAGGGGGGATATACAGTTAGAATGGCCAAAAAATCAATTTTTTTGATGATGCATAAAAAGTTAGTAAATTTCCCGTACAATACGCTCTTCAAACCGAACTCCAAGTGTTTCTTTTCATCGGTTTTCGAAGACGCCTTATCCACGCGCAGACCGATAATTAAAACTTTCAACGCGTTTTTCTCAAAACAGCACTTTCGGAGTTTATGCCGGTGATAACTCAAAAACTAATTATTCGATTGAGCTGATACTTATAGGATTTCTTTAATAAAGTAATACCTTCTATATGAATTTAAAATTATTGTAATATATCATGATTAAGTATGGAAAAATGTGGTAAAATGGCTGAAAAAATGTGGGTTTTTTTCAAAAAAGTTACGCCAAAAGTGCAAATTTTTTTTTTCTACTCATTTTTTTCAATTCATCTACTAACTGTTAATGTAATTTATGTAATTTTTTTGAGTTGACATGTTTCAGATCAAAACTGAGACCAGAAAAAAAAGACTATTTCAACGAGCTCTTATCGCCTCCATTATGTTGAAAAAAAATTGAAAACAATATTTTTGTATGCTACATGGGTACACCTATAATTGTAAAAAAGTTTTGATTGATTGGAGTTAAAACTTCGCCTTGAAATTTATTTTCAAAAATGAGTTTTTTTTTTCGTTCTTTCTTTATATCCCCCCTTAAACGAACTCAGTAGACTTGTATTGCCTGTATTGCTCCGGGGCACTATCCATTGAAGGGAATGAAAGAGCAGACGATCTTGTTAAAATAGGATCCAGGTCACAGTTTATTGGTAAGTGCCGAACCCGCCAAAGGTTGAAAAGTACTATAATAAAGAAAAAAAAAACAGTGTATTGGCTCAGAGCCATACTGCGGTACATCAAACTGTACTTTAAAACCGGAAATCAAATGATGGGAAGAATTAAAAGTTATAACCAATAGGTTGGCTGTTAGAGAGTGAAACCAATTTGTAATTTCAAACGCAAATAAAACGAAAAAGCTCGTAGGACTTAACAAGAGAGCTTTGTCAGAGCACTGTTCGAGCAGATATCATTCGAAGAACATTGACCGGGTTTGACAAAATTTCAACAATTTTGTAACCTCACAATTTATTCAAATGTAGCATTAATTTTGTTTTGAGATTCGAATGAAAAAAAAGGTAAGTGTTGGTAGTGACCAAAAGGAAACGGGTCAGAAACACTTTTTATGAAAAGCTGATTAGTTTTACTGCCATTGACAATTTCAATTTCAACTTATTTTGAAGGTAACTTGCCCTCTGGGACCCAAACATGGAATTATCACAGATTTATTACGAGCACCTCGATTGGATTACCATTTAGTTATTCCTTTCTACTCGGGAACAGTATGTGACCGATGCGTGCTGTGCTTCCCGGCGTGGAAAAGTTTCACTTTTTCACGATTCTTGCCTTCAAGAGGACACAACGAAAATGAGACTGCGGAAGATTGCCTTCTTTCAGGCTGGTGAGTTCACCTTTCATCCATCTTCTGTCGATGAGTTTATGTTTTCTCGTTTTCGGATAGGTGAAATATGAGGGTTTTCTTCTCGTGATGGTTTGGGGTTAAAGGGGGAAAAAAAAAAGATGAAAAAGAATGACGGGAAGCTGTTGACACGCTCATTGAAAGGTACGAGAGCAAAATATGAGATAATGTCACTTGAATAAGGGCCCCCGAGCTTGATTAAACGGCTCGGGATGTATGGAAAGCAAAAATGTGCCTCTCGGGGGGCTAAATGATATTACATTTTTAAGTGTGTTGCTGTATTGGATGGTTTTTACCTTTTTGGGAGGGTCAAAAGAGATTGATTATGTTGGGGGAAAAAGTTTGGTGTAGATTAGTCCCAACTCAACGAATCTTAACATAACTTCGAAGGTAACATTAGTGAATATTGACTTAGGCGAAGTTCACGTGCCACTAGCAGACAAGCTTCACGCAAGTTCAATTCTGACCTGTCCTTTGTTGATACTAAAACAACCTGATGGCTTAATCGTTCTTCAACGGAAGGATCAACGCATCCACTTCGTCGTTGGTCAAACAAAGCAAATAAAGCCTCAAAGCCATTCTAGTCCAACTCAGCACGAGACATTCATAGATCTTCTTATTCTTCTTCCCGCAGTGGTGCTAAGAAGTTAATTGAAAAAAAAACCTCTTCTTATGTCACAACCAGACGGCTACGGCGCGAACTTTGCCCATTCTGGATGAGCACTGTGTGGGGGGAGGATTAGCCCGGGCGCCATTCAGTGGACTCATAAAGCTTTATGATCATCGGAGCTCAGTTCGTCGTCATTCTGTCTTGTTGTGTTTTGTTTTTGTCTTCTGTGGAAATATGGATGTAAGTTAGCTGGGGATCTATCTGAGAGCTCCATAGATTATGTTTTTATGCATGATCCCCCCGATTTCAGCGTCTGGAATAAAATGATGCTTGTCAACTGGCACTTTTACACAGCGTAAGTCTTCATACATTCGCTGAAGACTCGATGCCAAGAGAACCATAAATTGAAATTGGTTTCTTCAGCCTGGGCTGCACTTGTTTTATTTTTCGAAGAAAATTACTCATTTCCTTCTGGGTTTGTAGTCGAGGCGGGTAGTTGTATGATTTGTGAAAGTAAAATAGAGTGTCCCAGGGAGTATAAGCACGATTTATATAAGAAACTGCACGAAACCGCGTGACGTAAGGCAGCTGATTATCACTATGTGTCATTGTTTATGACGAAAGGCAGCTAATTATCACTGTGTGTCTTTGTTTACAAACAAGTTTGTGTGGTGGAATTGGATTTTTGCAGCGAAATCATTTCTCCCGAATAGTGTAAACAGATTGTGCACGAATGGTGCTCTATTACCAATATTTCATTGAGTCAACTATCGAAACTGAAAAGTTTGAGTATCGGAGCGGTTCTAAATGCCATCCAGAATCCGGTCTAAACAGTGAATCTGGCCTATATAGTGGAGGGGTACTAGACTATAGACATTCGTTTAGCCGCACCTAATAAATTCGAATAGTTTTCGATGAATTAATTGAACGTTGTTTTTTGGTTGGGGTAAATTTTCGACGCATTAGCAGGATAGCAAAAAAACATTCATGGAAAGGACGCGCATCTCACTCACACACATACCTCTGCGGTATTGAAGGATGTAAACAATCAAACGTCATTTCCTAGACAAAGGTTTGAAGTTTAGGAATTGAAATTTCAATTGGTGATTTTCATTTAAAAAGGTACGCTAAAATGTACATTGTTAAGGCAAAAAAAAACTCGTTTGACGGAGGAGGAACGCCGAATCATAACACAATTCGAAGAAGTCTACACAAAAAGGTAGATCTGCAAACGATCAATCCAAAAAAGTAATTTAGAACTTTTTAAAAATTAGGGCAAACTATGGTGTAAAACGTCCAACAGAAGGTCGAAGCAAGGTGTTTTTGTAGCTTGAAGTGCAAATAAGACACGAATCAACTAAAATTCAATTCATTGTTTTGTTCTTAAAATCAAGACAAATTGAGAGCAACGTTCCAGCAACGGCAGAATGGAGAAATGTGTTTTTTTTAAATGACAGAAGTTTAATTTGGGCGGACCAGATTTCTATAGTTGTTGGTATGATCCAAAAAGGCGTTGTCAGAGCCATGCGAAATTTTGGAAGCTTGATGGTATGGGGAGAATTTTCATACCACACCAATCTTCTAATTTGTTTCATATAAACGTGCATGAACATCGCAATGTATTTGGATCTACTGGAGAACGACGCAAGAGAAGACTAACATAGAAAATAATTAATTTAAACAAGCGCTTAAAATGTCCACTCGTGTAATTCCAATCCAAAGTAGGTGTAAACAACTTCATTTTTTGCAATCTTTCATGTGCCATACAACAATGTTTGCAATCTTCCATACAATAGACTAGATTCAGGTGTTATCTGGCTTAAACTTACATGAAATATCCAACGCGTCTATCGATGTTTCCAAGCAGACTAAAGTATAACTTGGGGAAAAAAACCGAACATCGAGAACCTCTGGGGTATTTTAGCTGTCATGATGTACGCAATTTGACGACAATGTGACAGTTTTTCCAGCCTGAAGGCCGCAGTTAAAGAGTGTTGGGCCAAAACCGACATGCCAACACTGCAGAACTGTTTTATTTAATTTCAAAGGTGTTGCTAAACGAATGCCCACTCTTATGTTTTGGTTTTATTCCATTATATCCACCGACAAACCGACATGAAACTCAATCTTCACTATTGATCACGAATCCATAACGATCAATTCAAATGTGCAGCGATCCCATCTGTCAAAACCTATAGAATCATTTTATCTAGATAAAATTAATGTGTGTAAAATTGCTCAGACATGAACCTTCTTATCATGTTCCCAAGCGTGTTCGTGGCTTCAATAATCGATCTCAGCAAACACGAAGATAGATGTCAGTAATATGATTTTAACAGAAATATTAAGACATTTGCAATTGTCATTCATGTCGGTTTGTCGGTGTTATATCTACACAGAAAAAATAATGTTTTTTAGCTGACGAGTAAAATTTACCGTAGTTTAATTTCAAGCCAAAAGAGATGTAATCATCAATATTGTATGCAATCTTGCATGCGCCAGAGAACAATGTTCGCAATCTTTCATACAAAAGACAAAATTCAGGCGCTCACTGCCTTAAATTTACATGAACTATCTCATTAACTTTTGCAAAATCTAGCGTTCCCTTTAAGTTCCTTAGACAACGCAGGAAATTCTACACAGAAAAAAATAATTAATTTTAACAAGCGTGCAAAGTTTCCTCTCGTTTAATTTCAACCTATAGGAGGCGTAAACAGCGAAGTTGTATGCAATCATCCATACAACATACAAAAATGTTTGTAATCTGTCATACAAAAGGATAGATGCAGGCGTTATCTGACCTCAATTTACATGAAATATCCCTTTAATTTCTGCCAAATCTAGCATTCCATTTATGTGCATTAGAAAACGCATAAAATTCAATGTTTCTTTTTATCTGTGTAGGTTTTTTTTTCAAACTGTGTATTTTATTTGATTGATCAATATCGTGAGCAATTAGTTCGATGAAAATAAACGAATTGTTTCTAAAATCGTCACACATAATCAATAAAAATATTAAAAAAAAAAAAACTGAGCTGCGGCTAGGCGAATGAGTAAAGGCGCAGCTACAATGGGGAGCGCAACGGCTCGTTGCGGCAGCTTTTGACAGTTGTTCCATATATTTTATGTCAAAAGCTGCCGCAGCGCGCCGTTGTGCTTTCCATTGTAGCTGAGCCTTAAGCAACCTCTTCTGCAGACACTCAGTTTGATAAATCTTCCACGTTTATAGTTTCGGTAGGGAAAAAAACTACAAGCATTTTATACTGTATGAACCTAAAGCCTGTCCACATTAAATTTCGGACACTTTTCTTTCAGTTTAATCCAGTGTAGTAATTTCACGGCTCGTTAAATCGTTTCAGCTTCGTGACAGCTGAAACACTCCACTTCATTTTGTGGTACAACATGTTTACATTCTTGTTGCATTTGGTGAAATGTCGTTGAATGAAGTGGAAATATGCAAACGCATTTTGTAACGATTGGCAGCAGAATCCGACGTTTTCGGTACGCGATCATGCCAAGCAACCAAAACTACCTAATTGTACCATGTTTAGTGTTTGCAAATCGTTTGACCAGCACTTGACTGTGGATCGAAAGGCTGGAAGCGGAACAGACCAAAAAGTATGCACCCGCCATATGAACAAGAAGGTGGCAGCCATCATTGAGAAAAATCGCAACCTCTCTGTGCAAAACGTTGGAAAATCAAAATCATTTGTGCTAAAAGTAAACCGGAGGCATAGAATGAAGCACGAGCATGAGGATGATGGATCACCCGAGGCTGCTACTCCGTTATTGCTAGATCAGCTGTTATTAAACAGATGGGGACTAGCATACATCCTCAATGTGTAAAAACTGGTGATCCCAAATAAAGGCAATTCCGGCGCCGGCTTCGCCCCAATGCAGGCAAATAAGAAAACGGTAGGAATGTGTTGCCGTGATACTAGCTTTGAAGGAAGCCGCGAAATCTACTGCACTTTCACGGGAAATCACTGGCTTGTTGTATAAAATGGTTTATATTCTGTACAGAGATGCACATTAGAGTAATTCAAATTTTGAAACCGTTTTAAACTAACAGTAAGGATGTTGTTGGGACTACTCACAATTGTTACTGGTTTCTCAATGGAAAATAAGAATGCAGTAGAGCATTGAGGTTAAAAACTTTTTTAAACCAACAGTAAGGTTGCTCAATTTGGCTTTTGAGTTGTACTCATGAAAAGAAATATCAATTGCTCGATTTAGCTCATAGTAAATATTGAATATGTTTTACACATTCTCGTTGTTACTATTTCTCGAGTACTGTTTCAAACAGACGTATCTGATTTTGTAGACAAATGCTGAGAGCTTTGAAAAATTGATGTTTGAATCTTACCTCTCCTCTTTGTTTACAAAATCAGATACGTCCGTTTGAAAAAAAGTACTCGAGATTTTTTCTATATGTGTTTTGCTTGCGGTTTTTAATTTTCTTTTTATTTTCATCATACCAAATCTGGATGTTTTGAATAACTTTGTCGCCTTATTTTAATCAATGGAACATTTTCAACGATTACTTCACATAACGGTTTGTAAAATACCTCAATGTTTTCCTCATTTTTAAAAATAATTTGCTGGTTTATGTCAATTAGCCTATTGAAAGACTTTTTCATATTCGCTGGCGTTGGGTTTTTTGTATTGATGTACAGGGTGTCTCACAATAGGTGTCATTAAAACAAAATGGGACTACAGCAAAACAAATCAACTAAATCATTTGAAAGATAAATGTTATAAAACAAACCATTTCAATTCAATTCGAATTCCTCGCCTTTTTCCGTGATAACTTTGCGCAATTTTTTTGTAATCCCATCTCAGCTGGCACGCACGATTTTCTGAGGAATCTGGTCTCAAATATCAACCAATTGTTTCCTAGGGCCTATATGTTGAAGCATATAAACCCAAACATTCGGTTGACGCTTCGCCAACCCATGAACCCGATGTACGGCTTGCATTTCAAATCTGAAGAGCCTGTTCATCGAAGCAGGGGACATTTGAAAATGTTTGCTGAATTTTCGGCCAGATACGGCCGGACGACATCTTATTCACTCCCTCGTTCTTCGTTCTGGCAGTTCGTCTGGCACCTCCTTTGCTTTGAATATGAACATTTCCAGTTTCTTTGAACCGTTCCAAGGAACGGAAAACAAACCTCTTACTCACTTCAATCTGCTTAAGGCTATCTAACATGGTCTAAGCTTCTGCAAATGTAATTTTAAAACTTCCTTCCGTATGATTTTCATGGTAGCTGATAAATATAAACAAACGGAATCGCTTATATATCTTCCTCAATAAGCTGTCAAAAGATTACACTCAAAACGGGTATAATCAATTTCGCTGTTAAAAATACCCAGCTGAAATAAACCAAGGCTGAAAAAAAGTGACACCTATTGTGAGACACACTGTAAATATAAGAGAAACACAATCGCTGCTTCATTTTTCCAACAGAAACCTTCTTGAATAGTTCTCATCTAAAAATCAAAATAGCAATTTGGCTGATTTTTCATATGCTTTATTCGATTGGTAATTTTGTCAAAGATAAACTGTAAGGTTTTATTGTCCCCAAAGACTGGCAGTGAGATAAATTGTTGTCTCGAAAGAACTCAATACTACGTTGATTAAAATCTCCGTATAAGTAAGTTGCCACTTCTAGAGGAAGATTGGCCGAAATTTTTTCGGCAATATTAAAGAACTTTTCATATAAGTTCTTGCGAGCGTGTATTTTCCCTGACATATACTCTTTTACCCGAACATGTTCGAAATCTCTTAATTTTTTTTGCTGTGATAATTTCAGAGTTGAAACTTGAGGAAATGGCAATTAGCTGACCTTTTTTCAGACTGGCAAAAACTTCATTTCGAACACTTTCATCCCAACTGGTTTCATTTGCAAGAATTATTGGAAAATAACAACACAATATTTTGTTGTGAATCTCTTAAATCTTACCTTTCATTCGATTGAAATTATTGCAATATAGGGTAAGGGGATGTAAAGGGCGATACGGTCAAAATTTGGTCAATATCAACTTGACATATTTCTTTCAATTTTGCATTTAAAAAACCTGAACACCCCTCATTTTGAAGGTGTGTGTGTGTAGAATGTTGCTTCTATTTTGATTTTGGAATTCACTCTTCAGTTGTCAAAATGCCGTCCAAGCAAGAAGAGCAGCGTATCAAAATTTTGCTCGCGCATCGCGAAAATCTGAGCTACTCGCACGCAAAGTTGGCAAAATCGCTAAAAGTTGCCAAATCAACCGTTACAAATGTAATTAAAGTGTTTGGGGAACGTTTGTCGACAGCCAGGAAGTCTGGATCGGGGGGAAATCGAAAACCGGAAGCCGCTGAGACGACAAAGAGAGTTGCCGGTAGTTTCAAGCGAAACCCTAACCTATCTCTCCGGGATGCCGCAAATAAGCTGGGTGTATCGTCTACAACCGTGCATCGAGCCAAAAAACGAGCCGGACTATCGACTTACAAGAAGGTAGTGACTCCAAATCGCGAAGATAAACAAAATACGACGGCCAAAGCGCGATCCCGGAGGCTGTACACGACGATGCTGACGAAATTTGACTGCGTGGTAATGGACGACGAAACCTACGTCAAAGCCGACTACAAGCAGCTTCCGGGACAGGAGTTTTATACGGCAAAAGGAAGGGGAAAGGTAGCAGATATTTTCAAGCACACGAAACTGTCAAAGTTCGCAAAGAAATATCTGGTTTGGCAAGCCATCTGTACCTGTGGCTTGAAAAGCAGCATTTTCATAGCTTCCGGGACTGTCAACCAAGAAATTTACGTGAAAGAGTGTTTGAATAAACGTCTGCTGCCTTTCCTGAAGAAACACGGTTGTTCCGTACTGTGTTGGCTGGATTTGGCATCTTGCCATTACGGTAAAAAGGCCATGGAGTGGTACGCCGCCAACAACGTGCAGGTGGTTCCCAAGGACAAGAACCCTCCCAACACGCCAGAGCTCCGCCCAATTGAGAAATACTGGGCTATTGTCAAGCGGAACCTAAAGAAGACCAAAAGAACTGCTAAGGACGAGCAGCAGTTCAAGGCAAACTGGCTTTCTGCGGCGAAGAAGGTGGACAAGGTGGCTGTACAAAATCTGATGGCAGGGGTCAAGCGTAAGGCCCGGCAATTCGGATTTGGAAAAGCGGAAGCCTAGCTGAATATTTTTCCTGAATTTTATACTAATTGAACTTGAAAAAGAAATTTAATTTGATTTTTTAAATAAACGATTTCACCGATTTACACGCGTTTTCCCTTGACCAAATTTTGACCGTATCACCCTTTAATGCTATGTACAAATGTATCAATAATTTAGCGATAATCAACAAAATCACGTTGCTATTAAAAACCGTACAAAGACTGCATTAAGAAATAAATCCATCGAATGGGACGAAGTTGCATCCATGAATTGGTGCCTGTAGACCGACATTAAATCCATATCCCTCGAATGTTTCTGACTTTATAAAAAGAGTTGTGTAACTTTTCGTGATACATTCTACCAAATGTCTTATCAAACTTATCTTAGCAAGTGTATTACTAGTTGAGTCTCGCTTACAGCTTAAAAGCTTCATGAGTTGATAAAAAATGTAATCGATCATTGCATAATAGGCTGAGTTAAGGGACACATACCCTAGTACACAGAAATTTTAGTTCATATGGTTGAGGTGAAAACGTTTGGGGGATAGCATTCATTTACAAGCTTGAATTATTAGAATTTATTACTTCTTCTTGATGTGGAAAAGTCGTCAAATCCTGGATAGATTTGGAATCCTCCAAAACATTATCTTCCTCCAAAGAGTGCGTCGGTTTCGGTAAAAAGAGTTCATGCAAGAGAATGCTGTGCACAGCATATTTTCAGCTTGTTTACGCCCTTTCCTACGACGGCAGTATAATATTGTTGACATGGAAGGGTTTTGAGTCCTTTTTCACAAATTTCTCGTCGTTCATCAAAATGGAAGCATCCGATCGTTGCAAAATTCGTGAATACGATTTCCGGGCCATCGTTGCAGGTTGCATTTGTTCTGCGCTTCGTGTGGGGATTTTCTACTTCTTCGGGTTGTTCCATTTCTTCATAAGCAAGTCACGGATCGAAGATGATTTCTTATTTCTAATTGAAATACCACACTTCGGTCTTGTTTCTGGTTGGAAGATCCTGGTTTTCATCCTCTTGCTGGCCGTTCATCCAAAGAATATTTATGACGGATCCAAACTTATTTATGACGGATTTTACACTCTTGTGATGAAATACAAAGCGCTCCGCTAATTTTGTCATAGACCTTTTGACTTAGCCTTGTGAATAAAACCTAAGTTTTAACTTCATTTTCAATACACGACATTTTCGGAATGAAGAATTTAAACCGTGCAAACGAGTAAATAAACGAAATATGACAATCAAACCGCACCGCATGCTGTGATGAGCTCATTGAAAACATTACATATACGTGCGTACAAAGCAAATGTATGTATCCTTATCACCTAAAAACAAATCAAGAAATCCATTTAACAAATCGTTACCACACCGCTAATCACCAGTCGTGATTTTGAGTTTTAAATTCAAATCGCTCCATAGCGTGACTGGTGGCACTAACCGAACCCAAGCCTCAATTCAATTCCCCATGGTCCAATGTCAAATGGCTTAGAGCGACTGCAACCACTGAACTGTTAGGCTGAAGAATCTACCAACCAACCGAACGTCCGAAGCCGCGACCGTTGAATCAGCACCCAGTGAAGAGATCATAGCTCTACGAGTGTGGAAAGCAATGTTTGAATCTGACGTATCTATCACTTTGGCACCTCCTGGCGTACCTCCCATCCTCCCTGGTAGAGTGGTGCCTCGGATGGGATTTTCCTAGTCTCCTTTCCGACTCGCGTCTAGGTCACAGGTCGAACAATGTTGGTACGTGATACTATATAGCGTGATAGTTGATGTTGGTAGTGGTAGGCAGCAACAGCTCGGTGTAATGGGACGGGAGGGAAAAAGCCGAAGGGTAGTCACCATGTAGCGATAGTGCCACTAGCATTGCACATTTATCATGGTAACACCCTCAGTGGCGTTGCTTGTCCCACTAGCTACATATATTCATAGCTTGCGACGCACACTGATGAGTGAGAGGGATTGAATTTGAATAGAATTATAACGTTTCACTGCTGCAGCTCGTTGTCGTTGTCGTCGTCGTCGTCGTCGTCGGTTCTATCTCCTGGGGCGGCCAATATGCCAGTATGCGATGCCACACTGATATATCTCTATGCCATCATTTGAAGGATGGCTGTTATCACAAGGGAGCTCACAGTTCTGGAAAATCTCGATGGAATTAAATTGATGGATGTCTACCGGAGCTGGGAATCACCCGCACACACAGAGTTTTGTATTTTAGCGTGCTCACATATCAAAGCATGCTAAGCAAAAAAAAAGGTTGCATACAGTTTGATTGAACTAGATTGCAATTTCTGGAATTTTTCACGTCACAAGCAATCCGTAGTTCATTTTTTTTTCTCGGAAAGATTCGTGAAAAAATAAAGGACGCGATGGAAAAAGGTCGCTTCATAATCAATGTATGGTGAATCCTGATTTCAACCTCGTTGCATCAATCCTTTATGCGTTCTTTTTTGTTTTAGTGTAGGCACACCAAACCGTCACCGTCATCATCTGTGACCTTTCTCGCGTTGCACTGGAAAAGTGGCGAAGGCACAGAGAAGAGTGTCGCCTTGAAGCAAAGTGTCACCTCCTGGAAAAGAGGTGTTGCTTCCGTGAATTATGGTTGCTGAAAGGTTTGCATGTGTGCAATCCACATTAATTTAAAACAGGATACGGAACTTGGAGTTTAATGACGTGCTAGTTCGCTTTTGCTGCCACTGCACTACGACTTCATTTGATCTCCAGAGGAAAAAAAAATCATCGGGGAAATTGCAGTTGGTGTCTTTTTCCTACTCTAGGAACAGGAATGTGGTAAAAAAGTTTGGAAAAAATCGAATCAAAGTAGTTATGTATGCACATTTATGCACCCTGTATGTTAATAGTGGCATGTTCTTTTGCTGTGCTGATTATTGCAATCATCCAACAAGGGCGAATGAACACAGCGAATGGAAAGTTGATGGGAAAAGGAAACGCAAAACCATAATCATGCATGTTGCTGTACGTTCATGGAAATGTTATTGACGTGCAAGCAGCGTTCGGCAATTGAGGTGCTGATTGATCAGAAAGTTCACGTGACACGGCTCGTTATTGAACACTGAGTGACGGTATTTGGAAAGCTGGTTTCGTTGTTTTGGATGTGAGACTAACGACGTGGAATTGTGCTAAATTGATTGATGTGTGTGGGTGTGGAAAACAGCACGTGATTGGAGATTTTTGAAAGCGCTATGATTTCAGAGACCTTTAGCGTTCCTAATTATTTTACAAACATTACGCTGTATACTGTGTACAAACATTACGGTGGTTTAAATTAACCATTCAGTTCCACCATACTCAATTGATTTCTCTCGTCATGATGATTGTCTCCAAATTTGGACTCTTTTGATTGCCTACTCGTTCTGCCCGGGCCCTTTACGCGTAACTATGGAAAAACGACACTTTTTGTATTTACTTGTGCTTCATTTTCGCGAACCAGTGAAATCATGATAACTTAAAAATGTGGGAAAACGGAAACCTCGCTAAAGTTCACAGGGTAGGCCCGAATAAGTGACGCAGTATTTTGTTTCAGTGTGGAATACTTCTAGCCATCGCAAGAGCCATCTGGTTGCCAGCATCTTAAAGAGGGACTGATTCATATGTAAACAAACTAGTGTTCGCTAGATTCAGTCGACAGGAAGTGCCTAAGAAAAATATGGATTTCAAAAGACAACGGATTTTGCAGTTGCATTTAGCGGGAAAGCGTCCCAACCAGATGGAAGACGAGTGGAACTATCGATACAAAGAAAAAAACCAGGCCGTCCTCGCCGTGTACGTATCAAACGGCATGTAAAGGCGGTGCGTGAGCGAGTTCGCCGAAATACTTGTCGTTCTTCATATAAACTGGCTCAGGATATGGACGTCTCCAGGAAAACTATCAGATCAATTCTCAAAGGAGATTTGAGATTGGTGCCATAGAAGAAAAGAAAAAATCATGGACTTTCGGAAGCCAACAAGAAGAACAGACCCAAGCAACACAACTCGGTCATAATTGGTTGCAGCAACTTGATTGTGACTTGGTTGAGTCACATTGCAGTTATTTTGACTAATTTGCAACAAGTGTGCTACTAGGGGAGTCATTCGTTGTCGCAAATTACTTGGTCGGCTCGGTGATTCCATGATTGTGTTTTCGGATGAGCAAAATTTCGTATTGCAGCAAAGTTTCAACGCTTAAAATGACAGGGTCTATGCAGTGAGTATTCAGGACATCCCTTCTTCAATTCACACAGTTCAACGCTTCCAAAATCATACTTCGGTCATGGTTTGAGGAGCGATTCTGCGGGAGGTCGTCTACCACTGCTTTTTATTGATAAGGTTGTAAAAATCAACGCAGCATACTACGTAAAAGAGATCCTGGAAAAGCATTTGAAGAAGCATAATTCAACGGTTACCGCAAATGGGTGCTTCAACAGGATTCTGCGCCGTCTCATGGATCAAAGATTACCCAAGCATGGCGCACCAAGAATTTGCCAGACTTCATTCCTTAGGAATTATGGCTAGCTTCTTTGCCAGATGCAACTCTTCTGGATTTCTCTATTTGAGGAATTATGGAAGCTCACCTTCGGAATCTCAAACCGATGGGTATTGAAACATTCAAAGCTACCATACAGAAGATATGGGATGAAATCCCCGAAAATCAGGTGCGTGCCGCTTGTAATGCTTTTCCGAAGAGACTAAGGGCAATAATTAAAAAAAAAATGTAATAATTAAAAGAATAGTTAAATTAATTAAAAGAAATGTTAATATATACACATAAACAATAAAATATGTCAAACAAAATATCAAAGAAACATTTAAATTATTTGTCTTTTCGTGGGAGATACAGTGTTTGTTTCATACGTCATTTATTCGGGCCTATCTTGTATATCTATAAGTTGATATGTGAGGTCTTGACTGCTTCAGAATAAATCTGGCAAACATTATAAAAACATGATTTTTTGTTGATTGAATTAATGAAATTTTTAATACATAGACCGAATGAAGCCAGGCTGACATTACATCCTGATCAGTCTTGAAAAACGTTGATTTTCAGGCAACATAACATTGACTACCTATAAGTTTCATGCAAAACTCGGGACAACAAACATAATCAGAAGAATGAACGTTCGATTTTCAAAAAGCTTTAATAATCATTTATGTAACCAGGTTCATTTTCAGTACGAATTTCTGAATGTAAGAAATGAAGTTCTTTGAAAATCAATTACCCGTCGGGATCGGAAAATATGCAAAAAGAGCAGCCAACTCCAGGGTATTCTTGCTCAACATCGCTAGCATCTATTCTTATGGAACGATGATTACGGTGATGATCTCTTAATAATAAAAAAATGATCACAAAAAATTATAATCAAATTTCGTCTAATGAAATTCATGCTTACCGATTGATAATCAGAACAACAGCGACAGCAAATTTTTGACCCGAACTCAGAGCCAAGTTTATTCAATGTAGTAAACCAAATAGAAGGCATAGAAGTGACAGCGGTAAACAGCGGTTTTCATAACCGGGAGAGTAAACATCATCATTACACTGGGATAAAATCATTTTCACTTCACATGGATCCAGTTACCCTATACTCACTTTTTTAAGGAAGTTTTTGAGAGCAAGCTGTGTTGGTGTTAGATTGGATAAGATTTAATTATTCCTTCACAAGTTACATGCAAGTTTTATTTGTTAATGCATCATTAAAATTGACACAAATCAGCGAAGTTATAGATCATACTGTTTCCTTTTGTGTTTCCTAAGACACTTACTATCTATATCCACGTTTAGGTAAGTTTAACCAAGTATTTCATAAATAATTTTTAAAGGACATTGTATGGGTAGAAATTTTGCTGTGGTTGTTGTTCATATTTTGCACTTCCTAACAAGTTGAGTAATTAATAAAATTACATGAATTTGTGCAGTATTTTTTTCACTTACTATGCTTAGTTCGAATGATTGCCTTTTTAACAAGAAATTATTAACTACGAAATATTTTATTGGTATAGGTAATTTTTTAATGGCAACCTATTTTGTTGAATTTTCCCAAAGAGCTTATTTAAATCATAATCTAAGCAATCATATCTCTATAGGGTACGGAACGAGTTTTAAGCAGTTTATGAATAATGGGGATATTCGATGAACCTGTAAGCAATCTATAATTAGATCTGATAATATTCGGACGTTAATCCCTCTGTTTACTTTTGATCTATCGGACTTTGCCTTCAGAAATAAACATTGGACTCAGAAAATTTCACAGCTATGGAATAAAGTTCCCAATCGCAGGGACTTATTAAAAGCATGCCGATTGCTTTTCGATCATGAGAATGTTTTCTTCAGCTCCGCAAACCGTACATAAACGAACAATATTGTATGAGTGCGATTCCGTGCATGTGTGAGAAGGTGAAATGAGATAGACCAGTTCACGATTTCACTGCTAACGTGAATTTCCTCAACCGGCTCCTTCGTTTTTTCCATCCGCTCTCCCAAACAATCAACCATAACACGGTGATTGCTATGATTACAAACTTGTCTACTAGCAGGTTATGAGACAGACGTACGCAACCAAACTTTTAGTTTGTCATTGATCTCAAGATTGACAATGCGCATCTCTTATTTCATTTACTTTCACGAAAATGTTAGACAAAGCAACTGTGACGACAAACGGGATGCTTCGCTTTAAAACATAAAAATGTAAGAGACAGCAGGCTTCACGTCACAATACTGGTGCACTGAAGCAATGGTTAACAAAGAAGAGAGGGAACATGAGCTCTATCTCTCAAAAGCAACATTGATGCCAAAGCTGCCGCTCAGCAGCGAACCTTTATTTATCGCTGAGTACTGTAGGACAGCACCGAAATATATTTTTTCATTTCACATGATAGTGTCAGATGCTGGACAATAGAATCATAAACATAAATCAACCTCAAATGGCTAGAAAAAAAAAACATGAAATTAATAGTGATTTCAGATCATCTAAATATGAAATAAATTTTATCTCAATGTTCAATAAAACATTCTGGCAGCAAGCCTAGATGTGAGAAAGAGCTGATGAAGACATTTCCTCCAGTACTCGCGACTGAGGGTCATTAAGGTGGTGTATTTTAAATCTTTAAAATGACAGTAATTAAGTAGTTATCAATCATGATCTATGCATCGAATTCTTTACCCGATAGATAGAGTTTATGTTCGAATCATTCAATGTGAAATAATTTGGAAAATGTTGGAATTTTAGTCGTCTTCCCTAACAACTGCTGAAAACAGTCACCCCTGATTCAGCCGTTCCCTACCCTAGTAGGAGTTCTTATATTGACTACGGAATGGCCGATAATTTGAATTACGAAATTTTGTGTACATTAAAACGAGAATTGTTTAAAATAAAGTGTCGTAAAAATAACTAAAATAAACTTTAACAGGATTGTTTTAACGAGAAACTTGAATAATGAGACGAAGTTGGATCCAAGAATAGGCCCAATATAGTACTTATAGACCAACATAACATCCAAATCTATCGGAAGTTTCTGTCTTTTTAAAGTAAGTTATTTTATTTCTTGTGGTTCAAAAATGTAAGCGGCTTATTAAGATCATATTAGCAAACTTCAAGCAAGCAACCTGACCAACGAACAGAGAACAAAAACGAGAATTCTAAACGTCGGGAAATTCTTTTCCGATATCATCAACGTTTGCACGTACCGCAGCGCGAATAGACTCGGAGCACTAACTAGTTACAGTATGTAAGCTCTCAAAGCATTGAGGTTACTTCAAGAAACCGGAGTTGCCCACGACTACACGCAACAGCTAGGAGCAGCCATACCAACGGAAGAGCAGATTAACGCAACTACTTTTGAAGATGGATGGAAAGATATCCGAACCGTGGACACTAGGTATGTCTGCACCGAATCGAAAAAATGATTGGTTTGATGGCGAATGCAAGAAATTAGTAGAGGTGAAGAATGCTGCAACATCGTACGAAAGTGAATGTGGAACGGTACATACAGGCACGGAATAGGCAAAATTCAATACTTCGAAGGCACTGTATTGCTAACGACGCACACAAATTCTACGAGAAGTTCAACAGCTTGCGCAAAGGATACGTACCTCAAGCCGGTATGTGCAGAGACTGGGAAGGTAATCTTCTCATAGATGGGTGTGAGGTGATCGAAAGGTGGAAGCAGTAATTTGGCTCGCAATGTTACAGCAAACAATTGGTAATAAAGCGCAGAAGATGACAGGATTCCGGCCCCAACCCTTCAGGAAGTAGAGAAGGAAATTGTACAGTTGAAAAACAACAAAGCTGTTGGAGTTGACCAACTCCCAAACGAGCTTTTATAATACTGTGGCGAAGCATTGGCAAAGGCACTGCTTTAGGTGATTACCTAGATTTGGGAAGGAGACCGTTTGCCGGAAGATTGGAGGGAAGCTATCGTGTGTCACATCCATAAAAAGGTGACAAGCTGGATTGTCTGGATTGTGCGCCTACAATTCATGGGTGAGCGGCCTATTAAGGACCGGATTTGTGTGATTCGGTAAGTTTTGTAAAAGTGTCGCGAATATAACGTGCCCACAAATCATATATTCATCTATTTCAAATCAGCTACGACAAAATCGATCAAGACCAGCTATGCATAGCTATGGTAGATAATGCATGAATATGCATTCCCAGAAAAACAGATGCACGTGTGTCGTTCGAGTATCAGGGACACGCTCAAGTCTCTTCGAGTCTCGGAGAGGATTACGAAGAGGTGATGGATTGTCGTGTTTGATATTTAACATTGCATAGGAAGGTGTGATACGAAGAGCGGGGACAGACACGAGTGGCACGATCTTCAAGAAGTCTGTCCAACTTTCATGGCTTCACCGACGACGTTGACATCGTTGCACGTAATTTTAAGACGATGGCGGAAACGTACACCAGACTTAAGGCTGAATCTGGTAGGTTTGGGCCTGGCATTACTGCGTTGAAAACAAAATACCTGAAGGGAAGAGGCTCCCGGGAGTCAAAGGTATCTGGGATCATTGATGACAACCGATAACGGAAGCAGCAGAGAAGTGACAAAGATACCTTATGGCTGGCAATCGTGCATACTTTGGATTCCGAAGTACTTGACCACGAACAAGACATTGATTAGATTATCTACGGCCACGAAACATGGACATTGCTCGTGAAGTACTATGACGCGGTATTGCGGTAGGTGCTGCGTACGATCTACGGAGTGCAGATGGAAGATGGAACGTGGAGGAGGTGAATAAACTACGAATTGCATCAATCGGTCAACGATGATGGACTGGGCATCCCGTGAGAGGACAACAGGCCAGTTAAAATGATTCGAAGAGGTACGCAACGAGCAAAGATCGATTAAGTTGAAGGCGAACTGCGGACTCTTCGCAGACTGCAAGGCTGGTGAGGCAGCTATGGACTCAATAGTATGGAGACAATTTTTGTGTACAGCGGAGACCACTCCGGCCTAGGTATGATTGGTAAGGTAACAATGACAACGTAGTCTAGTTTGGTCCGAAAATCCTCGACCTGCTCAATTGTCCCCAGTTTAGGCCCATTGAAAACTACTGGTAGTTAAGAGGAGATATCTTATTTTTTAAGGAAAGTTTACTGTTTGGACTCTGAATAAAGTAGAAACCTCTACGCCAGGCCATTGATGATATCGTTGCGTAAATCCTTTCGAATCATTTCCCAACCGTACACGGAACATATCGTCCAAGAAGACGCTGTAGCAAATGATTCGGAAGGAGCCATGGTTGAGAATTTTGAATCCGTTCGTCTGTTTTTTCAATTGTCTTTTTGTTATTTTGTAGTCAGTGATACGTTTACAAGTTCAGTAAGGCGTTTCGTTATTTCTTCTTTTTTGTGTGCTTTAGTCAGCTTGTTTGTCATATATGTTAGAATCATATAACTTAACTCATTTTGAAGCATTTCATCAGCCGTGCAAGAATCATGTAGTTTGTAGAGACGCTGTTGACACTGCCTCAAAAATATAACATTTTCAAATTTGCTTTCTCTTCTCTCAATCCTGTCCATGTCCCCTGTTTTGTGTGGTGGCGTTTCGTCTCTTTGTCTTTTTGTTATTTAGTTTGCCAGTGTCACGTTTACAAGTTTACACGTTTACAATCTTCGTTTTTTCTTCCTAATTTATTCAGTCTTTTGTAGTTTGTTCCCATTCCCATTTTCATCAAATAACTTTCCAGTTTGTCCTCTTCGAAAATTAAAGGGTGACGGCTATGCGATTTATGATTTCGTACTTTTTATTCATTGTATATTTTACTTATTTTTATTTGTTGTTAAAAGCAAGCAAAAAAAAATCATTTGATTGATACATTTCCAAAACATATGAACAATGGATCATGAGATCAAACTGAGTTTATGTTATACTGTACTTGACCATTGATCACCATTTCAGTTAAGAAGATCGATAACAAGTACTAGAAGATGGCTGCATTTTCACTGATCTGGCAACACTTGTGTGCTTCTTTCTAAAATGGTAAAGAACCAGACCAGCTCTGAGATCTGGTTGATGTAGCTACCTCAAGGTTAAGCCAGTGCCCAAGGAGTAATTATGAAGAGAAATCTGAAATTAAAAGGTACGGTTGTCGAAACGGCAGATAAGAAGAAACATTGGTGGGATAAAATTCTATTTCTTTTCTTAAAATGTGAGAAATAGTATTCACTTATATGAGAACAACTAATATAAGTCAGAAATTGCACCAAATGATGTTGTATCATTACTAAGTTGGTCATACTTTAGTAGACACTCTGAATCTTCGAACCCGTCTTCTTATTACAATTAACTTCGAGACACAATGAAAATTTTACTGAAATCCACGAAATTTTGTGACTGTAGAAAAAACCTTAGAATTACGGATAGTTCATTGAATATTGAATATTGAATATAGCTCATTAAATATTCAGTCTGTGAATATTAATAGAAATCCACTAGTGAAGTTGCAAGGTTCAGGAAATTCAGCAAACTTTAGTATCAAATGACGTAATTGGATATTTGCCCAAATTGAAGAAATTTTAATAACAACAAACTTTTTTCAATCAATTGGATCCATTTGAAGTTAACAAAGTGTACTCGTTGGTCGAAATCAACCAACCGTTTGGATCATTAAATTTGCTGTTTGCTTATAAATTTATTCCACCTTTTAACAATTAATCACATCAACCAGAACGGATTCGCTCGTCCTTCGGCCATATCTGCTAGTCGGCGTGAACTTTGAAACTCCACACCCACACACACAACGCACCCACAAGTGACAGAACTCATAATTGCATTTCCAATTACTCATCCATTCAGTTGGAAACATGCACCACTCGTAAATGTGGACAACAACGAAAAAATGCCAGGGTTGCATAAATTATGACACACTGCTACAATGTTTTAATATTCCGACCAAACGGAAAATTGCCATCAACCTAGAGGTAAATGCGGGTGGCGGAAAGTCATAACGGATGCCAATCTTCGTTCGAAAACATTAAAATTAATTTACAACAACACTCTGTGCCATGATTACATTGATCGATAATTGATTACGCCTGACGGTGAGAGGAAAAAAAAACAATGATCTCATAACTCGGTTCGATTCTGGTTAAAAAAATATGTATCCAAAATTTAAAACACGAATATCCCGTTTAAAGCATTAATTTTTTAATACGTCATCAACAGAACGTTTTCTACTACCCTCCTTCTCATTCAGTGGAAAACATATTCCCAGTATGTACTTTGTTCTAATTAGCTTCCGGCAAATTTCGTGAATGGCAGCCTCTTCCCTTCCCAACGGACAATGTTCGGACGGTCGTCTTCCGCATTTTTTGTGTAAGTCTACACTGTAGCGTAAAATATATCACGTCCTCGTTCAATGGCGGTTGCATTGGTTCAAGGTCATCAATGGTGTCCTGGGGCATATAGTGTCCCAAATCGACCGTGACCTTGCCAGCTATTTTGGTGCACGTATGGATACGAGCGAATCGCTCAATGCAGCAGAACATCCCATCGGCCCTCGAATTTTCCGAGAAAATCAGTAGCAACGTGGTTGATTACTCGATGATGGTTACGAGATATGTGAGTACATACAGGAGTCATAAATCACTCTTGTTGCGCTTTTGGAAAATTGCGGCTCGGCCACGGGAAAGGGGTGTGGCAGTAATTGTTTATTGCACTCACTCATAAAATACTTAACGCCTGTTCTGGGTTGACTGACGACGACGTGGCGCGGTTCCACTGAACAGCTATGATAAAGGAGCAAGTCATGTTACTACCGAGCTGTTGAGTGACGCTTTGATGGATGTTTATTTTACATAATCAACCGCGTACAGTTCATTAGGTGTACGTGTGCCTGTGTATGTGGTGTTATCCCTTTTTCGCCTGGCTTGGAGTGTCGAGTCATAGATTAGCACCGAGCATGAAAAATGGGAACTTCCGCGGGACACGGTGAAAGGTGGGGTTATGTGTTAACTGTGAGGGAACTTCATTAAGTCACATTTCAGTGATGTACGGGAGAGCAACCGGATTATTGGCGGTTGCGTTGCGCTACCTTTCAGCGTTGCTGATGTTAGAGCTAGCGTTGAGGACTACTTCACCCGAATCGACCAATTTCGATTCGGTTAGTCCGACACAACTTCAACGCGTTCATAAATTTTATGAAAAGGTCATTAGATTTGGAGGTCATTGATGTTAGAGTTGCGAGTTTTACGCAGAACGGTAAAAATTAGATCAAAAACCCTATGAGTTCAAATAATCACTGTGTGGAAGCAAAGAGTGCCGGAAGGATCTGTGGGGTTGACTTTGATTGATGAGTATGTGTTATGCGGTGCCAGCAGGTAATCATAGCTCATGGAATGTGATACTAAGCGGAGGCAAATGGCCACTCAATAGAAGAATCAATTTATCATATAAGCTAGTTAAGGCATAGGGACATTAGACTTATACAGGTTTTTGTATTGCCATACGTTTGAAAACATAGTTATATAAAATATCGTTGAATCATACCCCAAACGTTACAGCTAGCATTGCATGAAGCTCTCGTATAAGAAATAACTCAAGACAATTGGATTATTTTAAAGCCGTTGGAGGGAAAAGGAACATTCTGGAATGGATTCTAATAAGTTCTGTTCAACTTAAATACAACAAATGAAGTCCAACGGGTGAAATGGTAAGTGTGATCTAAGAACTGGTTGCGAAATTCTTTCGGCTGAAGTAGGTATATGATGCTTACCTGACAAAAAACTAATTGTAGAACAAACAGTGCTAGTGCAACTAGGTTATAAAGCCCTGGTGTTTCACAGTGGTCTTAAATAAAGAACGTGATCGGAGATTTTGGTGGCAAAGTTTATCTTTAGTATGTGGTGTCTTTGGAAGACTTTTCATTGAATACAAAGGTGGAAGTTTTGACTCCGGGACTATAGAATCAACCTCAGTGATTAAACCGATTATGAACGAAAAATGTGTGGGTTCCGTATTAAGAAGGAGGTCCAGGTTCAGTTTTGCGAGCATTTTGCCGGATCGTTGAGATCGTTCCAGTTGGTTTATTAGAATCTTGTTTGTAGCTTTAATAGGAAAATCAATCATCCGATAGGTAGACATTTCTTTGAGCTTCAAGACACATTGAGAAGTTCATTGTGTTTTGGCTTATGGTGAACCTAGTTGCGAACCTTTTCTGTACAGAAAAAACTAAACTTTGTTGCAAAAGATACAAATCAACAATACAAAAATCTGTCGTGTGCAAGGTTTAGTGATTGGAAGTTTTTGTGCTTTGAAATACCTTAAAACGATTTTAGCTGAGTTTCCATAATGGAGCACCACAAGTGTGGTAAAGGTCATATCATATTGCTGATTTCGTCCGGATATGGACAGGAAATAAGCATCTAAAAAAGTATTTTCTAACGCATTAGATCTTAAAAAGGAAATAAGGCACCAAAAAAACATTTTCGAACGCATTAAATAGCATCCCGATCTTGTAGACTTATAACACTTAGATTTTATCAATTTGTGTGCGCATTTGCAGTTATGAGCATTCTTATTAAGTTTCAACTATATAAATTCAATAAAAAAACTAAATTTTTATGTTGAAAAATGTAAAAAAATGGTATTCGGCCATTTGTCCATATACATGAGAAGTATGAATATGTTTTGATAAAATCGTAGACTCCTGATTTTAGGTGGAAATATGTTTTTTGTCATTATTTTTTATAATCTTGAAGAAATATGCAGTTCCTCCGAAAGATATCTTCTTTTGATTCTACGCACATGGGGCTTCTATGACGATACCTATTCCTGTATTAGAAAGCAAACTTCTGAATTAAGCGCTTGCCCAGTTTATTGCTCTTGGTGAGATTGTTCCTTCTTTCAAACATGAGCAGTTTTTTGGAGTTTCCCTGATCAAAAAAATGTTGTTCCCATGTTGGCGACCCCGGCGTATTGGTTAACATCCATACCTCTCACGCCTAAGTCACGAGTTCGAATCTCACCCCCGGAAAAGTTACGAAAATGCCCAAAAGTGGTGTTTGACGGACTACGACGGGAGATGAACCAGCCCGAGGCTGAAAATCTCGATAATCAAGACAAAAAAAAAAATGTTGTTCCCATGATTTATTGCATTTGATTTTAAGAAACTTTGAATTGACTGGTGAATTACATAAGAAACTAATATTTGATAATTTTGAGCTTTAATAAAATTGCATGTTTCTTATTTTACTTTTGAGACGTTGTTCGGAATCAAATGATTAAAAGATATTTTGCTATATGGCTTTGAACCCTTAAATTACTTGACATGGCATTTCACAGTAGAATCTGATTTTAAATTTCGCCTGTTCCCAAATGAGCTATTGAGCAATGGTTACAATAAACATTCTTAGAAAAATCTAGCCTCAGAACGACAGACGATTATCAAAACATGGTGAGAGATAATATGATCAAACTAAAACAAATCAAATAGAACTAGTGTATGCGAATTTCCCAATTTGAATGAAGATTATACATAAATATACATTGACCTATTTTATTTAAATATCACAATCTCGATCGCCAAACGTCCACTCGGCCAAACGTCTTTATGTCAAACGTCCATACGGCCAAACATCCGTATGCCAAACGTCCGTATACCAAACATCTTTATGTAAAACGGGGTCTCATCACAGAAGTGGGATGACTTCTTGAAATATTTCTTCGGTTTTTGTAAGAAGCAGGAAGTAATTGACGGTCTTTCTAGTGGATTTTCATCGGTAGGCGACCCTCGGGAAGAATCAGAAGAGTCTTTGTTCTATTAAACGATTTGCTTTGAAGGTGTCATTCAAATAATGTATTTTTTGAAGAATTTATCTTTATACCATCTTAAACTAAAGCACCTACTTAAGATTTCGAAATTTTAAGCGATTTCACCAACTTTCGGGTGGAAATGGTTGAACTTCATTTTATTCGCTGCCTATTTATCTCGCCCATTTGTGGAGTCCTAGCAATGCGTTTTCTCTGGAGTAGATTCTGCCATATTCAGCGTCTTCGCCATCATCGATACATTTTACAATTGGGAGGAACCGTACGTTATGGCAAGCCGTGCACTGGTTGTGGGTTCTTATCACATCACCTCGTATCATTTCCTTTGTTTGATTAATTTTTCATCAGCCAGTCTGATATCAATTGCAGTCAGTGACTTTGGGATTTTCTGAGACGAAAAATTCTGACCACGTCTTCCTTCGGAAGAAAAATAAAGCCGTTGATTCCCGGCCATGGGTTGATGGGTTCAACAGAACGATCCAGGTCGTCTCCTTGGTGTAAAGAGCGAGTTTCAGGCTGAAGGTCACGTAAATACGAATCAACAACAACAACAACAACCATTTCTTATCATTTCAAAAAGCAAGTAAAGGAGTTATAACCATGATAATTGAATTCTAGAACAGGAGTTATTGCTCTTGTCACAACCGTCAAATGACAACAAAAGTTCAACAAATGACCAATTCTTAAGAAATGATCAAAAACCGGAACATGCCAAAATGCGATGCTACCACAAAAAAAATTTTAGTCCGTTCATATTTAGGCATACACGCCAAATTTCAGTGCGATACCGCCCTTAGTTTTGTTTTGACAGCTGATTGTTGTTGACGTGTTTGGCATCATGTTGTATATGAATAAAAACTATTTTCGATCTCTCATAAAACATTATTTTTTGAGAGGCAAAACGGCGAAAGAAACAAAAGAAAAGTTGGATCAGTATTATGGGACCAATGTTCCGTTTGTTTACACCGTTATATATTGGTTCAGAGAGTTTCGTGGTGGCCGCAACTCCACTACCAATCAAGTCCGCAGCAGATGCCACAAAGATTAGTGCTGAGCGCACACGTCATATTTTGGCCAAGATTCTGCATATGAAAAAGTTATCCTGCCGCTGGGTGCCACACATGCTCACTAGGCTGGGTCAAAATTCAAATTCTAGTTCCCTAATAATCTTTGGAAGCCTTTTGGGTCCCATAATAACTGTGCAAAATTTCAGCTCGATCGGTGAAACTATATTTTTGCTCTCGAGGTTTTAATTTTACATAGGATTTTATATGGGAAAACTTACTTTTACATTGAATAAGCTGGCGAGGTGACCCGTTGCCATCTAAAAATAAGTGAACCAAATTTTCTTCTTGGAAATTTTCCAAAAAAAACATTTCTTTGAAGACTGCAAAGCGATCCGACGTGGTTGCTTCGCGCCGACAGCAGCAGGCTACAGACCATGCTGCAGGTGGCAGTGTTGTTAGGAAAAACAGTTCAGTGAGCCGTTCGTTTGGATTGTAAGCAGTTTTAGCTTAATAACTTTTTCCACAATCGTCGGATTGCTTTGCAGCCTTCAAAGAAAAGTTTCCTTGGAAAATTTCCAAGAAGAAAATTTGGTTCACTTATTTTTAGATGGCAACGGGTCACCTCGCCAGATTATGCAATGTAAAAGTAAGTTTTCCCATATAAAATCCTATGTAAAATTAAAACCTCGAGAGCAAAAATATAGTTTCACCGATCAAGCTGAAATTTTGCACAGTTATTATGGGACCCAGAAGGCTTCCAAAAATCATTGGGGAGCGAATATTTTTTTCTTTCATATGTCCGTGTCCCAGGCTAATACTCACTC